>WEDG01000896.1:0-69891 GCA_017591395.1 Schistocephalus solidus | reverse complement strand
GTAAGTTACGTATTGCTACTCTCGCCATAGTCATGAATGTCCGAGCGGAAACCAGATTTTACTGCATTATAATAGAAGTTTTCCAATAATCGGGGAAGAAACCATTTTCAAGAATTACTGGAGAATAACTTTGCTTAGTAAAGGTGGGAACCTCTTTAACCGTTTAATGAGTGAGTTTGGAAATGTTATCAGTTTTCCAACTGAATGTGAATTATTTAGGTGAGATATTTCTTTATAAATACTTGAAAGCGAGAAATTAATGGTTGTTTTATGAGAATTTTAATTTGATAGCAGAGGGATCGAGGAAGTGAGGCTAGTTTCAATGGTAAAACGGTTGGCAGAAATTGAATTTAACAATTCTGCTTTGCCTAAATCCTCTATAACGCAATTTTTGTTACAGTCAAGTAAAGGCAGAGTTACATTCAAATATTTGTGCCATCCTTAAGTGAACTGACAAAGAGCTTTTAAATGGTTCATATAGTTGTTTTCGTTATTTTTTAAAGTCTGTTTTGGAGAAGATGTGGAAAAGTAGAATAGGCTGTATTGGCATTAAAAATCTCAAGCGGAATGAACGCCTGAATATTTTCTGTAAGGCTCTGCGAAAGCTCATGGTGAAAGTTTGGATCGTTGATTGAAAATATGCCATGGTAATCTAAAGTGCTTACGAAAGTATTTATTAATTCATGGTTTGTGTTCGCAACGTCGAGGTTATTGCATTTTACCTAAGGCTTTGTAGAAAGGGGAACTGAAAAACAACAGTGAAATACTGCGTGATCCCTTGTGAATAGATCGCGATGGAAATTCATGAAGAGAGGGTGAACATCATTTATAAAAATTAAATCTAAAATGCTGTCATTTCTAGGCACTGAACTAACCAGTTGGGACATGTTCAAAAAGTTCATCGTATTCACCAATTTCTGAAGTTTTGGCGGAGAGTAATTTGCCTGCCAGTCATTGTCTGGCCGATGAAAATCGCCTTTGATTATTTGGACATTAAATTGGGTCTCTGAAACGTTTTCCAATAGTTCATGGAGCTGGCTTTCATTGCAAGAATAACACGGATGATTATAGACACAACAAATAACCACTTTTTTATTATGTGGGAGGATGACTGAAACAAAGGATACATTTCCAGAAAAGGACAAAATTCTCAGCTGAAAAAAGAAATGTACAAAGAATGACTTAATATAAAGAAGGCAACCACCACCACAACGTTTATCAGCGCGGTCTTGTTGGCAAAAATTGAAATTATCTATAGTGAGCGTCGAGTCAGAAATAAGAGAGTGAGCCCAGGATTCAGTGATGCACAGCACATCTAGATCAAGCTCAAAAGCTACTTTTCTAAGCTCAGACATCTTATTTACAATGGATCTCGCATTGAGTGAAACTGAGCTGAGCGTATTCCTGAGCTGTAGGTTACGCTCATCAGTATTTATAAAAAAGGAAGATTTGATGGTGAGGAGGAAAACTGGAGAGAAGAAACAAAAGGTTGGAAACGAAATTGCTCTGGTCTATAATTTGTCGAAATGTTACTGTTAAAAGAACTGAGATTATTGTATAACGGCATATTTGGATGAAAACCATGGAAAGAAAGGCATGGGAAAGATAGGGGGTGACATGGAAATGAGATTTTGAGGGAAATAGCAAAAATTGGTGGAAAACGTGCATTTTGAAAAAGGAAAACATGATTGAGAAAAACTGTTAGCATAATTAGAAGACTTAATTATTTGGGGATTTCGGACACTTTTTGGGTTAGAAAAAATGCTAACGTGAGCGTTCGCATGTCTTGTAGATGCTGAGGTGGTAGCAAGTTTCCCATCGGAAATAACTATTAATTTTGACGCCTGGCATAGCAAATGACTCAGAAGTACTGGGGGTTTTCTTAGGTTTACTAGATTTGACAGCTGTAGCAGGCGAGGTTTGCTTGAGAGGGGAACAAAGTGAAGTTGACACGATTTCACTTGAACTAGGAAAAAAATGAACAGGTGAAGAGTCAAGTGGAATCGAAATTCCTGTTGCTCCGGAGGGCCATGGGCTTGCTGGAGGGCCAACCTCTGAGATAAATTTTGGTATTGTATGTGAAGACCTAGGCTTCTAGTTTGCAAATGAGGGTGAAACTCGACGTTCCATTGGGGTTTCATCTCTACAGATAATCAGCTGGTTTTTATTCAAATATGGAGCTGAGTGCTTAGAGAAAATAATGCCCACTTCAATCGCCGAAAAACGTTTGACTAGAACCATAATGAGACACAAAAATATTAAAAATTTCCAGGGAGTCAAGGTCTAGTTTCTTCATATTTACGGTGGGTTGCTCGTGCGGAAATTTTACGCTAGGAGGAGATTTGCGCCTAAGCTGTGACTGAGGTTTCAGGATGAGTTTAAAATATCAGGAAAATTGTCACCAGTGACGTTTTGCATAATAAGAGATGTAATATTTGTAAGATATGTAATAAGATATGTAATAAGATATGCTTTAAGCAAAGCAATGCAAGCAAAGATCTTCTAGGTAATGAGTTATGACTGCAAAAATAGAATTGTCGAAGAGGCAACGCAGGATGTAAAATTATCTCAACTGGTATACCAACTACTGAAAACTATTTTCTGCTAGAAATTAAGTAAACTTCAAAATTTTTAATTCTTTTTCTAGAATTAATCTTTAGATTTCGTCCTTTTAACGTAAGTCTGCAAGAAATTTTATGAGGCTATGTCGGGTAATACAGTTTTAAACCGTATATTTACCCTTACTGTTAAATAAAATAACCGCTAGTGTGTGCAGTTGATAAAGAGTTAGAAATAAAAATAAATTATCAACAATTAAGCTAATAGATTCGACAGGAATCGAAGAAATCTGTACAAAAATTCGAGAATTCACTTATCTTCGAATTTGAACAAACTGCCTTAGACCTTTTTGATCTGATTTTTGATTTCCCAGACGTAGCAGGGTGTATATGTTTGAGTTGAAGGACAAGAGCCATCTGCGGGACCACTCGTTCAATCGACAATTATTGTCTTGAAAATTGTCTCCGTCGGCAGCATTGTGGATGACTTTCCAGATTTTTATATCGTCGGCAAAGATAGCAAAGTCACGGTCCACTTCCTATTCACAATCATTAATGAACAAGAGAAAAAGGATCAGTCCGAGCACTGAAACTTATGGGACTCAACTGTCGATTACTGTGCGCCTTAATCACTCTCCACATACATAGAACACTTGGGAACGACCAACGAGAAAATGCTCAGTGTCTTTTGCATCGAGTGCTTCTGTCCAGCTTTGTATCGTATGAAGTAAGTTCGTTACACATGATCTTCCTCTAAGAAAGTCATATTATGCACTGGATAAGAAGTTATGGGTTTCTAACTAAATCAATCATACTTTTTTGATTATCTTCCCCATAACCTTGCAACAAATTGAGGTCAGCCTGACAGGCCTGTAGTTTGTAGCAAGTGCACGACTACCACTTTTGTGAAGCGGTGTAAGGTGGGCTGTTCTCCAGCCTGTAGGAAGAATTCCAGTTTCGAACGATTTCTGGCCCCGAAAGGATAGCGGTTTGGCCAGCTGCCGAGCAAGTTCGAGGAGCAGCCTTGCTGTATGGCACAAAGCCTTCTTCAACACAGCTGATGCCAAACCTGTTAACGTGATTGCATCAGTGGAATCGGTTATCCATCAGACGGAAGCGACGGAGGAGACTGAGAACCATATCTGACCCCAGATTTCGTGCCTTCTTATGGCTCATAAACCGCGCGAAATACTCCCTAAGGTCGAACGCGATGTAATAAGATAACTTAAGGATGATAGAGATCATCGTTCTTGTGCCTGCGGACAAGGGGCGTTCCACTGTCGTAATGGACAGAACCGACAACCTTCAAAAAGTCAAAAACGTACTGGAAGTTCACCAGTTTTATTTCCCATGGAAAAAACGTAAAAACGCTGACACGTGAAATTAATGCAACTCTGTTGGCGTTGGATAACTCGGGTGCAAGAACGCCGACCGACCAAAGGGAATAGTCAGAGCTCAAGACACGGCTTTGGTCCGGTTCTATGGCCTCTCCAAGGTAAAAATAGGGGTCGCTCCTCTCCAACCCATCGTATCGGTCAAAGGCACCCCAACATACAGACTAGCAAAGTTCCTTTTTCAGGGCCCCATATTTCGGACCACTGAGTCTGACACCACAGTCAGCTCCTCAACAAAATTCTTAGGTAAGCCTCCTGCCAAGAGACATCATGGTATCTTTTGATGTCACGTCTCTTTTTACTTCTATTCCGCTGGACTTGGCAGTCGAGAGCGTTGAACTACTTCAACGAAGCAACTACGATGAAACTGAGAATCGCCTCGGACGCGCCTAAGTTCTTCAGCTCCTGAAAGTCTGTCTCTGAACGTACTTCACGTTTGACGGAACAATCTAAAAGCAGGTGAAGGGAACAACAATGGGTTCGCCTATCTCCGAACTGATAGCCCAAGCTGTTCTACAACGTTTGGAGTCGCTGGTCTTCCAACACCAGAGACCATAATTCTGGGCTCAGTATGTGGCTGATACCTACGTCGGCATTAAACGGGATCAGGTGCTCACGTTCAACGAGCGTCTCAACAGCGTCTTCCCGGACATTCAATTAACGATGGAGAAGGAGAAGAGCAACGAGCTAGCCTTCTTTGACGTCCTCGTCTACCGCAGAGCTTGTAGTGGCCTAAAGAACAAAGTGTTCAGGAAAGCAACAAATACGATGCAAATACTGAACTTCAACAGCAACCACCCAATTAACCCCAAACGCAGTAGCGTAAGGACACTACATCGGCGTGTTGAGACGCACTGCAGTGAACAGGAAGACAAGGTTGCTGAACTACAACATCTTCGACGGTTGTTCAGAGAAAATGGTTACCCGCGCATGTGCAAACGAGACAAAAATCGCACCGAACCGAAATATTGGTGAGCGATTCCATATATCAAAAATGGCTCGGAGACCGTCAGTCACCTTCTTGCACCACTTGAATTTGGAGTCACACACAGGCCGATGGCCACCATTCGGCGTCAGGTAACAAAATCAAAAGACCCACTGCCACGGCGAAAAATCTGGAGTTTATTATCGGATCTGGTAGAGTTGCTGGCAAAGCAAATACGTCGGAGAAAATTTATGACTGCTTTGGTCGCAAATTGCCGAACACGCGGCAGTGGTGCGCCGAAATGACGCCAATTCTAAAGTCACACCTCATTCGGCGTGAACCGGCCACAAATTCAAGTTCGATAAAGCCGAACTTCTCACAGGAGGGGATAATTGCGTGTGCCGTGACTTGTTTGAATCATGGCTTACAGGCCCATAGTCTATCAACAAGTGCAATGACCTCCACAACCCATCTTCGGTGTTGAGACGCAGTTTGAACATAGCAATCGGCCACTCGGGGAGCGCTCAGACGAACGCATTTTATAACGCCAGGGCCTGTGAGCCAGTTTTTTGGGCACTCATCACGCCACCCTTCAACACGGGTGACGAAATTTCAGCGGATAATGACCTGCATGCCAGCCATCAAACAATTAACGCGCCAGAGCATAGACATAATCGATGAAGGGGGAGCCGTTAATTGCCGTAGGCATGCAGTAGCATAGTGATTGTATCCTATACATAATGCAGCTCCCTGTGTACGAACTAACCGTATCTGATACTGCCTCTGCTTATGCGTTCGAATTGTAATCCGAAACGTCAGGCGAATGAAGTTCTTGTCCCAGTGATCGCATCGAATTTTTCTCAGTAGTAGTATTAATTGTCGTTTTGATACTATTATTAGTAATAATATTAAAGGTAGTGGTATTTACCGTTGTGGTTGACGTAAGTTTAGTAGAACCGGCGGAGGTAACGGTACTACAATCAGCACGCTACTTTTGGATTTGCAGTACCACCTGCCGTTAACATATAAGTGGTCTGTGTACCCCTAGTTACAATAGTAGAAGAAGTAGTAGTAGTAGTAGTAGAAGTAGTAGTAGTAGTAGTAGTAGTAGTAGTAGTAGTAGTCGACGTAGCCGTAGCAGTAGCAGTCTGAGTGGTTTTAGGTGAAATTTTCGTAGGAGTAGAGGCTGAATGTATTCCGATCGCAGCGGTCAAAGCTCCACTAATACGAGTAATATCGGCCACCATAGTAGTATTAGAAATGTTTTTATTTGCCTTGTTAATTATGGTCGTTTCCGCATTGCTAACAGTACCCGCATTATTAATCATGGTAGTGATAACTCTATTCCACGGTAGTAGCGGTTAGAGTTATAATACCAGCAGTCCATCTTGCAGTAGTAAAAGTAGTGGTATTAGCAGTTGCAGTATTTTTAACATGAGTGGCAATTGCATACGTATTTGTAACATTAGCCGTTCTAGGTATAGCTGGCGCAGTGATTTCAATTGTTGCGGCAGTACCTGCAGTAGCGAATTTGTTATGGTGGCTGTGGCAGCAGCAATACAGTTGTTTTCGCCACAGTTGACGTCGTATTAACGGTTGCAACGGTTGCAGTAGTAGTATTAGTAGTGTTTGCATTCGGTTTTTCTCTAGTACAGGCAGTGTACATGCCAGAGATAACAGGCAGCGTAGGCTTAGTGGTTCACAGAACAGGAACACCTGCAGTAACCGCAATACGTTCGATAAAAGTAACCGTAGATTTGTTATGCTAGCTCGTATGATGAGTGTTAATAGCCGTCGTAGGAGTGGTCGTGGTCCTTGTAGATGCAGCAGCAGTCACAATTAGGAGAAAGTTAGTTCTTTGAGTAATATTAATAGCATTGGTCGTGTTACCAGTCCTATTACGAGTTATAATAATAATAGTAGCAGTTGAAGTAGCCGTGGCCGGCGACGGCAGCGATGACAGCTGCGAGAATAGTGGTCATATTCTCAGTTTTAAAGGGAAAATTCGTGGAAGTATAACTAATCTTTGTAGTAATAGTAGTACTACCAGTACCAGTTTCGTTTTATTAGTAGTGTTTGTATAACTATTGGTGGTGGTAGTGCTAGTAGTAGCAATACTAAAAGTATTACTAACAACAACCTCCACAGTTGTAGCCATTTTAGTAGTAGTAGTAGTAGTAGTAGTAGTAGACGTAGTAGTAGGAGTAGTAGTATGAGATGACGTAATCGTTATTGTATTTGTAGGAATAATATCTCGATTAGTAGTAGGAGTTTTTGTCCCTGTGGTACAGGTAATAGTAATGTTGACATTAATGACGTTTTTTTTGTAATTATACTACTCAAATTCGTCCTCCAGGTATTAGTAATAGTAGTCATACGAGTTTGCAATACCCATAGGAGAAGTTGCCTTTTGCAGGCTAGTATTCTTTCCGGAAGCAGTAGTTGCGTTAGTCAACTTAGTCATCTTAGTAACGGTTTGTTCTTCCTATCAGCTGAGGCTTCAGTCGCGGTCGAGCCACCATGCGTTAGGAAGTGCGTAGCACTGTCCGCTCCGGGTTCAAAAGTCTTGCTGTTTCTGCGGTGCGTGAGGTTGGTAGCGCCGACACATCAGCTGTTTACTGGACTCGTCATTGAACATTTTCGCAGGACTTCGTTGCCGGCTGGTATGATTGCCGTTAAGTCTACCCCAATGAGCCTTTGTAATTATCAGTGGACGTACAGTTCCCTCATTGCCTTTCAACATCACAAAATTGCAAACTACTCCCACCAATTTTCCAATTACAGTCCTTTAACATCCCTTTTCGAACATCTGCCTCACGGTGAAGCTGAATGGGCATAAAAATTGCAGTTAAAACATTGTCGTACATACATACATGATCCCCACTGACGATCTTGGGAATCGTCTACGTATCTAGATTACACAGGCTCATTGCCGTAGAGCAGTTGCGGAATTTTTCAGCTACAGAATTTCAGAAGACTAGAAGATGAGGGGTTATAATCTGTTATAGGATTCACAATAAATGGCGATATCTAGAGACCGTCACTTGTTCGCCTACGACCTCCATTTATCAAAGTACCCGCGCACTAGCAACCCTCCGACCACAGAGCTATGGATAACTTAACGAATACGGGTGACACAGCCTGTTTTGCCAAGTCAAACAACAGCGTTCATGTAATGACTCCATTCAGTTGTCCAGGTGGCAATAAACTTATCAATTTTCCTCTAAATACTTTTAATAAATGCGCACTAGGTCAGACGGGTTTTCCAAGTTAGCCACCTTCATTATAATTCCCGCATCCCAGCAGCCAGGGTAAGACCTCTCTCCGAAGTCGCTGTGTAAGATCTTTCTTCTGAACTTATCAAAGGAACGACATTTTTACGTAACCCGCGGGACCAGTGTATTCCGCGTAATCTCCGTGCTCGCACACCACGCTGCGCAGGTTATGTTGTTGATCAGGCCCACGGATGGCCAGCGGACGTTGCGGCTTGCCGCTTTCTGATATACTGTATTACCAGCAGATACCCGCCGGAGGCGGTAAAGTCTCTTCTTCAGCCGGGGCAGCTGTGTTATCTGCGGCTGCGTTTTTTCCTTCAAAAACTTTGCATAATAACCATGCACGTCCTCTGCTAAATACTGGTGCCCGTCAGGGTCTGCTAGCATTCGACGAAGAAAGTTACGAATGACCTCCATTCATTCCATGGGGGGTTTCTGGACTTACTAAGACTGACAGAGGTCGATATACAGAAATTCCACGTTAGGCATCCGGGGGTCCCGACTTAGCTCCCCAAACATCACCGCTATCAGTAGAGTTTAGTGTGCTTAACAAAACAACTAACGAGCCATGACAGGCCTTTTGCCACCAGGTTGCGTAATATGTTCATGCCACTGATCTGCGCCCAGCCATCCGTAATCTCATACCGCGTTCGCCATTCTACTTCTCAAAATGTTGTAAAGCTCTATGTCTTATATGACGTTATCTGACGGACCGCTGAAATTAGTGAGTAGACGGTTTGGGGGACTATAAAAGTTAAATTTAACACAAACAAAACTAGCGACCAAAAACTTATTTTAAATACAAAACTCCCATCCATTCATTTTTAAATGAGCAGGGTGACTAGACGTTTTTGTTCGCCAAATATAACCCCGTGTTTAACTAGAACTTTATAACGTCCGCGTTTAAATAAAATGAGAATTGAAACCATTTGGGATCGTGCGGCCTGAGTCTCAGAGCCTACCCCATTTAGCGTCTCCGTCTAGACACTTCATCAACACTGCATTCTGAGGCCACAACAATCTCCGGAAAACATATTTGCGGGAAACATAATAAGATATAAGAACGCAGAAAAAAATATATTTTTTCAAAGAAACAAATACAACAAAATCGAATACGAATGCCGACGAATGTTGTTCCCCCGAAAACGCAGAATGCATTGTAGGCAGATTTGATGTTCCTTCAAATTTGAAAGTTAAAGTAGCAAGGTGGATTGGCATTAATGATTCCTTTCAATCTACGGAACCGCCAGCCGTCTCAATGGACGTCAAGTTACTGCCATCAAGCCGCATATTTTGACTGCCGTTCATCGGCTGAAAAGCAAAGTGTTACAAGTATAATGCTAGAAGAGTTCAAATGATTAACACATTCGTTGAGTAAAATAGTTAAACGACTTGACAGCTGTCCACGACAAGTAGTATTCCAAATCAATATATTCTGATTTATAACGCACTCTAAAATATTAAAAGTGGAGTTCTCGTTGCATAGGAATTTGCATGGGAGTTGAAGTTTTTTATTTTTCACATTAGATAATCACCCTTAAAGAAAAAGATTAGGTAGAGGATAGCCGCACTGCTAAAAAAACAATCGGTATCACTTTAACTATTCTTCTCGCGTGAACTCCAAATTTGGATCCCCGAATCAATGTAAACGGAGAACAACACAAAATGTGAAAAGTTTAAATTATCTGGGATGTACGTGGTCACGCAACCCAAAAATCAACGACGATGTTGCTCAGCGGATCTTCTAAGCCAGTGAGGCCTTCGGCTGGTGGCACGCCTCCATGTGGAATCGCCACGGTATTCAACTGAACACCAAACGGAAGATGTACAAGGCAATCTTCTTGACGAAACTCCTTTACGGAGCGCAGACCTGGACCATCTTCTCGAGTCAAGTCAGAAAGCTAAATCCCTTCCATCTCAGCTACCTCCGCAAAATACTGAAGCTGAACTGCCAAGACAAGATCCCGGACACGGAAGTTCTGGAGCTGGCCAGAATCCTCAGCACCCACGCCATGCTGGGGAAGGTGCAACTGCGATGGAGCGAATGGACGATGAGCGACTACCCAATGACTTTTCTACGGAGATGTCGCTACGGGTGCTCACCGAAAGGGAGGTAAAAAACGACGCTACAAGTACATTTTGAAGAAACCTCTGAAGAAACTGCAAATTAACCCGGCAACCTGGGAGGACCTCGTCCAGGATAGACCGCCATGGACAATATCCGTGAAGACTGGTTCAGCAATCCATGAGGCCAACCGGATCACCGCTGCTAAAGCCAAACGGGTAGTTCGCAAGTCACAAGCACCGCGGATCAACACCGCCGATGCCCAAGCCCTCCAACTTGCCCACGCTGTCAACGCACATTCTGCGCCGAACCGGCGTGGTCGGACCTATTCAAACTCGATGTAACAACAATTTCACAACATCAACCTCCGCCACACCGGTCTCAGACCCCACGACGACGACCACCCCAACCACTGATAACAACTTCATCGAAGCCCCACTGCCCACGGTCACCGACACCATCCTCCCTCCTCCACCCCCTGCACCGATCAAGGCGGCGAACACCACTTGCCCCACTCCAAACACCTCAGTAGCCACCTCCGACTACCTGCTGCCTGCTATCCCCAACACTACCACCGCCCCTAGTATCAGCGATGGGGACTCGGTACAAACCTGTCCTCATTGCGATCGCACATTCACCTAACAAATCGGCCTGATTGGTCACTTGCGAATCCGTCGCTCAGAGACTGGCGAACTAGCGCCTTGAGCACAAACGCACAGCAGAGACCACCGCCCCCTATACACACACAGCCCACGCGCATACACTCATCGCATGGGCCTGATCGGTCACATACGCATCCACAAAAGCGGAATCCACCGCGATGCCCATAACCTGCCGCAATTGGTCTTGCGCTAACTTGCCCTTTTGCACTTGCTGAGCGATCCGAAGTATGCGCTTCGCAAAAATTCATGGAGTATAGCAAAGGGTTGGAGCTATGTAAACAGGAGATTTGTTGAACAGAATACCAGCCTGGATGTCCTGCATCTTGACAACTGTGTCAAGTTGTATGACAGCATATGCCCCTACTAAATACTAAAGGCTACTATTTTTTAAAACATGCAATCATTTTGAGGTTGTGTACTCTGAAGGTCCTCAAAAAGGTTGGATCAAGGTGCTCTTATAGTGAAATTCACATTATGCGTCTAACGAAGAGGATAAGGCGAGATGATGATGCTTCAATGGCGCAAATGCTGCATGGATTACACCCGAAATGTATAGGTCTTTTAGATCACTAACGTCTAAAGGCAAAATAAGTAGGGCTGAATCAACCACAGGGTAAATACTCGTAGTTCGATGCCTCAAAACATAACCAGATCTCTATAGTGTATGGACAGTGGGAACAGATAACTGTGTGAAGAAGGAAACTGACTGCACCTCCAAATCAAGCCGCGATCTAATGGCGAAAATGCCCACGGTATGGTTTTAAAGTCAGATTGTCAATTACAGGTTGTCAGTTATTCATCGTCGACCGTTGCAAGGTCATCAGGAATAAAATCGTGGGTTATGTACAGTGTTTATATTGTTCTTGGGGGAGGGGGAAGTAAAGGGTTTAGTTACAAGCTTAGTTACCATGCAACCTCCATGGCAGAGTCAGAAAGTTTAGGATGTTGGAACTGGGAGCGTACTGCGGAGGGTAATCGTTCAAGGTAGACTGTGAGCGACTTCTGTACGCCAAACACCCAGAGTGCCCGTGACTGTTATCAGAGGGTTGGGGCATCGTGCGATTACCACCTGGAGTCGATCATGGAAGACAGAATGCGTGTGTCGAGGTCTTCTGAGAACAGGACGCTGGCTCGTTGACCGAATCGCCACGGCCTTAGCTGTTGCTGCTATCCGTTTGCGTAGGCCTTTAGAGGAGTGTGCGGGTGCTCGGTAGATAATCTTAACGGCTTCTTTGGTGTTAACTTCGTGATTCCTATCGATTAAATGTGCAAGAATTGAACTTTAACTCGATTGATTTTCCCCCTTATCTAGCCAGGCAGGTGTGTTCGCGTGTCCTCTTCCCAAACCCCCCCGCCGTTCGGCGTAAACTAGCCTTCGATAGCCTCAGTCAGCTGCCGTACTTTCTCGCAGCTCGAGAACTTTTGTACGATCCAATACTATTCCTTCTATTTCCGCGACTTAAAACCAAAAAGTCGGCAGTACTATTTCTGTGCCGGTCAGGTAAGCACGATATTTTTTACGTCTCTGAAGCTCCCTGACACAAGGAGTCTGGAGAAGTGGGTACGATACACGACAGTTCGAGCGTCGTTGCCAGACGATGTTCACCGTACGCTCCGCGGAAGGGTGGTGCAGGGACGGAAGCTTGCGCTTCATCTAACCCACACCCTCCTCATCCTACACCTGAGCCCGTTGTCATAAGAGTCAAGAAGACCGGAGATGGGAGAGGGTGCAGGTGGCTTGTGCGGCCGCCGTCACCCCTGGGCTTGCCACGGCACCTGGCTTGGATACACGGGGTGGGAGTGCCATTAAGGCCACTGTATAAAGGAGCCATTGCAGCCTGATTCTCAATCCGCCAGTCGGCCACTGCACAAAAGCACGAATTGGGCTGACCACGCGATCCGACTTATCCCGTCAGTTGGCAACCTTCCAAGTCTTGGCTTTTAGCGCACCGTGATATTTTCAAACGCATCAGTGTGTTTATAGTGAGGAAAATGCGCTGCGCTGTCGACCTAACTCTCTCGTCCACCCCCAACCATCAGACCACCGTCCGACCCGGTCAGTTGTATGATAAGGAAGTAGGCGCAGCTGCTGGTGACCTCGTCTACGCGTACTACGTACACCTCAAACACAAGCACCAGGATTTCATAAAACACAGGAGGTTGAACGGCTCACATCTCACGTGTGTCTACGTATACTACGCACACGACCTGGTGCCCCAAATACAAGCACCAGGATTTAACACAACAGGGGGTTGAACAGCTCACATATGTGAGATAGCCAGAAGTCACGTTAAGAAGGAGCCATCGCAGCCTGACTCTCAGACCACCAGTCAGCCACTACACTCAACATACATTGGGCTGAATGTGAGTTCTGAGTTTAATTGTCAGTTGGCAACCTTCTAACCCACGCCGCTTATCGCCCCGTGATATTCTCAAGCTCAGACCACATATGCAACAGAGGAGCCACATGGAGAAGGAGCCGAGGATCATACTAACCTGTTAATCAGCTATGCAGACTAAGAGCATGTTTTGTGGTGCAGAGGCTGATAAGGAGAGATGTAGTGTTGTGGTATAGTCGGCGGGTGTTCGATCGCAGGTTTTAATTAAGACGCATGTGACCTAATATGCCCATGTGGTGTGTAAATGTGCGTGGGCAGTGCGGACAGTTGATTCGGGTGCGGTGGGCGTATGTTGGTGCTCCTGCCACTGGTTTGCCGGTCTCTGTGAATGTATTCGCAAGTGACCGACAAGGCCGATGCGTGATGTGCATGTGCGTCGTTTTTTACCTCCCTGTCGGTGAGCACCCGTAGTGACATCTCCGTAGAAAAGTCATTGGGTAGTCGCTCATCGTCCATTTGCTCCATCGCAGTTGCACCTTCCCCAGCATGGCGTGGGTGCTGAGGATTCTGGCCCGCTCCAGGACTTCCGTGTCCGGGATCTTTTCTTGGCATTTCAGCTTCAGTATTTTGCGGAGGTAGCTGAGATGGAAGGGATTTAGCTATCTGGCTTGGCTCGAGCTGACGGTCCAGGTCTGCGCTCCGTAAAGGAGTTTCGTCAAGATGACTGCCTTGTACATCTTTCCGTTTGGTGTTCAGTTGAATACCGTGGCGATTCCACATGGAGGCCTGCCAGCAGACCGAAAGCCTCACTGGTTTAGGAGATCTGCTGAGCAACATCGTCATTGATTTTTGTGTTGCGTGACAGCATACATCCCAAATAAGCGAAATCCCTGTACTTAATTTTGCGTTAGATTAGGGGGACAAATTGTGAGGATGAATGTATTGACCCATCCAGACTTTCCTCAATATTGGTGGTAAAACGTGTTACGCAAAAGCTATCGTCCACGTACCGAGCATAGAAATCAATGTGATTAGTAGTATCTTTAAGACTTGTTCGCTCAAAATGGGTATCTTCGTGCCCATTTGTCTTAGTTCTTAAAACTCTTTGTCTGACTGAAGCTCTTCTTTGTGGATATTTTTGAGGACTTTTGTCAACTGGCCTTCAATGGTCTCAGTCTGATCCCTGTCTATTTTGCATTTGAAGAACCATTAAGTTGACGCCAAAGGAGCTCCCGCGGTATTACTGCGGCTGCTTTAGTCCAAGTGATTTTGGATGGGACTTAGCGCTTAAGAAGATGTCAATCTCTCTGCTGATTCATTACAACGTTTGCACAGATGATGGCTTCTCAGTCAGCTTCAGCTCACTGAGACTGCAAAAGACGCGTTTTCCCTTAATTGGGTTATTTATTTGATTTCAATTTAAATGCAAATAGACGCAATTTTACCACGGTCTTTCGGAATGCAAAAGTCAAATAAGAACACAGCTGTTATAAATTGGTGTATGCCAGCGCTAAACTGATTCCACATCCCCTGTTTTGCGGTAAATATAGCTACTGAATTGCCTGGGCTGGGGTAGGTGGAGAACGACAAAATCAGCTCAACATACCCGAGTTTCTTCGCGCCTTCCCGGATAACGCAGGAAAAACAGCAGGGGAGCGTACGCGATGCTAACGATTGCAACGCCCCATATGCTCCTGAAAATTCACAAAAGGCCAAAAATCAGGACCCACTTTTCACTGAACAGCACTTCAAAATGTCAACTGACGAGAGAATAGGCAAACTGCACGCCAAACCCAAAACCCTGACAGACGTTTGGCCACGTCAATAGGTTTATTACAGCGAAGGCAAGCTATGAAAAATGGGGATCTCATGCAGCCCGAAAACACAAAGCACCTGATACCGAAGAGATATAATAGACATTTTAGAGTTCCTGATTTCGTAGGTTTTCTGAGCTAGATTTCTGTAGAATAAACTTTGATAAACCAAAAAATCGATAATCCAATTCAACCCTTGATATGCTTTCTTACGAGAGTGTTAATAAATATTTTAAATATGTTTGCATGATTTCAAGATGTACAAACATTCAAATATTCAAATTTTGCACAGATACAAATTTCGTTTTTACGTCTAGGTAAGTTTTTCAATATAACGTCCTAAGTAAGAAAGTAAGAAAATAAGAAAGTAAGTATATAAAGGGTCTATTATATATTTTAGCACTTCATTCAAAATGGGTATTTTCCAAATTGAAGTTTTGGTTTTCTTTCGTTTGCTACACAGGAGAATTCGAAGTTCGCTTGGGAAAAAAAACAATGTCTTTTTCGCTCCAAAGCAGACAGACCATCCTATTTCTTTAAACGTAGCCGCGTTTAAGTGAGTTTCAGACCCACGCATTTTAGCCTCTACTACTGCGAGTTTGTGGTTCATTCCGGCTTAGGAAACTATAAGGACGCTTGAGTTTGTTGTGCTTATGGATTGGATTCAGTGTATTTTAAGCCCCGAAATCTGTAGCACTGACGATGTGCCTGCAGTCAACTGGCATACATGTATACGTCTGCTGTCTGGCTTTTTTCGACTAGGAACCAATCGATCTGACCACGGTGTTGACATTCAGTTAGAGTATATTTTCCCGGTCAGTCTGCCTGTCGGGACCTACCAAACAAGAAGTGTACACAATCCTTTTAACGTTTGCAGGCACATTCGCAAAACGCCTATCCATGTCATTTGAGCTTTCAGGGAAATACATCTGCCAGTCCAGTCA
The DNA here is from genome assembly GCA_017591395.1 of Schistocephalus solidus. NCBI lineage: Eukaryota > Metazoa > Platyhelminthes > Cestoda > Diphyllobothriidea > Diphyllobothriidae > Schistocephalus > Schistocephalus solidus. Next base: position 53,915 of record WEDG01000896.1, on the reverse strand, counting down.
AAATCCTTGGTATAACCAGAAAATATTCTTAAGTGCACAAACGACTGTGTGAACTACCTATCTCTTCGGGTCCTGGAATATAAAGTACCTACCCGCAAATGTCGGTTACTGCGTGTTCAGCACAATGAATGCAAGACATCGGAACAATTTACTGTAGTATATAAGTTGAAGGATTACCTTCCTGAAGGAACCGTGTCTATTGATATGAAAGCAAGTTGTCACTAGTTGTTTTTTGGGAAATTTTGCATAAGTGAAAATGAGCACTATTTGGCACAGGGCATAATGTATGAAACCGTATCGCAATCATTGCTGACTAATTTCACGCAGGCTTGGTCAAAGAATTCGAACGGGAGGATTATAGCAAACATTATGAGTCACTCTCATTCAGATGGGTCATATCACGATGGGGCCCGAAAGTTGGTAGGAAAGCCTGGTGGTTCTTCTTAACATGTAAGGCGATTTCTTTGGACAAAAAATATAGGGCAAACGTAGGAGTCCAGAAATGTAAGGTGATCCTTCAGAGTATTTGAAAGAACTGAGAACTGATTATTTGAGCGTATTTGAGACGTTAGCATTTGTGTGTTTTGTATTTGCTCACGTGTTATGTGCATTCTAACAAATTTCATTGGGAAATAATTGGGAGTATTTTGGTTAAAGATGCATGCGTCAGGATAGTTAAACTGTGTATGGGAGTGGACTACAAAGCCTGTCAGCATTTTACGATCACCAGACATTCACATTTGGTAATGTGGCGACAGAGAGGGCTTCCTTTCAGAAGTCCTGTGTCTCTGAAAAAGTGTATATCGTCCTTTTTGTAATTTTGAAGTCCACACGTGATGAAGACATGGTTTAAAATAAACTGTAACACAATATGAGCATTAAATAAGCACCAACTCTAGTTAAAAATTCTTTTCACACTTTGGATAAAGCAATTATGAGGGCAGATTAGGCACGACACGCGAATGGGAACCCTCTATAATACAGGTGCCCCTGAACACAATTTCATAAAATGTAGCTTTTATCCAGTATCAGGTCTCACACGAACACTTGTCTCAATCGTAATCACAACATGAATCCTGAAAATCGCTTTGGCCTTAACTTAGTGCCTATACTCACACATTAACCTTTACCATTCATCGTAGTCTTCCTAGAAATGAAAAAAATGCCCGAAACATGTGGTTAATATTTCGTATCTTACTGGAAGATATAGTGGATAGATAAGAAAATAATACTAATTATAACCGAATCCCGTTGAAGACCACATCGTTTTATGCGAACTACCGAAATCACGTGTTTGCCGAATAGACTTCTCAAATAACCCGAACATTCATTTACATCTTTGACCTTGACTATCTGCCCCATGCCAATCTTGAATTTAACCCCAACTAAACGCGCTAGTTTATATTTTTATTCATCATGCTTTCGTCCAATCGATTTTTGGTGAGGTTTTTGCATATTTCAAGCACAGCCAAAGTAAATGTTCAGCTAACATTACATTGTTAGTGCTTTACCATTTGCTGTACCCGTGCTATTAAATTTTGCGTTTGCTTAATTCCTTCACTTTGGAACTCAACTAGTAAAGACTACAATTTGCTTAAACATGCATTCTGATTAACGATCATGACACCAAAAATTTAAATAAAAGTTGTGCCATATTCGCTTTGTATGCTATCAAGGCACCTGCCTCCGAAGAAGATCCCGAAACAAAGGATAAATGCAAAAGTAAGACGCGCAACTTACCAGCGGAAACCAATGGTCTGAGCTAGAGTTCCGCTGACAACAGGTCCTGCGGTGAGAAACAATGAAAAGGTTTGTGTATACTTGAATAAAAGCAAAGCAGCTTCCTCAAATTAGCACCTGGTATTCTTTGATAGTCAGAAAGACCTAGCATATACACTATATGTTTTATTTCATGAAACATGCTGTTGGAAATTGAGACAATCGATTATTAGCAAACAAAATGCTACGCAGTTTACTTATACGACTAAACTATATCAGAAATTTGCCCTGTGCATACGGAATATATTTAGAAATAGTTAAGAGTCAAAATGTTGACAAACTTAATCGTAAAACTACGTTGCCTGGTATTCCAGTGGCGTCCTATGTTAAAAAATATCCTTGGCTATGTTTGCACGTCTGGGCGTGTATTCCAATGCGAAAAAAGTAACCTAAACTCGATAATTTTACCAAACAGCAATTACAGCACTTCAAAATTGACTCTTTCTCAATGTAAGTCAGATAAAGAACGTTACTTTGAGAAAAACAGACTTAATCGATTTCAACATTGAGGTTTACAAATCTGTATAACTCTGCGCCCTAAAACGTAGTAATAATATCGACCGGCAATTTTTTGTTTAAAAATTCCTCAATTTTTCTGCCCTGCACAAAAAAAACTATGTTAAATTTAACGCTTGTTGTAAGATATTCCTGTATAATTTTTTCCGTTAACGCATACCTTATAAAGGGAACGGTTAGAAGAATAGCAGTTTTCACATTCCATGAGTCTTTATCTCGTTTACTCTGTTGTGCATATAAAATCATATTGCAGAGCCTACAAGTAAAACTTGATAGCGAAAAACGCTCCAGTCTAAACAGAACGGCTGGTAAATTATCACTTCTTTCTAGGATATTGATGAAACGCCCATATGTATCAATTATTACCTTGACGTAACCTTGCAAGTTATTATCAACGTTTCCTTAATTTCAGCATATTTAATGAGTAAGAAAACTCACTGCACATAAACATGTACATCTACGCGCTCTAGAACTCAGAGTGGACTCCTTTAATCGCCATTTAGCGGGGGTCTCCTTAGTGACAGATAATGTCACATTGTTCTATTCCTGCCACTTGCGAACCATTGAATGCATTTGACTGACTAAATCCTTTAGTTTTACCTAAACACATCTAATTGACGCTATCGTTCACAAGGCAACCTCACTGTGGTCATGATGCATATAAAGTAGGTTTGGTTTCAGTTTCCCAGCCACTTGAGTGCGGACTAAGTTGTTGGTGGTGATAATTTCGGACAGCTTGACAATGCCGACCACGGAAAGGCAGACTGGAATGGCCATTGCTGACCCATACGCCGTCCGCAGCTACTCATTACAACCCCAGCTCCATGGTTAGAGCCTCGGGTTCGTGCACCACCTGTGGTTGGACATGACAATTCCAGTCATCCGTGTCTTTGTCAGCCATGCTCTCTGCATTAACGACGACGACTAGCCGCTGAGCGGCTGCTGGCGGCGGTCGAGAGTGAGCCCCAAGGCGGAACGGGACGAGTGAGTTCCGTTAGCGATCGGTGAGCGGTCGTCAATGAAAATTTCCGACATTGCCTAGCGGGTAGAGGCATGCACAATCCTGGTCTAGATATTGCAAACAGCAGATGCCGGCCCGAATTGAATCGCATGTTTCGCGGGACACCAGAGGCGATTCCATGAATGGTACAGCCAGTATTTGCGAGCTTATCCGCGTCATTCTACGTCATACCAGAAAAAAAGGGAATTGAATGATCATCCTTCATGCGCACACAGTAGTGGCATGTTGTACGCGGAATGTTTGCACAAAATGACAGTATGTTACATTTTGCTGCCTGTTTCTGTTTCACAAAAGTAATTGATTTTTAAGTCAAAAAGAGTCCTTTTGCTCAGGTTCACACTATCTGAGCAATCTGGGAAAATCCTGGAAGGAAGAATAAGTGAATAAATGTTACCAATAGCAAAGCCCAAGCAGAAGGCGGCATCAGCGATTGCATAAACACTGCCATAGACTGCAGCATGACGAAGGTCCACCAGGTAGCCCATCTGTGGCATTATTGCGGCATCCACCATGCCTTCATAACAGAATTACATTTTTTGTTAGAAGCATAAAGCATTAAACACTAAAAGCTTTACTACACTACTACTACTACTACTACTACTACTACTACTACTACTACTACTACTACTACTACTACTACTACTACTACTACTACTACTACTATTACTACCATCAAGAGCTCAATGAACCTTTCTGACTTATCCACATTACCTTACTATCATGTTGGAATATCAGAGCTGTCACCTAAGGTATTTCGACGCAGCAACTTTTGTTTTAGTCCGTAAGTTTATTTAGAATCACTGATGAAGAGTTCAGGAACTTTCAGATGTTTACTTTACCGTGCGTGATTTAGGTGAATTATAAGTTAGAATTTAGAATCACTGATAAAGAGTTCAGGAACTTTCAGATGTTTACTTTTACCGTGCGTAATTAAAGTGAATTAGAATTGAGAATTAAGAATAACTGATAAACAGTTCAAGAACTTTCAGATGTTTACTTTTACCATGCGTGATTTAGAAGAATTATAATTTAGAATAAAATGATAAAGAGTTCAGGGACTTTCAGATGTTTACTTTTACCTTTCGTGATTTAGGTGAATTAAGCTGCATTTTAAATCTAGAGAGGAGATAAAAACTCAAAAATCCTTCAGAAGTGAACTAATTTGACGTGAGAATCAAAGAAACCAGCAGAATACATATGCGAAAGCGTGGATTATTCAATGTTGCTGAGGGGAGACAGTCCAATACTTGTGGATTTGACTAGTGGCGTTCACTCTAGTACCATTATCCGAAACCACAGCGAACAGATATAGCATACGTATATAAGGTTCAGTATTTAGAACATGCCTGCTAAACGAAGCACAAGGGCGTCTAATAAAGCACCAATTTTACTCAAAAGAAGTTTTTCCTGCTTAAGCAGTACCAGGAACCATACGCAGTTGCCATAAAATCGTCAGCAGTAGACAGCAGCCATCTGTCATCCACATAACAGGAAACTGTGATATTTCTTCGAAAGTTGGCAGAAAATTCGTCAGCAAATACAGCACGCGTAGTTCCCAACGCCAAGCGTAACACCACTTTCATGCAAAATATTTGCAAGTGATTCTTCCGTTACGAACCAAAGTGGGGATTTCAAGTTGCTGATGTCAATTTCAACGAGCATACTTTGGTAACTTAATTTTTCCACGGGCAGCTTTGTATATAAATGCGTTCCTGAGAATAAATAACACCTTTCGTTGGATTCAATTATGAGAAAAATATAGAATGTGTGCTCTTCAACTGGACGGGTTCGCAACGTCTTTAGCCGGCTGAAAATGTCTAGTACACCACAGCAGCGGAATTACTGACGTTTCCTAAGTATTGTCAGATAAACAGAATTTGTTAACTTGAGCGTTCTAATAGGTAGCGGATACAGAGGGACATCGAACGCCAAAAGGGAGTAGCATCAAAGCAAGACAGTCGATAAAGCTGCCAGATAAGTGTACATCTACATCACCTTAACGATTTGATGCAGCAAATGTGTATTATTACGAAAGCAGTTTGTGTGTTTGGTATATTTTTGGCGTCCAGTATTAATTTCGCAGAATATTTACATAATTTGAAGGTTTTATTTTGCACGGAAGAAAGTCGACAGGGGGAGAGACCGCGCTGGTAATCGTGGGGGAAAATTGCCAGGCTCTCAACATAAGCGTGCTAAGAGCAAACATGTTCAATAAAGCGTTCACTTTGGCCAACTGGCCGAATGTCCAGTTTTGAACCAGAGTCTCAGGATTGAGTTACGCTCTGACAATGGTACCATGAACTCACTTCATCTCGGCCGCACTCGGGGTTGTTCAGTGGCACGAAGGTTGTGTGTAATACTAAGAGCATTTCTCGGTGCTTAAATTCATAACGCTTAAAAAACACTCCGGGATTGGCACACTTGTACGTGATGAATGCAGAGTAGATGAATATGACCACTCCACTGTCACTCACTTCGATGGAAAAATTTCAGGCTTATCAATGAATTACAATTTCATTTGACGCATTTGCGAAAAACTCGGCAGCCTCTACTTATTACAATTTGCCAAATGGCTGTCCCGCCGGACTGCAGACACTCAGTCCCGGCGGAAAATGCACATAAATGTCCTTAAATCAGGATTGATCGGCTCCGGTCCGGTTCGCTAATTTTTCTAACTAATAATATATTGTGCTTACTCGTACCTTTTAAGTAGTTCAATTGGTGTATTTTAAAAACCTCGGGTTGGAAATAAAATTTCAGCAAGAACAAGGTGATCCGAGCTTTGACTTACCGATGCCCGCGCCAAGTCCGAATAAGGGGGCGAGTAAGTGAACCATCGAACGAGCGAAGGGTACCTGAATGGACATTCAATGTTTGAACATTACGTCTACGCTCTTTGTTCTGCAGTTTAATATTTATCTACTAGAAAACCTGCTCGTGGAAAAGCTATTTGTAGAACTTATCATAGATTTTAACTATTTATCCAATTGTCATAGTTTTTTACATTGCTTTTCCACCAGTTGTATTTCCTACCAGCGAAACACGCGTTAATATTTGTTTAACTAGTTCCTGTGCAGTCAGTATGGCAAATAATTTGGTATTTGATATGAGTCCTCTAATTTACAGATTGCACAGTTATTTGCCAGAAGGGCATTTGCTACGAGCAAACTAACTGGGCAAATAAGATGCTTACGTACTGAATTATAGGAACTGGACTCACACAAATGAGGGACAGGCCACAGAGGAGCATTCCAAGAAGAACGCTCAACCAGTGGCCAATTTTGTGGGGGAACCGACCGATGATGTTTGTGCTAAGGAGGTAGGAGATGCTGCCGGGAAGGAAGACAACGCCCTGCTCCCAGCTTTCCGATTTCATGTGTTCCCTCATCCAAATTGGTAAAATTGGTTCCAGCACGGATATGCCCACAGTCCCAAATATCAGAGCTCCTGCAGAGGCACCAAATCCCCTGGGATGTGAGATTTTATATTTTTTCCGTAGTGGTTACAATCCTGTATAGGCTCTGAGTAGTGAGTAATTATATCTGGATAGCACAGCTAGCTTAAGAACATTTAAATCTAAGTAGTCACCTGGCTTTTTGAACCCGCAACGGAGGCCAGCGTCAGCGATAAAAGCATCAACAAAACAAGAAACAGTCACAGTAGGTAGGATTCAATCAATCATCATTATCACCAGTTCAAAGGCGAGTGCGCAGTGCTTTATATGCCGATGCGAAATCGATAAATCGATTGACTGAGTTCTCAGCTGAAACCCAGACTTCCATTAATTTGTGGCTTGAGTTTTTGCTGACATGGACTATTATCTTCACGTCCACCAATCTCCATGGAAAAGGTCACAAATTTAACTGCACTGCAACAAAGATAGTAGCTCACGCCATCAGTGGGACGAGACACGAATTGAAGCCCCGACCTCCGATATGAACAGAGTCAACCTGATGCCGGCCTTACTGTTGTTTCATTTTCTCCTACCACCTCAATACCTGCTGTTTGTTTTGGTACTGCTTTTATCTCTGAAAATTTAAGAAGGAGATGGAGTGTCTAAAACTGATGACAAAGCCGGAGAGCTGACGAAGTGATGCACTGCACAGACACGCATAGATAGTCTGTTGTGTGGGTCGTCCTAGTGAGTATTGCGCCATTACTTTTAAATAACGTGCGATGCTATTAATGGACAATTGGTTGGCTTACTGTTTAGAAAAGTTAACAAATTTCTATATTAGTCAAAGCTTAACCTGCGCATACGCGCGGTGTGCTATATCGGCAAAGAGCTATGTGCCCCTGTTTTTTTCGGATTTGCAAATTTCGAAAATAAAATGGTGACATGCCTCAAGGATACTATCGTCTCGTTTTCCTATACTCACGTCAACGAACTAGTTCATTAGAGGTGGGGTTACGCTCTTCGTCCTTACTTAATTCTAACAATATTGCCGAAAAAGGAGACGTGAAATGCACATGCGTGCACTTTGCATTATGCAAACTCGAGAACAAATATGCGAGACAAGAAAAATCGCAAACCTTTTCCACAAAAGATGGAGAGTCAATCTTTTAGAACAAAATAATACTAATTCCAGTTTCCGGATCTGTTCTGCAGTTTACTTTCAAAAATGGAAAATATATGAGCGGCAAAAAAATTGTGTAACTTGAGTAGTGCATAAACAAACCCGTCTATATTTGCAGCCGCCAACCATCCTGTGGCTGGTTTGCGATTAGAAATCAACACCGCAGGGCTTGATATGCGGATACAAGTGCAGTTAACCTACGTAACGATGTAATGTTCAAGTGTGACGCCTCGATCATCTTGCGCGTGTTGTTTTTGAGTGCTCTCACAACTATTTACCTGATGATGCTAATGTAATAGTTTCTTCACGAACGATGGGTTTCAGTAATGTGTGCTTCCATGTTATCCACATTTGCGCCTATTCGCATCTGTAGGACCCTCAGATGACTTTCCTCATGTACAAAATAGCGTAAAGTCTAAAGATGGAAGCTTCCTTACCGGTTCACGATTGTCCCCGATGTTCAGTATAGTTAAGTATATTTAAGGGTAATAGGCATTGCCTTTGAAGACCCTATTGATAAAAAAAAATTAACTGCAAAATCGCAGTCAAAATACACGTCATTGCAAAGATGTGAATAAAATATTCAAATAGAAAGAAATTGATTTAAACAGTCGAGTCTGGGCAAAGTTTCGATGATTACCTATGTCAAATACTAGATATCACCGTTATCTGTGTGTATGTGCAAAGATTTCGTATGATGTAGGAGTTCCTTCCTGTAAGAAGCAATGATAATTGGTAAGCGAATAAAAATATAGTTAATGTTCGAGTGTGGCAGTCGTGTCCGCCCGTATGACGTCCTCTGGCAGTGCGATCCAGGTACTGTAAACTCGCTGTGAAAACGATGGGCGACGAACATCCAGGTTGGATAAGGCTCATCGAAAATATTGCAGTTAAAATACATATGTTACTATAAATAAGTGAGTGATATATATTCATAGAAACAAAAAAATCTTTTCTCACAGTGGGATCTAGGCACAGTTAACCACCATTATCTACATGTATATGCAAAACTTTGCTATGATGTTGCAGTGCCTTCCTGTAAAAGGAACGGTAGTTGTTAAGCGAATATAAATCCAGTTAATGTTCATTGATGGGTGCTCATTTGGTTGCCGGCTGCTGAGAATACAATGAAAGGGAGCTGGTCACTTTACCTTACTCATTTTATCGACAACAACGTCTAAAATTTTCGATGTTTCAGCTGTTTCTCCTTAAATGGTACTTGAAGAACTCAGCAACATAATCGCACGTTAGGTGACCGAAGCTTTATTAATGATCCGAACATCGACAAGTGGGCACTCTGAACTCGCGCCTGAATATCAAGTGATGTGGTCTCAAGTTAATGACCGCAGTCCAGATGTGGGATTGACTATCTCTAAAATCGACGCAGCTAGCCACGAAGATAGGTAATTTAACTGATCTGGCAAATCTCAGTATACACAATTTCTTTGCAGTTATTTCCGTATATTTGAAATTTTACCCAAGAACTGGCCCCAAAACGTGGGTAAAAAGCTGTTTCTAAAGCTAGAAATTTCTTCTTTGAGAGGCTAAATTTACTGAGGTCAAAAAACTTGTTGTGCTTTCTTTATTTCTTCCATAGCTGCTCTAGGTCAGAAAAATAAGCAAATTTAGGTAGGAAATGTCATCAGTCCGTAATTTTCATTTTAACATCAGCAAAATCCGACGTTGAAGCAAACTAAATATTTTACAATTGTTTTTGTAAATTAACAGCTTGGAACGATCTGATGAAACATTCTCTTAAGCAATAACTCCAGCTTCCTTTGAACACATTAAGAAACAATTGCCTTGAGGCTCACCAATCAGCACCTTTTCTCGTGTCAGTTTGGATGGTGCTGTCCCTCAAGCAAAATTTATCCCGATTCATGGCCGTCTTGTCTTTTTTTAACTTACCGCAGAAATTCATGCACGAATATGGAGTTAATCTTTCAGAAAAAATCTTTTTAGACTGATTCCTAAATTTTGTAGGAATTTTTGGGGTGAAGTTTATCAGCTACTGCCAAAAAAACGTAATAGTTTCAAGCTGCCAACAGCCAGGCAGTAGTATACACCTGCGTAATTATTTACTTTACTGACGTAATTACATATTTTTATAACTGGCAAAAACTTTCTGACATGAAACCTTGACCGCGCTCCTGCTAGCTTTATCATTTTGAATCTGCCAATATACCAATTTAGTAGCAATAAATGCAGTTACCAATGGCGTTTCATACAACACAAAATAGGTCATTACTCCATGAGCATGAGCACAGAGCTCATGGAGGGGTTATCTATATGCGCTGGCGTCTGTCTCAAAGATGCAGTTTGGGGATAAGAAGGAATTTGAATTTTACAGTTACCTGCTCCCAGGAGGATGTACGGATCCTTAAGGAGACGACAAATCGAAGCTCCCGTTTCCTCCTCTGGTCGAATGGCCGGCCTGAAGACCATAATCTGCAAGACTGACATTTAAAAACAATTAGTAATATGCAAAACAGAACACTTTCAAACCGGGATTTGGAGACGCAGATGATAAAGGAGAATTTGGCGACAATAATATTCAGAGTAAACGCAAATATGCGTTCGGTAACGAGGCTTTGATTTGTTGATTTTCAATTTTCGCGACAATAATCGCTAACTTGGAGTAAATAAATGTGTATTTATCTTTGGGGCGCAGCTAGGAAGTTACTAAGATAGTTAAGCCATCATATCTCGGAAAAAATGGATAATCGGGTAATATTGATTAAACGGCCATGATACAGTCACTAGTATATATATATATATATATATATATATATATATATATATATATATATATATATATATATATATATATATATATATATATATATATATATATAAAGGCAATCTCAGGGACTATAGGTGTATTGTCCTGACGTTTCAAAAGCATACAAGCTTCTGTCTTCGGAGGTGAGTATCGTACCGCGTCTCACAGTATTTTTAGGGGGTGATAGCCATTTTTGTAACACAGCGTTGATTGGACGGGTTTACCTTAACAGTGTACACGATATGAGGACGGGGTGGGGGAGTCCTTCTTTGGATTTGGCGTTCTTTGCCGGCATACACACAGGAAATTGCTGTCAGTTGACATGTCTCCCGTTGAGGGGGGCAGCCATTGTCTGGGTCCGCATTGACCTCAATTGGCGCCCTGGGTCGATAGTCATGTTTGTGTCCTGAGGGCATGCCTCCTCGTCTGTCGGGGTAGTAATTGATGCAGTGGTAATCATGACTGTGCCTTCTTCGGCCCCGAATTGTGGCGTGGTTAGATGCATATCCGTCCTAGGTTCTCCCGCGGTGGAATTCACGTTTGGCCTAATGCCTTGTTTGCTCTTACGTTCGATGAGCTGCGCCTGGAGGTTCGGGTAGGCTGCCGGAAGGGCGACACAACGGTTGATCGACGAAGGCTCCGTGTGCCAGGCTTCGATTGTTTCCCTGGTTACGCGGTCATTTCCTCGACCCAGGATTTCGGCGTTTTGGAAGGCGAACGTGTGCCCAGAGTTCGCAAAGTGTTCCACCACCAGGGACAATGGTTTCATTCTCCTCACTGCCCACACGTGTTCGGTAACACGGGTCTGCAACCGCTTCCCTGTCTCTCCGACGTAGTTAACTTCACAGGAGTCACATTGGATCCGGTAGATGATGTTTGAAGTCTCACCTCGTGGAAGGGGGGCTTTCGGTGTCATAAATAGATTCCGAATGGTTGAATCCGGTCGATGGGCGATTCCGATCCCCAGCGGTCTGAGGAGGCGGGAAACTGCCCCAGAGACGCCGTCAATGTATGACAGTGCACGCCAGACGTTTGGCTGTTCTGTTACCAGATTTTGTCTTGGTTTGGCCAGCCTGCAGCGCTCGGTAAAGTAACGAGGGTATCCGTTGGCCATGAAAAGGCGCTGGAGGTAGCGGAGTTCTGCCCTTTTGTCGTCCGACTCGTTGCAATGTGTTTCTGCCCTTCTATAGAGAGTTCGCACACAGCTGCGTTTGTGGCACAACGGGTGCTTACTGTGGTAACTTAGGATTTGGCGTGTGTTGGTTGCCTTTTTATAAACCGTAGTTTTTATGTGCCCGTTGGATTTTCGATGGACAAGAACATCCAGGAATGGCAGCTGGTTGTTAATTTCGGCCTCCATTTTGAATTGGATGTCCGGGAAGATGGAATTCAGGACATTATGAAATTCTTCGATCATTTCTCGTTTGATGATGACGAAGGTATCGTCGACGTATCGAGTCCAAAACGTTGGCCTGTAGTTTTCGAAAACCAGAGCCTCAAGCTTTTGGAGAACTGCCTCAGCGATGAAGCCCGAGAGCGGCGATCCCATTGGTGTCCCTCTGATCTGCTCGTACATGGTCCCCTCGAAGGTGAAGTACGTCTTCAGACAGAATTTTAAGAGTTTGATAAGATGTCCCCGCTTTACCGACTCGCCTGCGTCATCGTACTGCTTCTCAAGCAATTCGCTTACCGTTTTGACTGCTTAGTCCTGCGGGATTGAAGTGATGAGAGAGGTGACATCTTATGACACCATGACCTCGTCTGCGGTGAGTCGCATCCCCCTGAGCCGTTCCAGGAACTCAGTAGCCGAAGTGACCGTTGTGGCTGCGCCCGAGGTGAGAGACTTCAGGTGTCGGAACAGCCATTTAGCCAGATTGAATGTTGGTGCACCACGCAATGACACAATTGGACGGAGGGGAATATCGGCCATGTGTACTTTTGGTAATCCGTAGAAACTTGCTGCGGCCGCAGTTGATGGTTTTATTGCCACTTTTACCGACTTACTTATTTCTTTGTTTGTCTGCATATCGGCAAGCGTTTTGTCTAGCTGCATCATCAGCTTCTTTATCGGTTCCCCATCGCATCGAAGATATGCCTGTCGGTCTTCCAGCAGGTTGTTGGCCTTTTGAATATAGTCGGTCTTATCCAAGACGACTGTAGAACGTCCTTTGTCCGCTGGTAGTATCACAATATTCGTGTCAGCTCTCAGACTCTTGACAGCATCCTGCTCCACTCTGGTAATAATCGCGCGAGGTTTATGCGCCATTACCAAGGCGGTTACCTGTTGCCGAACAAGGTGTTTTGGTTCATCGGATTCCCCGGTTTGTTTGAGAATTGATTTGACTGTGGCAACGAGGTTAACCGGATCGGCGTCTGTGGTATTAAATCAAGCCTCATGACTCAGAACCTTCAGCTGTCCAGGCGTCAACTCTTTAGAGGACAGATTGTGGACTAGGTCATCAGTCTCTTCTTCAGGTGAGTGGCTTGTATTTCGAAGCTTATCCGCCAGATCCGCATCTCGTTTTGCCCGTAATTCTCTGGCTCGTCTACTTATCACATGTCGCAAAAGTGTAGTTCCATCTTCGCCAATGAGTTCAGCGCACTTTGCAACCGCTTGGCTCAAAACCCCGTTATATTTCCGCAATCGAAGATGGCAGTCCTGGAGGAGCACCCGTATCATTCGTCTGCCGTGTTGCATCATCCACCGTTTGGTCAGACTTGTGTTCACCGGTGGGCTGTAAGGCAAGCTCTTTGAAAGCACGTAGTTGTCAAGGCATCCGTGGAGGAACTGGATTTGCGCGTACGTAGATGACACACGAAGGGCAAAGGTTTCCCAACGTCGTGCTGAAACAAGCGCTTCGCGCCCGAAAATATTGCTGATAGAAGCGAAGATGCGTGTCCCCGGACATAAATGTGAAGAAAAGGCGATCTCAGGGACTATAGGTGTATTGTCCTGACGTTTCAAAAGCATACAAGCTTCCATCGTCGGAGGTGAGTATCGTACCACGTCTCACAGTATTTATAGGGGTGATAGCCAGTTTGTAACACAGGGTTGATTGTACGGGTTTACCTTAACAGTGTGCACTATAGGAGGACGGGGTGGGGGAGTCCTTCGTTGGCTTTGGCGTTCTTTACTGGCATACACACAGGAATCATCTCTGTAGCCGTCGGGGTGAAGAAGGGGGGAGGAGGAAATTGCTGTCATATATATATATATATATGGATATAGGAGAAAATACGGACGCCAGGTGTTGAAATGGAAGGAGAAGTTAAGGCGATCTCTGGGGTAGAAGATATAATTGTCTGACCTTTCACACTCATACTCGAGCACATCATCGGAGATAGAGCATAGCGGAATCTACATGGTTTAAAATGGGTCTTTCGTGCTCACTTGCGAAAAGTCTAGCCGCCTCGTTTCTCATTGGTCTTCCTCTCATGCACCAATGGTGCTTGACGGCCTCATAGGGCACTGGTAGGTCAATGCTGCGGTTGAAAGAGTTGGCATCTGACTGCCAAGCTTCGATGACTTCCCTCGCCAGTCTATTTTCGGCTCGGCCGAGCACTTGAGCCCCGTCAAAATCGAACCGGTGGTTGTTTTCTAGACTATGCATGGCGACGTGTCATCAAATATCCTTTCGCCTTACGGCCAAAGTGTGCTCGTGCATGCGCGTACTCAGTCGTTTGTCGGTCACTCCGCAGTAGTTGGCCAGGCAGTCTAGACAGTTGACACGGTAAATAACGCCTGAGGTGTCTGCGGGTAATAGTCGGCTCTTTGGTTGCATGAATAATCGACGGATGGTGGCCTCCGGTCAGTGTCAAACGCCCACGTTGAGCGGTCTTGACACGCACTCAGTGGCTCCTGAGACGTTCCTCACATAGGGCAAGACATGGAAGGTTTCAGGTCTTTGTTTAGACTCACCTTCGGTCTTTGTATGCCTTTGGTATAAGCATTTGTTTACGAAGCTGCGTAAACGTCAGACAATTATATCTTCTACCACAGAGATCGCCTTATCTTCTCCTTCCATATATATATATATATATATATATATATATATATATGGCCCCAGAACTAGCTGAATGACCAGACAAGTGTTTTGCCGGTCTTCTGTCTATTTATGACACAACTGAGAGGGTTTTGGCTCGTCAGTGGTGCATCAGCTTGCAGTTTCTTGAAAGAAGAGCAATGGGATTTGGCTACTAGCAAAATTTGCCGAACACCAAATTAGTTAAGCAAAAGAAGTAAAGAAGAAATAAATTCCAAATCTTCCATTCAAATACCTTCTTCGTCTGCAATAGATAAATTTTGAAGCATATTTTTAAAGGTTTCAGTCTATTGCGGATCGAAACCATCTGCAATGCAGGTACACTAGAGATGCCGACGCTTTGCGCACCTTAGAAAACTACTACGACCACATGCATAATTGCGGTTCCAATTGTGTTAAGGCAACTAGCAGTCAGATGCCTTCAGTAGATGGCACATATAAATATACTGCTTTCACAGGAGTATGTTGGCTATCGACTGGATTCATTTGCGGCTGCCGAAATAAAACAGAAGTGGAAAAAAATATCGACTTAAGTTGTATGAAATTTTGATGTAATTTTCGGTGCTCTTATAAATTCAAATATATTTTATACAAAGCACCCAAAAAATTATTTTTTTCTTAAACCAATTTGAGGGTCAATCACGCTTACTTCAAATTTCAAAAAAGCATAGTGTGTCTTTCGAGTTAAAAAGTGTTCCTTATTATGAGATTCGTTAAGACCGTTAAATGTTCCTTCATAAAGCCTCAAATTTGCCTTTAAGTGCCGCGTATGTAGTATCCAACAAAGCCAACATGCATTAAAAATTTTATGGGTACCATGTGGTCGCTTATGAATAGTGCAGAATGATGTATCCTTTTATTTTCACAAAAACTCTTCGGCGTGCAGTTTGGCAACCCTTAACGCAGGTGCGAATTTTGGTCAAATTTAAAATTTTTCGGAAAAAGAAAAGACATTTTTAAAACCTAAGATTTCCCCATGCTTGAGTTTTAAATCCAAAGAAGAAATAATTTACTTTAAATGAGTACAAAAAAGAATACATAAAATGTGTTCTATATAATATATATTTTTAATTATAGAGATATCGAAACTCAATGGAAAACCTTCATTGTACTTTTGTAGGCATTTACTACCATGGTTAGGTTTTCAGACAGCCAGAAAGAAGCTTGCTCTGAAAAAGATACTTTGAAGTGACTAAAATTTATTGAGATTATTTTGCCAAATATTCAACCGTTTCTAGTACAAAACTTCACCTTAGAATTTCAAGTAAGATTTCATAAAATAGACATACTACTGTAAATACTTACTGATTACCCTACAGGATAGGATTAGTTTGTTTACTTACAGTATAAAACGTCATTTATATCAGTTGTTTTCAATTATTATTACAGGTAGAATCCTTTTTTCGTTCCAGGACTACACGATATCCAGTTTGCCTTTCGTGGTTGACAGTTCACCAATATCGCTGGTGTCCGTATAACAATAAAAGAGAAGCCCCCATTCGGGATCTAAAATTTGCACATTCTGATGGTGTTCTTACAGCTCTTTTGAATTATCTGTGCTGCAGACTCGCATCGTTTATAATGTCACGACATTTGAAAAATTTGCATATTTCACATTGAAGTTAAAAAAAAACTCACAAATTCGATAAATGATGGAGATTGAGACACAAGAATGACTATTTTGAATTATTTGTTTTCATCGGTCAGTGCTACCATAATATGCAGCCAGGATTCGGTTAGATCTTATATATGGCGGCAAGTACGCCAAGAGTGGCTTTTCCAGTATGTCAGTGCCTTTCCTGATGTAAAAGTCTCATCCGTTGTTCCTGGCAAAACACCAAATAAGTGATCATTACATCAGGGTCGATTTCTCCTTCAGTTCTGGATATCTACTTACAGCGTACGTTAACAGTCTCATTTACTGCCTATCCAAACGTTCAACACTCAAATACCTTTTCAGAACAGGTCTACGGGGTAACACAACGCACAGTTGGGGGTGGAGAAGGTGACTTGCGAGTGAATTTGTTTTTAGTGACGGTAGACTTGCGCAGTATCGACTGGACTCTCTTGTCCCTAAACTTTCTGGGTCCGGTGTTTTGACATAGTTAAGAGGACAGGATGTGGATCAGGAGAAAGTGACTCACTTGGCATGAGCCTGCGCCTATACGTGCTTCCATGTTTGATATTTTTTGAGAGAACACGTCTTCAATAATGCCTGTTGTAATGTGATCAGTTCCCCTTAGCCGACCTAAGAGATCTGCCACATAAACCATCATACGGACAACAAAAGCCACGTGATAGCACATAAACAGCATTCTACTTACTGCCACACAGGACTACCAGTGCGGATAAAATGAGAAAAGGTGCCCTCCTGCTGACAAACTGGTAAACGATACCGCCATAGCTTGGTCCAACTAAAAGTGAAAGAATGTTTGTGAAAATATTACTAAATGTAAGTAACACAAACGATTTTTAATATTTTCATTCTCCTGGAGATGGAAAATATTTCACTTATTTTAGTGTGTCTTCTGTTATTAAACATTTAGGATAAAAAACCTGTACTATGTGACGTTTCTGGAAGAAAAGGCGTTCTAATTCATTGAATTATTGTCCTGTTTCCTCCCATTTCATTTTGTTCCTCGTCCTGATTCAATACGCATACTTATTTAAATTTTAGTTATGAATTAACCACATACACATGCAGGTGAGAGGGAGTAATGATACTCGAATAACTCTATTTTTCTCAAACTTTTTGGCCAAAATACTAACAAATGACTTCTTTTTGCAAGTCTATCGTGGTTTTGTGGATGTAGACAAACCTTTATACAGTACAGAATATTCCTTCCAAACAAGAGCACTGCCAGTTTTTTGTTCAAGTTCTCAGAGTTTAGGTTTTTCATAATAAACGTAATGAATGTTTATATAAACGTAATGGTATCTGTATCTGGTGTGCACTGTATAACTTGTGAGTAACAGCCTTTGCTGGTAATATTCACAATAAAATTTCGAACCTCGAAATTAATTTTATCTCCAACCAGTGTAAGTATTTATAGTGCCAACAAGGTAAACGTCACGATGGTTGAATATAGAACACTGAATTTAAAGTTTCTGCATATCACAATAGATTTTAACTTCGAACTCAACTCATATTCACCGTCTTGAAATGGCGATATTCCAATAATCTGGGTTTTGTGAAATGGCCTTCTACCTTACCTCTTCCCCAAAGGAACGTATTGCCGCAACCCTAGAGATCGAGGTCGTCCACAAACTACGAAAGCTTTTCGAAACCAGTTCTCAACAAGGCTAAACATCGAATGAGAAGACCAGCGAGAGTATGGAGAGTTTAACGGACTTGTGAATAAACCCTTCCAAGATACGCTTTGCAGGTTATACTCGACCCGACGTCTTGAGTTCAGAAGGGAAAACAAAGTTTCACAAACTACTGTTTAAAAGAAAGTAGCGTTCATTTATCAGCACAAGTTGTGGAGGATGCATTTGGCGTTGATAGCCAGAAATACGATCTACGCATAAAGATTACCTAAGACTCCAAGGGCTAGGGCAGTGAGGGCACACGCAAAGGCCTGGGATCTTTCCTTCGAATCCGTGAAATATGTAGCCAGTATACCCATACCTAAAGAATAAGTGGCAAGTTAACATCTTTTGCGGTCGAAATGACACTTTCAATTACAAAAACGCAATTTGATTATTGTTTATTTTTCAAGTCCCCAATACGTTAGGCGTTCAGCTGCTTGATGGAGCATTTATATTCAATTAAGCTATTTATTTTTGTATGTACGCGTTCGAATATGTCTTCATGCATGCTTCATATATCCACCACTCCAATCCAAAAGGACAAAAGTACAATTCAAAGCGGGTTATTTCTGTTCAAAGAAGGGGCCGATGCTTATGAATTTGAAGATGCGAGGCACCTTGTTTCAAGAACATACACGCAATGACTGACAATATTTCTAGAAGTTTTTGAAGCTCTGACATAAAAAAGAAACAAATTATTTGGAAATGCCGCAGCAAAAAGCAAATCTGGGGAAGTGTATCGCATCCAATGTCTAGCATGTCCTTTTAAATACACAGGTCAGACTGAATGCATGCTTCGATCCTAGGCAAAATTATAAGACAAAACGAGTCATGTATGCTTAAACAAAGGGATGATACTGGTGAAGTGATGTGTTTGCAGTTTCGAGGCACAGTGCTTCAAAAGTGTACGTGCAATAATTGACACTATTACTACGATTGTTCTGAAGTTCTGACATGGAAGAAATGAAGGATGGTATTATGAAATGCTGTCTTAATGGAAATTTTATCATCCAACTGCCAAAATGTTTGTCCTGTAGGTTGACCAAGATACTTGTATCTGAATGTCTTATGTTTTCTGTTCTTGCTCTCCTTAAGCGTCAAAGTAAGAGGCTCAGGTGGTGGATGTTATGTGGCTATATGGATTAACCCAGCCCCGAGGCAAGCCAACACACTCTGGAACCAACCAATAAACTCATCAAAGTTATGTCGTTTAGTTCTCACGTGGTGGACAGTGTTAAGAGGAGCCGTCCTAACAGATTCGTTCAGACACCGCCCTGATCACTCTTCCCACGCTGCACTATCGATCCACCGATAGGCCGTGCGCATGGTGATATCGCGCAAGCTGACGACAGGGATTAGTACTCTACTCAATCATTCGGATAAGTCAGAACGCCAGTCGAAATTCTATCCGCTAAAATCTTGGTCCGATTACAGCCCAACCAAAATAGTTGCAGCCCTATCCAAAGTCCTGATAAGAGTATCTGCGCTCTGTCAAAACGTTTACTTTAACTGGAAGACTTAGAAATACTCAGAGCCGCAAAAAAATTAGAATTGTCGTTTCTGTATTATTTTTCATCATCAGGTCCAGGCCGAGATGGTGAGGATTTAGACCTATGGTTCTTATGAAGTGAGCCGAGAACTCTAACAGGGTTCCACGGACATGGGCTCTCATTGGTTTTAATTGAGAGGCAGTGGGTAGGCTGCCAGGATTCCAAATCAAAGTACGATCGTTCTGATTCGACCTCAAAAGTAGGTTTAGAGTCCCAGCAGGCCATCACCTACAGGCTCACAAGAAGCATTCCAGGAATCAGGGAGCACTTAAGTGCTGTTTCCTTATTCTTTAATGAGTTACTTCCTTCGATAACTCATAAGGTTAGTGAGGGCTTAACAAGAGGCCTCCAATAACCACCAAAATATTCGAGAACTGATCCAATTTTGAAAGAGAATGGAAAGCCACCAGTAGAAGCATGTGTTCTGCTGCGATGCTTGAGTTGAGCAGGACTGTCCTGTATGTTTCGACCGGTTTTTTTTTTTACCAAGAACCATGTAATGCATCGCAAGCACTACCACCAAGCCCAGGATTCGTCGAATGTCTAACTATCGAAATTGCAAGTTAATAGACTGTGAATACTTTTAGGGACGGGATTAAACAATGCGATAAAATACCTAAGTCAGCTATATATAGGGCTTTTAATGCCAGAAAACATTAGCCAGTTTTCTTGTCCTTGATTTCAGAAAATTACAAGCACCTATCGACGAGTAAAAACTATTCAGGTGCGGGCGCACCTCTACACATTCCCGGGCTTTTTGTAGTTGCCATGCCGTGGGTCCTGTGAAAAACTCTACTCATCTCTCAAGTATATTTGGCTGCCTTCGTGCCAGAGAATTTCTGCCAGGGCCGGCTGAACACCTTCTGCGCTCAGCTGCTATCCTACTAACGCGGCTTCCCTGCGTTTTGTGATTCGGGTAACCTCGTTGCCCGTAGATGCAAAGAGGTGTGTTCCAGGAATCAGTTCAGAAGAAGATGCGATAGCTGAAAAAAAAGCGCATGGGCTTGACGCTTCGGATCGTCATTTAAACCCAGCCTTAGAGACAGTCCCAGCTAAGGATGATCAAGTGGTGCAAGTTGAGCAGCATTTAGAGGACGCAGGTGCCATGGCTCATTACAACAATTAGCAGCTCCCGCGTTTAGCTCTGTGAAAAAGTTCCACAAGATGCTTTTTGGCTACCATTTCACCCTTCTTGCAATTTCACCTCCTCTTGCAATTTTTGGCTCGAAAGAAGGCAATCCTGGGTACTCGGCAAACTATCTTCAGCGCTGGGCTACGACTTCGATATCCGGTACTAGTCTACCACAAACATTAGCCAGGCAGACGCATTCTCGCGCCTAATCAACACGCAGACTAAGGAGCCTGAGGACACAATCATCATTTCCATCTCCGTTGAGTCAGAGGTTCACAGTCTGTTTATGGATTCCATTCGCACACACCCTGTCACTTTTGAGGAAGTCCGAAACGCATCAAAACAGGATCAGCAGTTGAGATAGGTCAATAAGTACCATCGCACTCTGTGGTCCGCCAAACATTCTGGAGAACGGCAGCAGTGCTACCAACGCCGTCATTCTCTGCCCACCGTTAATGACTGTATCCTGTTCTATGAACCTGTGGTTGTTCCACAGAAACTGCAACCAAGGTTCCTGAGGCCATTTTTATGGGACATCCGGGCATCAGCCGCATGAAGGCTTTCGCTCACAGGTATATGTACTGGCCCAGATGGATCAATAATTGCAACAGCTGGCCCGCTCATGCACCAAATGCGTCTTCGAATCCAAGGCACCAACGAAGACCACACTCAATACATGGCCTGTCCACAAGCCCCGTGGTCCAGGGTCCACATCAATTAAAATGGACCGATCAATGCCCAGAACTTCCCTATTACTGTCGACACATTAGCCGCCTTCGCCCGAATCTGCAAGCAATCAAACAACAACTATTTGCGTTCTCCACCATAGCACCGGCAGTCAAACGGACAGGTTGAACGATTTGTTGACACATTCGAGCCGGTTTTCCAGAATTCAAAAGGGGAAGGGAAATTGGAAGAGGTTCTCCAAACGTTCCTGCTGAACTTTTGGGCAACCCCAAACCCGAACGTTCGGCGTTGTGTTTCTTCTGCAGAAGCTTTGCTGTATAAAAACTTCGCACGCCATTCGAAATAATTCGTCCGCAGTCAGCTGTTAGTGTTGTAGACGTAACAGTACATCCAACGCGGATGGAAGGGCAATTCAACCGACGCCATGGAGCTATACAAAGGTTATTCCATCCGGGAGAAACAGCGCTGGCAAAGAACTACAGGAACAATCAGGAAAAGTGGACGCTTGGGCATGTTCAGCGAAAGTGCGGTATAGTGGTCTAAGACATATGGGTCGGATCAGAAATTTGGGTGCGGCATGCCAATCAGTTGAAACATCGAATGTACTGACGCGCCAAATCCAACACAAACCTATCACTAGAAATATTACTGGACGCATTCCATCTACCAAAAGCAAGGTCAGAAACCACAGTTCCAGTTTCAAACTGATCTCCCTCGACCACTTAGACGATCGGGTCGAAGAAGAACGCAAACGGTTCCGTTGCAGGTAAACCCATGGCTTAAATCTTACGACTCAGCTCAAAAGAATTGTGTGTTAGTAGGAACCGTCCTAACAGATTCGCTCAGACACCGCACTGACCACTCTTTCCACGCTGCAATAACGATTAACCCATAGGCCGTGCGCATGGTGATATCGCTCAAGCTGCCGACAGGGAGTAGTGCTCTACTCAACCATTCAGATAAGTCGGAAGGCCAGTCGAGTTGCTAACCCCTCAAGAACACTATCGGATTGGTCGAATTGCAACGCAGTCTTGTAAATATTCGTACGTTATTTTTTTGCCTTAAATACGCTGTGCCAAGAAATCAATAGACATCTACTCTTCCGCCCTTGTTGTTGAGTTCCACCTTGGAGATACGACCGCGTTGTTGGACAGTGACCATCAAGGCTTGAGGCAAGATCATAGCAGACAGTCAATTGCGCTCCTCTCACCCGTATTCACGTACTGGCGCAGACTACTAAAACAAACGACAAAACAGCTAATTGCTCTCATTCATAGCAAGATCTCTCAAAACCGCAGCGATATTTTGGAATGGTGACGTTTGCTGACTTAACCACTACAGCTGCAATAAAACTAATATTATCAGCACTGTCCAAAGTCCCCATAAGAGTATCTGCGCTCCATCAAAACGTTTACTTGTACGGGACGTCTTCAAAATACTCAGAGCCGCAAAAAACTAGAATTGTCGTTTCTGTGTTATTTTTCATCATCAGGTCTAGGCCGAGAAGGTGAGGATTTAGACCTATGGTTCTTAAAAGGTGAGCGGAGTGCTCTTACAGGATTTCATCGACATGCGGTCAGCTCTACACATTCCTGGGCTTTTTGGAGAAGCCATGCCGTGAGTGCAGTGAAAAACTCTACTCATCTCTCAAGTATATTTGACTGCCTTCAGGGATGCCAGCCAGGCCAGTTACCTTGGCACCTTCTGATTGGTTAACACGCCGCATGACTTGGTCCCGTCGTGACCACAGTTTAAAGCCAATAAATGTTGTAACCTTTGTTCATTGGTCGCAGGTGGACAGAACTCATGTGCAGGCATGCATGCACAAATCTCACTTCGGGGCCAACACCTGGCACGCTGCTGATTGAGAGAATTTCTGCCAGGGCCTGCTGAACACCTTCTGCGCTCAGCTGCTATACTACTAACGCGGCTTCCCTGGGTTTTGTGATTCGGGTAACCTCGTTGCCCGTAGATGCAAAGAGGTGTGTTCCAGGAAGCAGTTCAGAAGAAGATGCGATAGCTGGAACAAAAGGCGCATTGGCTTGACGCTTCGGATTGTCATTTTTAAACCCAGCCTTAGAGACAGTCCCAGCTAAGGATGATCAAGTGGGTGCAAGTTGAGCAGCATTTAGAGGACGCAGGTGCCATGGCTCATTACAACAATTAGCAGCTCCCGCGTTTGCTAGCACTGGGGGAGGGGTAGCGTACCTGATAAGATGATGGCTAGTTAATCCACAGTCCGCAGATGTCAATTCCCGAGCTTTACTCACCGTTTTCGATTCTTGGCAAAATGAATTCTCGGCAATTCAGCTAGATTTCACTGGGACGGCTGGTCGTCTGCGTCCTCCACGTGCGTCTAAGTACCCTGCCTAGGCGAAATCTTAGGGCAGACAATGGAGGCGGGAGGTAAGTGTGCTTACTTCTAGACTGCGGTCTGTAGAACCAATATGATAGCAGATCACGACTCACGCAGTTGTCAGTCTTTGTGCGAATTTAAACCATATCAAAAATAAAAGAGAGGCCGGAACCCTTCGAATGATACTCGATTTGCTAGCTAGAGTCCTTTCTCATTAATACAACCACATGTTAAGAGAAGAGCGTGTCTTAACCCTGGACAAACTCTTAGCACCTGTGCATTCCGTAAGATTCAATTTGAGGTATTTCTAATCCCGACCGAAATATTTTACAGGAAAATATATTTTAACATCACATATGAGAGTTAAACTACGGATACTAGGGCATACCGGGCCCCAGCTTTCGCAATAGGGAAGTCAAACACGAATTTTATAGTATTAAGTGGCTGTAAAATGCAAAAATATCAAAATTTTCAATTTTCCAGAAAATATCCTAGTGCAGGCTTAGAACCACGTTCAAAATTACCGGAAACCGTTGAAAAGGCAGATCCTATGCCTTGGATTGATCGGGCCAGAATAAGGACCGCGTAGCTCTCGCCAAAAGCAAAGGCTGAAACAGAACATCGTGTAGCTGGGATAGAGGTGCTGGGGCATATCGTATCGAAAGTATTCAGAGAACCAGGTTGCACTTACTAACCGTCGAGGCAAACATGATGACGAGGCCGGTGAACATGGGAATGGAATATCCTATCCTGTGGGAGGTCAGATAAGGGAGGAGGGCAGAGAAAAAGAGGTCAACAAATAGCCTGTGGCCTAAATGAAATATGATTTGCTTTGACGCATCATGCGAAGGGTAGATTTGAATGAAGTCCTCCAAGTTTTTCTGATCAACTCTGCGGATGAGAAAATACATGGAGTCTTCGCAAACCCGGTCGTATATCTCCGCAGGACAATGTTCTCTTGCTAAAGTTTATAAAATATCTCCTCACCCTCCAGATTATTTGACCAGTTTTTAAATGAATGCCTACGCTAAATCTGACAATAATCACCTTATTACAGCGCAAGAGAACACGGTTATTCACCGAAAAATAACTATTGTCGGAAAAATGTTCATTCTTAACTTCATCAGACCTTTATGCTTAAATGCGTTTGTATATTTCTTATCCAAAATTTCATTAGCATTTTAATCGGATTGTTTTTGCATGGTCAGCACCATTAATAATGAGGATTGCTTAGGTGAAGTTGTTTTTTACAGACGAGACTGTAAAATCAATTCAGTGCGAGGTATTCACTTAAAAAATCGCTTGAAGCATTACCCCTGGGTCCTTTATTCTGCATGCCTGGTTGGAAAGTTAATCAGTTAGAGTTGTAAACCCAATTTGACAATCTCTACAACCAAATTTACGACTTAAAGCCCAGCTCCGCAAATAGTGTTCGAAACTTTAAATCAACTTTTGGTGAATTGTAGTTATCAATACCTGAACAAGAAACGAACAAGTGAAGGACAAAAACGCACGTAGAGAAGTTAAAACAGCTTCAAGATAACAAAGATATCCTGATAACTATACCGGATAAAGTAACAGGTTTAGTTCTAATGATCAGATCCCGACTAAGTAACTAAGATGCCATCCATCTTGTCAGACCAGACAAAATGCGAGAAAGTAGAGAAAGAAAATGATAGCACGGATGAAGTAGAGGCACCACTGACCGACTGCTTAAAAAGACTCCACGCAGAGGGTGTCATAAACGATTGTGACCTCGAACGCCTCCGATCAGTAAGCACACATATCCCTCGGTTGTATGGCCTACCGAAGATCCACAAGAAGGGTCTAACATTCCGTCCAACTTAAGATATGGGCAACTTGCCGTATCATGCAATAGCAAAATGGTCGGTGGAGAAACTCGAGCCCTTACAGGATCAGCTAGTGCCACGTAGCGATCGGAATACGTTCAAATTTACTGACGACGTCAAAAACATAAACTTAAACGGCATGATGATGCCTTCTTTAGAACGTCTCATTGCATTTGACATACGTGCCGATCACTGAGACAGTTGATTACATCTGCGAATTCCTATTGACAAATCAGCAAGAAATAGAAATACCGATGAATACACTAAAAGGAACAATTACTAAGATGGATATTAAACGTGCAGTTCCTTTTTCGATAACCAAATAAACAGACAAATAGATGGCGTTGTTATGGGCTCGCTCCTTCGAACTCTCTTAGCTGATGTCTTCATGGGAAAGCTGGAGAAATCTCAGTATATCGATCAGATCAATAAACTAAAACATTACGGTCGCTACGTCGATGACATCTTTGCGATTTTCAAAGCAGAAACCAATGTTGATGCACTCTTAAATGCTGTTTATCAAGCACATCGGTCCAAGCAGTGTCCTAAGGAGCGTTCATCGAAAGAAAACCTGCTCTGGACAATATATGAACTTCGGCTGTTTCATACCCATCCAACAGAAATGCAATCTAGTCCGTTGTTTGGCGCAAAGTGATAGAAAAATTTGCTCGGTGGACTGTATCGAAGATGAGCTCCAAAATTTCCAGAACCTATTTCGCGAAAACGGCTATCCGTATAGATTTATCACAAAGAATGTGGTCGCAAGACCAGAATAACCCACCACATTTACTGCGAGAACTGAAACCCCTATTTCTCAAAGTCTCCTTTCAAGGGGATGCGGCAAAGTGAACTCCCGGAAAAAGACGCCTGAACCAAGCCGTCGCACGAAAACTTCCCAGTGGCGAGAATTTGGATATTATTCTCAACCAACCCCGTTTTACATGGAGAAGGTGAGGATAGGTTGCCGGCTCAGACAACCTCCATGTTCATCTACTCATTCACTTGCTCCTTTGGAGCAGGTTACATTAGTCGCACGAGTCGGCGCCTAGCCCAAAGAATAAAGAAACCCCTTACAGCACAGCTAAGAAAAGGCAAACTTAAGAGCATAAACAGTACTATTCTCGCACACATGGTTGATTCCGGGCACCGTGCGGACCCTAACGAAGCCTTCTGTGGGATTTATAAGGTGCCACCAAACCACCCCACTTCTACTGGGTCAGCGGCTGCTAGCAACAGCAGACGCCACCGCCATCCGGTTGAGAAAGCCGGTCTTGTGAGCAAAAAAGAACCTGCTACAAGCTCCGCGCTTAGCAGGGCCGACGACGGCTTAATTACATGCACTCCACGTCGTCCCCTCTCCACCACCCTACCCGCGTGATCGACTCCACCAAACCCTCACTGCCGCTTAACCAGTTGTCTCTTATCGTCACCCCCCTTCCGCTATTAACGCGACTCACTGTTATGACGAGACGAACGTTATTGATCATATGTTTTAGCTTGTACTCCGTTCCCATATAAATGTACTGGCCCGATGAGAATTTATCGAAAGCACGCGTATGCTCGCCAAATCGTCTTCTTAATTATTTCTGTTCAAATTAAACGTGAATAATGAGATTTCTCCGACGTCAGTTCAAGTGTGTCTCCCTGTACTGTTTTTCAGTAGTTTTATGAATTCTTTGCTAAAATGACGCCAAGTTTACGGATGTTCTTTTAAATCAGTAAGATTACGGATGTTCATGTCTTGCCAACTGGGATAATTTTAAGGAGCATTCTGAGAGCTTACCTCTGGGCTTAACTTGTATCTAGTGAAAATATAAAAAGCTGAAAATCAACTTTTAATATCTAAAATCTGTTGAACTTATTCCAAAATTCAATAATCTGAGCTTCTAATCAGCAGAATCAAAGATCACATTCTTGCCCAAAATGTGTTACGCTGAGATATATACTGTCGATCGATCGTGCTGAAATACGTTATTTCATTTATAGGTCGATAATTGGTGGTCAGCACGGGTGGCAGCCAAAAAAGGCTTGCAGTCAATTACTGAGTATGGCTTTTGGAATGTTCATTTCTGGCCTACCGTCGCCATGACCAACCCAGAGAATAACCCTCATTGACTGAATATACGACACAGGTATTAATCGCTGCAGGGCGTGTTCATGCCATGGCGTTCGCAAAAAGGAATAGTCCTGATAATGGATAGTCAGTAAATCAGCTGGGAAAGGGTTAATTATGAAAATTCTTAGCGATCAAATTGATTCGAGTTCAATTTTCATGTCGGTGAAGTGGAATTGGAATAGGTTGTCTACTGGCAGAGAGGAGAAGGAAATGAATGTCGCACTGCCAGCTACGTTGACTGGTATCCTCCTAATTATTGTCTCTTAACGACCAAATCCGTGGACTGGAGGCTTTCAAATCTAAAACAAAATGAAGCCACTTGTATGCTGCACTGTAATCGGTATAGACCGGTGCAGGCACCTTCCATATGACCCTTCACGTACTTCATAAAAACGTACGTTTTGGATAAACGCGGTGGTTAGTATCAACTAGATGGGTGAGTATAGAACCCAAAGAGGCCTTTCAGGTTGTCCACCAGGCACCAGCCAGCTTCTATAAAGGCCTACGCCAACGGGTGCTGGCAACAGCCGAGCAGTGGCTATACAGCTGACATACCCAGCCCTGTGGTGTCATAAGACGCTCGTACAGGCGCTGTCTCTTCCGTGGCCGACCTCCACTTCAGTTGGTGCCCATACGCTGTCCCCGCTCCCTGATGACACTCGCTCAGTCCCGCGTACTGGACAGTGCTATTCATTCCCTGCACTCTACCCCCGAACATTGCTCACATCCTACCCCACCTTCCCCCCAGTCCCAGTGACCTCAACCCGCCAACCTTGCCATGCGGCCGGCGAAGCAACGATGATAATTAACCATAAGACACTTATAAACCCTGTCAATTCTGTATGTTTTCATTATCCACGTACTTGTACCGGCACGATGATTAGTTTCCGAAAACACGTGCTCACCGCCTTCACTTTTCAATATTTATAATTAGCACGTTTTTGAAGAGACATTTGGCTTTATCTCCGGAGCAAATATTTAATTGAGAGAAGCGATCACCGATTTATCCTCAGTATACATTTTTAACTATAAATTCTCGAGACTGAGACAGTTAAGTCTTCTGTGCGCACGCTGTGATTGGGTTTTCATGATCAGGGGCAATATATGAACCAGTACTCGATGATATGATTTTCCAAAAGTGCGACTTACACAAAAGAGCTATAAAGATGGTTGCACAAACAGAAGCATGCAACATCTATTTAGGTCATTTTTAGACCGTTTCTTACGCTTGTCAACATTAGAGCTCCGTTTATCGTATACTTTCTTCTTGAAAAAACCTTCGAGCATTTCAGCTCAGCATTTTGCTATATAGTCTCCACTATTTGCGGCCTTTGCGTGCAATGGAAATATTCGACTGAAACAAGTATTGGCCTTAGAGGGTTTATGAAAAAACTGGGAAGTTTATGTCATTCCCATTAACATATCATCTCTTCTAAAACGCTGTATTATAATGGCAAAATTGGCATTTTCAGCTGATGGCTCTTCCGCTTCTTATATAACTAACGCTTGACTTGCAATAACATACATCTGATTGTGCAGTTTTTTCGAACTACAATAAAAGCTTACAAACGCCTCCTCTACTACCAGTCTACATCAGTAAACAGTGTGCTGAGGTTGTTGTGATTTTGGGTGGAACAGGAAACTCACTTATTGGTCAATGGTCCAACCATCGGACTGAAAACAAACTGTACGATTGGCTTTGAGGCAAACAACATCCCCACCGCAAAGTTCTCCGTGTCCATGCGCGATTTTCGTATCTCTATAGTCATCATTGTGGTGTTTATATTGCAGTTCTCCGCCAGATCTTTAAGCCCCTGCAACAAATACTTTACCTTCTGTCGCTGTCGCTCGGTGGCTACTTCCGGATCGATAAAATCGATTTCTGATAGGGCTTAAATGAACCGGTGTAGAGGGCATAACTGGGGCCAGCTGCATTACGACTTTCATCAGAGGGTCGACGAATTGGGCATTCCAGGTGCAGTTGAACTCCTCGCGTTCAAATATTGATTTAATCACACTCTTGGCCCTGAAGGTCATTAGGACGTTTGGCAAAATGGGCACTGTGGGAAAGGAAAGAGTTCACATTTTTGAGCGCACTACACATGTATGACTAGCACTTAGAACTTTTATTTTCAAATCTGTATTGAAGATCATCCTGCGCCTTCAGTTTTGATCTAAATTAAGCTCTTCCACATGGATACATTCAATAGAAGGACATTCCATAGCCTCACTGAAATGTGCCGCCCTACCACCTCTGGGTTGCAGAAACCAATCTTAGAGGTCAGTTCAAAAGAAAAGGCGTCTGCGGTTAGGATATAAAGCTAATAGTTTGCGGGCAACGTGGGCCAGAGAAGGATAAGTATGCCTGCCAGCTATTGTTCATGTTGAGAAACTCTAAGGCTGACTAGGGTAAGTTAACTTAAATTTTCAAAGGAAAATGCAGACTGTCCATTAACCGTCACTATTTATATGCAGCCCATCAGAATAACGAAAATGCGGTCACCATGTGAGCATGCAGATCCTTAACACCCGTGGCCTGTCAAATATGACCAATGATAGAAGTAGACTCCCCATACTTTCGACGCATGCACAAGAAGATGGCCACACACGTGCTGCCCACAAAACAATCACAAGAAATTGCGTTCATCGGTTGGGCACACAGCATGCCCCATGTGGTTTCTGCTTTAAATTTATTTTTGAAATCGAATTTACTGATGGAATTTGAAAGTCTGGAATGAACTTAAAGTTCAAATTTCCACACAGGGCTTGTCAGCTGAGAACCCAAAGTTGGTGTACCTTAACTCTTTTAACTTAGGGTCGCCTGGTAACTGTAATTGTGATTTATGATTTGGAGACTACCTGGTGAATTACCTGTCGTCTAACCGTTACAGCTGCACTACAATTGCGTTTGTTGGAGCATATTGTAACATTCAATCACAGATGGTTAGGGACAACATGTTGAGGTACGCAGACGGCGTCGTTCTTGAACTTGCTGTTCTCGAGATTGTACGACGCCAGAAAACTCAACTAGGAAATATACGCCTACCATGGGTCTTAAACTAAGTGCTCCTGAAATAGTAACTCGTGGTCACATGGAATAGACCTCAAAAGTTTGATGCTGGTCGTTCCCAATGGGGCAAAATCATAGCTAATGTTGGCTTGATGAGCCCTTCAGTTTTCAGTTGGTAATCCAAACGGTTCAATCAAAACCCATTCTGAATAATCTCGACCGGATACGTCAGAACAGAGCGTGATGTGTCACGCTTTTCTTCAGTTTCAGTCAGGCTTGTCGGTGTTATGGGATACTTCTACCCTGATAACGTACCGTACGAACGATATAACTTACTCTTGGCATGGACAGATGCCAAGTGGCATGTTCTACCACTACCCGCAGACGGTGTGAACACTTGTGACAAGCAAGCGAATTCATTTAAAGTGAAGCAAACTTTCATCGTACTTGTCTCACTACCACTTCCTACACCCTTCGACTAATGGCAGCAAGACAAAGTCAGGAAGCTTGGAAGGGGACTTGGGCGCTGTAGTTGGCAAATATCAGCGATCGTGTTACCAGACAATTCATCCAGTTCTGCCTTGGGGCTCACTCCCGGACCTCGCCAGCAGTCGCATAGCGGTTAGTATCATAGACAGTGACAAAAGAGACTGAAATGGCCATTTATGGCCTATTAGCCATCACCAGAAAGCCATACTCAAGGGCAGGTCTTGCAAACCACGAGCCTCAAACCCACGGACTGTTAGACATAAAAAGCCCCAACCATTGGGCCACGGCCCGTTCTTCTGTCGGTTACGATCAGGTTTATTAACAATGGTAGAGTGACGATCACCGATCGCGTTACGGAACGCACTCGTTCCGAGACTGAAATGGCCATTTATGGCCCATTAGCAATCACCAGCTAGCCATACTCAAGGGCAGGTCTTGCAAACCACGAGCCTCAAACCCACGGACTGTTAGACATAAAAAGCCCCAACCATTGGGCCACGGCCCGTTCTTCTGTTGGTTACGATCAGGTTTATTAACAATGGTAGAGTGACGATCACCGATCGCGTTACGGAACGCACTCGATCCGTTGAGCTTTGAGGCTTAACCTCGAGCTGCATCGGCAGCCACACAGTGGGTACTATGATAGGTCGACTGTCGTTGTAGACAGCCTATCTAAACGTGCCACGCACGAACTGGTACCTAGTATCACACGTAGTAGACTTCATTTCACGGTGAATGTGTGGCAAAAGCTGTGAACATGGAAATGTATGGCATAAAATTCAGAGCTGATATTGCTGTTACGTTTTCCTCTTCGAAATATCTTGGTTTAGGATTCTTAAAAACACTTCCATTTGGGAGTCCCTAAACGTTTAAGAAAATGCCCTGGACCCAGAAGTTCTCTTCTTTTAACTCTTCTACTGATCAATCTGATCCCCTACCTGGGCCCGGTGTCAAGACAGAGTCAAGAAGACCGGAGATGGGAGAGGGTGCAGGCCCACGCACTGTCGTTGGACATGAAACACACACAAGGTATAGATAAATTCTGTGCATCGCTCACAACACCATTCCACATTGTTACGGCCGGATGATGCATTACTGAATGCACGTGTTTGCCAACTGAATTTTCATTTATGGTTTCCAAAGTAAAGTCTGTATACATTCCGTATAATTTAAAAGATAAATTTCTCTAGTCCTTGAAGAAGACTTCGCGTAGTGTTAATGAACATTTTTAGTTTTTTCTGTTATTAACCTTCCAAACGATGTTGATAAATGCGTGAACCTGATGCTTTATTGATGGACATTTCAGTGCCGTAAATAATCTCATGATAAGACTTAATCTGACACTGAAAACTATTCATTTTCTCCACTTGTGAAAAATGCAGTGGCCTCAGTGTGATTCAAACCCACGCCAGCAATGAGAAGCCTTTATTACAGCCAAACCTCTAGATAACTGAGAAACGAGGCCCCACCAGGAGCCGTGAGTTTACTGAAAACTATCATTTCTTCAAGCATGAATTTTAGAGAAGACATGATCCGTACAAAGTATGAAAAATGAAGAATATTTCGAACGTATTTGCTTAAAAATATGGTTTAATCTCTAAGCTAATCAAAATTCAACTTTAAATATACATACTACATAAGTAGTTATGTTTTATGATCCTCAGTTCTGCCATCGTTAGAACCGTGTCTCTCTTTGGTAATAACTCAAAGAATGGAGTGGCTATCCCATTGCCGGTCGGAATAATTCAGGGATATGCAAGAGTAATATACCTCAAAAAATTTTAAATGAATTCGCAAAGATTTTTTGAGTAGAAAGAATTATCTACGTAGGTTTTTATTATTAACTATTATGTAGCATAATCCCTCGTTTTCCTGTCAGGCCAGGCTTTCAGATTGCGAACGAGCGTTTTTCGATGGCCTGCCGACCCCAACTCTATAAAAATGACTACTTCCTGAGTACAAACTATAAATTCCTGAATTATTAATCCTTCCTCAATATACAGTTTTCACACTAAGTCTCGTTTATTCTCCATGCAAGTGAGGTTATGCATTTCTATATGTTATGAAGAAGCAGTCAAAACATTTTGCAGTGTTTATGGACCACTTTGTAAAAAGCATTAATAAATGAAACAATAAAATGCATTACGAAGGGACATTTTATAGTGTAAAAATGTCATAATTATAAACTTTTTTCAAAAGCTGGCATCCTGACGTGATTAAAGTAACTGGGGTTATGCAGCACAATTAGTAATATCAAGACCCTGCTTCGGTTATTATTTCTAAGCTAGAACACATTTCAGATTTCTGTTAACATTTCATGAGATAGCGCACATGTTGTACGTGTGAGTAACAGTATCATGATTATCCCTATCTTAAGCCTGGCTAACAGCCGTCAGATCTGAATTTGGCCTAGGCTATAAAGCTGTCAAATAGAATTGCTTAGTGGAGGGCGTACTACCCAAGATACGAAAGGCTGAAATGGTCATTTCGGACCTTTTTACCATCATCAGCCAGCCATGCCCAACCTCAGTTTTTAATAACCTTTTTGTATCATTAATAGTCGCTATGTGAATTCTGCGGTGCAGCAGATTTAGCGTAGGGAAGAATGCGCTGATGTGCCATGAGAATGGATGCCTCACTCTTTTTCCTTCTCTCCCATGTGTCGGTCGACTGTTTGAGTCTGTGAAGTAGAGCTAGTGATGAGGTAGTGTGCAGTGGTTAATGCGGTTATAAGACAGGACACACACAGGCGACAGCTAAACCCTCAATTCCGAAGAGGTTCACCGTGGTTGGTGCAGGGACAATGACTTACGCGTAGATTACTTTTAAGAGATAGTAGCCTTCCGCTGCCGTAACCGCACTCCCTCTTCTGCACAACCGCTACTTTCTCTTCCCTCACTCGCTTGCGCTCGATCCTAAGATGACTCGACCCGCGATCGAGCGCTGGTGACTGCGCGGCCTTGGCCGCCCCTGACCATGCCACCAAGCCCGACTCCGATCCCACGAAGTGGGAGTGTCGTAAAGGCTACAGGTGGTTAGAACAACGTGAGCATGCACCTACGCATGCTGTCGCGCCACCCCCCCCACCCCTCCAGGCTCGCCAGTAGTTGTGGACGTGCAACCGGAATAACGCCTGCCGTGCCCTGAGCTGGCTCCTTGTAGGTTCCGAGAATCTATCATGCGGCTCGTTTAGAGGGCGCATACGACAGTTTAACCGTAGATTTTGACAAGGTTCCCAGTGACTTCCACAGCATGGGGGTGCAGGGATGGTGAAATGCACGTGGGTTAGTTTTTCGTGATATTAGACTTGCGCTGCAGCTACCGCACTCTCTCTACCCTCTCACACACCCACATGTTTGCTTAGACTCTGCGCAGTCCGGTACGTCTCTGCGATGAGCCAATCTGACTCTTGTTCCGGTCTGCCACATTTTTAGCGCAGCTCGTAATGCGAATCATCACGCTTTCTCACATAAGTGTATGTTCATACTCTACAGGACTGCAAAGCTGTCAGTGTAATGAATGCATCTTACCAACAGTAGTTAGAAGCATGTTGTCCAAGAAGATTGCAAGTGCTACAACCACGAGAACAAGCCTTCTGTAACACCGATGCGCGTGAAACTTTTTAATTGCTTCCCCGCAGCAGCCCGCTAGTCTTCGCGTAGGCGATCCCATCAGTTCAACCGTCGTCTAAAGGGAAAACCAAATTTTAAAAACGATTTTTGCGGGTAACACTTCATGGGGCACATTTTACTTATACACGTTCTGAAGAATTTGGTTGATGGAAAGGGTTTAGAAAGATACTTTCCCCTATAGTCGACTAATCAGCATGTGATGAATACTAGGTATTTCTGCGTGCCAGTCACGTAAACCCGTTCAGCGCGTTTCCACAAAATTGCCCTATAAGTCTGAAATCTGTGCTCTAATTCTCTGCGAAGGCTTAATGTATCATAACTTACCATGTGGTAGTCTATATATATATATATATATATATATATATATATATATATATATATATATATATATATATATATGCCCTATAACTGCGTATCGAAATTTATCATTTTCCTTATATGGCAAATATATAACTTGTGGTTTGGAAAGGCTGAATGCAATTGCCCTAATAGATCGAGTTCAAATTATTCGGAATTAAAACCTTTTCAAAAAACAATAGGTAATCTTTTTCAAGCGTAGAATGTGAAGACGGCGTGATTCCCTACCAACTACCTATAAGAACGAATACTAGTGTGCATGTTTTAAATAAAATATGTTAAAATTTATAAGGGCATAGAGATTCAATGAGCACATGCATAAAAATTAGGCAGTCATTTTAAAGGGTGTAGTTTTTTGCAAGTGACAAAAAAGAGTTTGGCACAAAAGCCAGCATCCTAAAGTGACTGAGATATCCGGCGATTATGCCACATGCTAATTAATATAGTAACACTGCTGAAACACTCTTTTCTAATGAAGAACACATTGTATAAGTACGGTTGACATTTCATGACATAAACCATTCATTTATACTGTAGAGTAAAGTAATACACTCTTTTGGTCCCCCTTGTTATCAGTCGGGAATCTTATCATGCATAGCTGCTGGCACGCGGGAATTTCATAACATCTGCTGTCTTATAATGGGCTATACCTGCACATAAAATCATCTTTAAACGGGAGAAGATAGAAAGGCAACAGATTTGAAATCTCATATCGCGGTCTGTTAATAAACCTTTGATCGAGCGTTTTTATTAACACGTTCTTCCTTCCACTTTGTCTTGCTGTCCCATCAGTTCATGATTTGTTAATAAACAGCATCTGCATACGTAAACGTGCCGGAAGTATGGCCTAACCCGCTCTTCCCCTCATTCCTCTTCAATTCAGCAGTAACCTGTCTAACCATTCAGCAGTAGACTGTGTAACAATTTCCACCGAACTGTGAGGATAGTGGAAACGATGACTGCCGTGGCTTGTAAGTCCCGTTTTGGCGCGTAAGATCTGCATACTAAGAGGCAAATTCTGGGCTTCCTCGTAAGAGAAGATTGTGCAAATCTTACAGCCTTTCATATGCAGTTTGCTTCTGCATTTCAAGGATATATTTCGGGTAGGGCTGCCTCTGTTTAGTCGCTTAAACAGGACACGGGAGCTGGAATCGTCCTGCCCACTGAGGGTAGCCTTACTTTACATTGCATGAAGAGGAAACCCTGCCTTAACGCTAACATAAACCTTTACCTAAAACTAAACTGTACCCTTAATCTTACCCCTAGCCCTCCCCTAATGCTAAACTCTAGAGTTAACACGATAATAACCCAAAGTCTTCGCCTAATCCTGACCATTACCCCAACTCTGACCTCAACGCCAAAATTAAACCTAAGCCAAAACTTAACCATAAGTCTCACCTTAATCGTTAACATTATTGCCTTGCAATTAGGCACAAACCCATATATATTATGGACGTTTACTATTCCCGTAACCTGTATAGGCAGTTATCCAAGGCATTCTCCTGGGAAGCTTTAAAAATTCCACCAATGAATGATTTGAATTGGTTGCCCACAGTTAGTTCTTTTGACTCATATGTTGTAGATATGTTTGCGTGCTGAATTTAAGTTACCAGTTATTAATTATAACCAAATACAAAATTAAATATTTGTACTAACGGCCAGTTGGCAGTTTGTTAATATTCTGCGGTTAGTCCTCAGTAGCTCATGGGTTTCAGCCTTCACATTCAATGCAACTTTTTTACTGAGTCTCAAACGTTTGTTTTTGAAGAATACAATCCATGTTCACGCATTAACTGCAATATGTTCTTATAATTAGGTAACGATATGCGTTACACATGGAACAAATTAACGAAGAAATATCGCATCTTGTGAAGCCCTTTATAGAAGCACTCGGGAAGCTTTCAAAGTATTTTATTAAATTATATCTTGCATGTCTTTGGATTTCGCCAAAACAGCAGCCTTTTCATTTAAAAACATTTTTCTCACCGATTTTACAGTTAAAAGCATTGACACGGAAATTAAACGTAAGCACTTCTGCAGGGTTTCTTGACGATTTAGCACATTTTGCTGATCTGTGATTAATCGCGGATACAAAGTAATAAGGTTGCAAGGAAATTTTAGTAATCCGTGAATTTGCAGAGTAAAACAAGCGAGTGCACTAGGTATGGACGTATTGCCAAAATAAGCAATTTGATAGAACGTATTAATAAAAGGAATTGTAAGATCGTCAAAGAGTGAGAGACTTGCTTGTTTCGGACATAATCTTTTCTCAATTAATTTAAGGAATAAAGGCATGAGGGCAACAAGGTCATGTTATCTGTATGAGTAAACCACAATGCCGAAAAATGTGATGTTTTGCATCGCCTCTTTGAAATACTTAAACACCATTTTTGGAGTCGCACGGAGACCTGCCGTTCAGGCAAATATAACAGTAAATAACTTTTGCGGTTTTTCTGAAAGAATCCAAAATTTATGTACAAATAATTCTTGTTTTACAGTTTTTTAATTGTATTTTCTGTTGGCGGCTATAAACATTCCCCATCTTTTGCGTAGTAAATGGATTCACATCAGAAGACTTACCAAGATAAGAATTTGAGAGAACGTTTTAATAAAAGGAATTGTAAGACCATCAAAGAGTGAGAGACTTGCTTGTTTCGGACAAAATCTATTCTCTGATGGTGAATACGGTGGATGGCGTCGAAAATTCCAGCAAAGTACTTACTTACCTGTTGCTCTATTGCATAGGATCTAGAGGTTATGTGTTGCACACTCATCCTCCATCATCCTTTAGTC
The DNA here is from genome assembly GCA_017591395.1 of Schistocephalus solidus. Taxonomy (NCBI): domain Eukaryota; kingdom Metazoa; phylum Platyhelminthes; class Cestoda; order Diphyllobothriidea; family Diphyllobothriidae; genus Schistocephalus; species Schistocephalus solidus. The sequence goes on along the minus strand of WEDG01000896.1, from coordinate 15,913 downwards.
TCCTTATATTGAGGGCTGGAGTCACTTGGACGAACTGTTGTTGATATCACTCAACAGTAGCATTTAAACATGATTTAAGCAAGCTATAATTAGCCACTTACTTTTCCTTCCTTCAGATACACAGCTAAAGATTGCTTCCAGGAACATCCTATTTTGGTTTTGAGATAACTGGTTTATCAGGTGCTGTCCAATGGTTTCACGTTTAAGAGTACGGCAATGGATAAATTTTATATCACCAATCACAAGTCGAGGCAAAATGAGAGTCTTAAAAGTAAAATTTCACACATGCTCTTATTTTTATTGTTGGCATTGAGTAAATTCATTTGGCATAAAATAACCGGTATATATAAAGGGAATGTCATCGGTGAACCTATAAATTACTGTAAATCTTGATGCATCTTTAAACATTTGAAATAAATCGGGAGTGATTAGCATTGCCAATTCTTCATCTGTTTATTTTTCCGGCTGTTCTGAACGTTCCTTGTCTTCTATACCGAAACCACCAATTTTAAAACGATCCAAGATAGAGCTTCCTCAAATTAACGGGGAATTGCAGCAGCACGGTTTTACAAATAGATCAAGAAAGCAATGCTTTAACGGAAGTGCATCTTTGCAACACAACATTTTAATCTTCTGAGCAAAAATGCATTGATATTCACGCTTTAAAAATTCCAAAATAAGTGTTACAACTTTATTTAATCCGCTTATAATGCAAGCATTTAAATTGTGAGGTACCTAAAAGCAGCACCTGATAAAACGTTTAAAACAGAATGGCACGACCCTACCCAATAAGATTTGAGGGATACTTTAATGTCAGCTGACGTCGTTTGCTAGCTGGCGTGGTCTTAAGATAATCTCATGCATAAAAAAGCAGGCCTACTAACAGCAGGTCGTTCCAAACAGGATAAAATGTCTGGGCGTTGATGGCAGTTTCCTCTGCACTTTCTCTGCCATTTAAGCTGGAAAAGGGCAGCATTCTGACTACCTCTGACACTGAAAATGTTTTGGTGCAGGATAAACAAGTCGAAAGGTTTTCCAGGGAACCAATTAGTCCTGCCTAGGCCTTCCTTTCTTGGCTGTGTTTTTGTACTATAGTTGGCTTAATTGAGGAGTTTCAGGTTTTCTCCTTTCCCTTATCACAAACCAGAATACAAAGTTTCCTATCATTATCAGATATGATGTGAAATTGTGGTTTGCTCCGTAGGTGGAGCATACGAATTAGTTGAAGATATAACCAGGTTTTCGAAGGAATCCTGATTGAAAAGCTCTTTTTTATGATGCAATAACTAGTTAATACCACATTATTCGCAAGGTGTTTTTTCCATGGCCAGGCCGCAAGATTTTCGGATTTAGCTATTTTGTGAAACACCATGGTGTTAAGATGTGTAATCGCGCATCATAGACATCAAATATGCTCTACAAAGGTAAGTTTATTGAGCAAATTTTTCTGCGAACTTGATATTTCCGTCAGAAACATACACGCTACCGAAATTCACCTCAAGGAACTGAAATAGTGCTTACATTAGAAACACTGGATTGGATGTGGGAAAGTTTCACGTAGGAGTCAAATTTAAGTTATAAAGGTTAAACAAAGCTCCTCTGAATGACTGCATTTGAGGAAACATCTCTGGACTTTTAAGGAGAAATATGAACATTTTTCCACCATCTACTACAGTCCTCGTCTTCTAATCTGTAAAGGTCGTCAAAAGCTTTGATACAAACAAGCTTTCGCAATATGCCGTAGCAGAATAAAAACCAGACTGCTGGTCGTTCGATTTCAGATGCAAAATCAACGTTCTAACTTACGCTAACGTTCAACACCCGAAATCCAGTCTGGAAGTTGTAGCTCTTGTGGGTTAAGCGATAGACTTTATTAGATACATTTATCACCGTCAACAACACTCAGGGTGCATAATAGACATTTTCAACAGTCAATCTAATCCTCCGTCACGTGCGCGGTAGCAGTTAGCACTGGTTCCGGCTGTCTGTCGCAATCGCGCTCAGATGCGCTGTGCACCCTAGCAACAATGACGCACCTGCTAATCCTGACGTGTGAAACGACCTAACGTCATTTGCGGTCCAACCTAAAAAGATAGGCAGTAGAAGAAAAATGCATCAAAAGCTCACATTTAAAAACGTGATGGTGAAGTAATGAAAGATCTGATAGCAAGCTATGGAAAGCAGAAAAGGTGATGGAATCGTTTTCGCGTTCCAACCGTAATAAACCCTCAGAATATTCGTTTTTAAAGCCACGTTTTGCCCTAGAAATTATTAACTGGATCTTAAACTCATCAATTGACGATAGAGACGAAAGGCTCGCTCTTGAACGTACATGAGACATCGGTGTTTACTGCATTTGCCCGTTAAGGTTTGGATGCACATAACATTGCCTGATCGTAGGATTGGGTAACACTGTGCTCTTCCGTAGTTAATGGCATTCCTGTCAGTGGTGTTCACTGTGTGGTCACACCACATACCGGCGTAGTTTCAGTGATGAGGTACCAATATCGTAGCTGATCCCACTCGCGCGCGCTGGATCTCGACCGAGACCGGCGGTCTCTGAGGGACTGAACCTACCTAACAGGTTATACTCGTGTTTCCGGTTTCACCAACAGTTTTAGCTGCGTTAACTGTCGTCAAATCTCCCATCTTTTGGATGTCATCCCGTGAGAAATGAGACACCACATGCAGGGTCACGCGAAGGATAATGTTACTTGTATCCGCACACTGGCTCTCCAGTGTCTCCCTGGCACACATAATAGAATAAAAGTAGTCTGTTTAAACAATTGAATTGATGTATTTGCTTAAACATGTCTGTAGTCGCGTAACAACAACTTTTAGCCGACTATCATACCAATAACTGTGACATAAAATCAAGTGTCATTGTACGGAGCCGAATAATTGCCACAGGTTAGCAAGCAACTTTGATCACAGGATGTTGTACAGAACGGCCAGCGCCCGCCGACTCATTGTCGGCATGTGGTCACAAATGACAGATTCGGTAGGGATTGCACATAGGCCCCCCATCTCTTCAGCAGGTCATGTGAACATTTACCACCCGTAATGCAGTTGGCATTGCGTTAACTTCTACGAAAATTGGGAATAGGTTTAAGGTTGGGGTTACGGTTTAGGTTTGGATTACAGTTTTTTGAAGGTTCAGACACGGGAATGTTCACTAATCATGCACCTCGCGCAAGGCTTCATACGTCCAGCGACCCAAGCCCCAGCTATGGTATCTCAGATGTTGGCATTCCGGGTATCCTGGGGGTACATTGCTTTAAACCGAGTTCATCGGAATGCCATTTTTTCGCAAAAGGACATGGGAAAATGTGAACTCAGTCGTTTTGCATTCGACGTTGATGCAGTGCTCCCAATCTCAAGTAGAGGGTGCTCACACAAATGTGGCTATTTGATACTAGCAGACTACCTGCCGTTAACAGAAATGGAATATGCTGTTCCCGCGGCTCCCACTTCCTGACAGTGTTGGAAGGAGTCGAGTTGCACTGACGAATTTGTTGCTGAGCATGAAACCTTTGTAGATTTACGGCCTGAGGCGAAGCGAAGTCGTTTACACGCGCGGCACAACAGGCCAACAGGAATAAACACGTTACTTCAGACAGCCATTAAGTGCTGGCTGCAGAAACCTACCTTGTTCACGCATGCCGCCGGTCGAACATTCGAGAATTTTCGCGCACGAATCGGACAAGCAATGATTAACGCGTCGCAAGCCGGAACCATTTAAAATGCTCTTCAATATTAGCACGCCATAGGCCGGAATGTTCCAGATTGCTCCGGTTACTAAATAACTAAGGTGAGTTTTAGGTAAACATAAACCCTATGTGTTCACGGGTTGTTAGCAAAGTGTTTATTTCCGAAACCTGCTCTCATTCTCTACCATCTTCCCGTCGGGCTATAACAGAATCCTTTACTCAATTGTCGAACAGACACGTCAGCAATGAGCGCTGAATATGACGACCTCATCGTGTCGTCGACCTCCTCGCAGATACTCCCGGCAACATTAGGATAGGACTGGAATTTAGTGGTTTATTATGACCTGACCGGTTGGCCGTACTCGTCATACATTACCTTCGGTGGGATTTAAATTAAGGAGTGATGTGATGCCAAAAAGCACAGTCTTTTTAATCTGCAATTATTTGCAGTTCCTTTAGTTTGTCCAAGAACTGCACGAGTGGGCTGGTGGTTGAAGCAAAACCTGAAGACGGCAGTTTTAGACATCAAAAGGTTCATCGGTTGAATTTAATGCAGGTGTTTCTTGCGGTTAGATGCTAGGTCGGAGAGGGGTTGTCGGTCTTGTGCACATCGGAGAGACCGTGGGGCCTTGCCATGAACCTTTCTGATGGTTTAGGTTCCAGTCATTTGGTTGCTACTTTCACGCCCCTGTTGTATAATTCTTCTACATTTTAATCATGGACCCTCCGCTGTGTTACATGTAGTCAAATCAGACCCTAGTCCACCGTTATATGCAGCATAGTTGATTCAGTGCAACCTTTGACTAACGCATCTCCAGGCAAAATACCATTACAGACAAAGACAAAGGGGGCTAATATGGTTTTTTTCTGGCTTACTAGACGTCAATAGTCAGTCGTACACAACCACAAGTGTTGAAACACATGAAGTCAGAACCCTTGACCTGTAATTTAGAAAGCCAACTGCTCTAACCACTGAGCCATGAGTTTGTTATCCTATCTGTTGAAATCGGGTACATTAACAGTGGTATTGGTCTCAGGTTCAAGCCTCAGGATTTTCCACGCATGAGATTCGGTCAAGTCTCCCTTGTCATTGTCAGTAATGTTATTCTGCTTATCAGGTGTGGTGGCACGCCCAGGGGCGGCTCCGGCCGCGCCAGCCACCTGTGCCCTCTCCCATCTCCGGTCTTCTTGACTGTGTCATGAGACCGGGCTGAGGTGGGGGAGGAGAAGAGAGTGCGGTAACGTTGAGTGCCGCGGTTGGAAGGTTGCCAACTGACAATTACACTCAGACCTCGCAGTTAGTTCAATGTGTGTTGTGTGGAGTGGCTGACTGGTGGTCTGAGAGTCAGGCTGCGATGGCTCCTTCTTAACGTGAACTCTGGCTTTCTCACACATGTGAGATGTAAGCCGTTCAACCCCCTGTTGTGTGAAATCCTGGTGCTTGTGTTTGGGGGGCCAGGTCGTGTACGTAGTACACGTAGACGAGGTCACCAGCAGCTACGCCCGCTTCCGCATCAGACAACTGACCGGCTCGGACAGTGGTCTGATTGTGGGGGTGGGGAAGATAGTGAGGTCGAGCGCTTAGCGTATTTTCCTCACTATAAACAGTCTGACGCGCTTGAAACTATCACGGTGCGCTAAAAGTCGTGGCTTGGAAGGTTGCCAACTGACGGGATAACTCGGACCGCGTGGTCAGCCCAATGTGCGTTTTGTGTGGAGTGGCTGACTGGCGGACTGAGAGTCAGATTGCAATGGCTCCTTCTTAATGTGGCCTTTATGGCACTCCCACTCCGTGCGATCCGAGCCAGGTGTGGTGGCACGCCCAGGGCGGCTCCGGCCGCGCCAGCCACCTGCGCCCTCTCCCATCTCCGGTCTTGACTCTGTCTTGACTCTGTCTTGACACCGGGCTCAGGTGGGGGAGGAGGAGAGAGTGCAGTAGCTGCAGCGCAAGGCTACTATCACTTAAAACTAATTCACGCGCAAGTCACCGTCCCTGCTCCACCCTTCCATGGAACATACGGTGGACATCGTCGAAATCGACGGTCGAACTACCGTATTCTGCTTATCATACAAGACGCAGTGTGGCTGCTGGTTGGGCTCAAGAGTAGGCTTCAAGGCAAAATGAGATGGGTATGCCCCGTAACGCGATTGGTGTCTGTCCAAATACCACTGGGAACTCACCTCTGCCTGTAGTTCCATAGCGTATTTGCGAATCTACAAAGGGAAACCCTGTTTTCTTATGTTTCAGATTCCCTTAAGCTTCAGCGGCATAATTTTCAAAATATTGTGGTACTGGACAATCTAAAATTACAAATTTTGTGAAATTCGATCCACACAGCCATCTTAGACTGGTGTAATTGTCTGAACTGAATGCAGCTTAACTGGTTTTATAATAGTCCATCGGCCCTCTGTGGAAAGGCTTTGTTGTTTTGCCCAACTACTGACTAGTTCCTTTCTCCAGGTCGTTCCATAGCGGTCCTGTTAACGTTCAAGCTCATGAAATCGCAATAGTCTACATATGCAAAATTACAAAGAAAGATATATGCTGTAGATTTCAAGCCTCAATTTCTCTGTTTGGTAGGCGCCACCCTTGCGTTCACTATCAGCCAAATATCGGGATAGGGAAAAAACGCAAACATCGTTAAGCGTCCGTATCTCTATCTCTGCTAGTAAATAATACTAATAATCTCGGCGTCTCTGGTTTCCCGTTAAGAATCCCTTATTAGTACATCACTATCCGAAAAATTATATGAAATATACCTGCGAAGAAGATGAAGGTTCACGCACGGCATATTGATGACGTGCGTTCTTGATTGGGAAGTTGGTTGCACCACCTAACCGTGTGGGCGTAGCACGGGATAATATGAGGGTAGATAAACGTCTGCTGATGAAGGTGGTTTCAGAGTACGAGGCCTCCAGGTTTTCTTAATCCCTATTATTTAGTCCGCCTAAAGTCTCTCCAACCACGAATACTAGCCACCGATCACTTCCCCCCTAACGTCTGTCCACAATATTGTTCACTTGTGGCACTCAGTCTCTGAGGGTGAACTCGTCAGCAGGTGCGAAAGCTCAGACTTAAAAAACCTCCTCTGTCGGGTATGGTGAATTCGTCGTATATGCAAGAGGAACCGCCAACACCGATGTTCGTCTCAATTTATGAGACATGGCTATAAGTAGTATTGGTTTGTAATCCGGTCCGTCGTTCTGAGGCATGCCTCACGCTGCGGTTATATGACATCCCGTGGAGAGCAGCCCATTTCAAGAATTCCTGCCACATTTACATTTAACAACTTCTTCTCAATAAAGCGTTCCTGTTTCATTCGTTTTCGGACGAAGATACATGTATCGAATTCTGGCCTTTCATCAAATTCCAAGTTGTGTGAGCAAGTTCGGTATCGTGGTACTACGTTATACGCTATCTTCAGGTCGTCAGTGGTTTGAGGAATTTAGTTTCCAACGTTATTCTGTTATGGCAATATTTTATTTCCCCGTGTCCTCAGTTTTTCAAAAGCAGAAATTTAACCAGTAAATCATCGCTTGCAAAAACGCTTACTCGTAGAAATTTAAAAATGAAACATTACTGCAAGGGAGATCCGACAAGAATATAGCAGACTGGATCGTCATTGCTGCCCTACTGGCCACAAAAAATCAGCCATATCTAACTCCAATTTTTGAGACACTTATGGCATCAAACTGCACTCATTTGCTAACCATTAAGCAAGAGGTTGGTGGTCCTGGTGGGTGCGACAGAGTATAATAACTATGGTAGAAGGGCACTAACTGATCGCATTAAGGGACCTAATTATTCGGTCTCCGGTGTTGTGTGTACCTCCACACCCGGTATATCTAACTCAAACAAACAACAGTACGCCTTGTCCCCATCCCCTGCGCCATACATTCCGGGCTGCTCGGGGCAGTCCACTCACACTAGCAGCCTGAAATGTTCTTTCCATTTAAGACAACCTGAAGAGCGACCGGCCGGAACGGAGGACGACGCTAGTCGCTCGGGAACTGGCGCGCTGCAAGGTGGACATTGCTGCTCTCAGCGAGACCCGATTCTCTGAGCAGGGTCAGCTGGAGGAGGTGAGTGCCGGCTACACCCTCTTCTGGAGCGGCCGGCCAAAGGTACAGCGACGCGACGCTGGTGTTGCCTTTGCCATCTGGAATGACATTTTGGGACGTCTTTCTTGTCTGCCGCAGGGTATCAATGATCGCCTGATGAGCCTCCACCTGCCTCTTCGGGGAGACCAGTTTGCCACCATCATAAGCGCCTACGCTCCTCCAATGACGAGCTCTGATGCCGCGAAGGAAATTCTACGAGGACCTGCACGCCCTGCTGGCGACTGTGCTAAAGGTTGACAAGTTAATTGTCCTTGGTGACTTCAAGGCCCGCGTCGGGACGGACCATGCTGCCTGGCAGGGAGTGCTGGGTCCCCACGGTATCGGTAGCGGTAACGATAACGGCCTCCTTCTTCAGCGAACGTGTGCGGAACACCGTCTCCTGCTGACCAACACCTTCTTCCGCCTTCCGAAGCGGAAGAAGGCCACGCGGATGAACCCTTGGTCACGGCGCTGGCATCTCCTGGACTATGTTCTCGTCCGGAGGCGAGATCGACAGAACGTGCTGGTAACCAAGGCGATCCGCGATGCCGATGGTAGGACAGATCACCACCTCGTCATCTCCCAGATGAGGCTCCGACTGCAACCCCGACGAAGGCTCCAAAGGTAAGAGGCCGCCAGGTAAGTTAAATATTCTTTTATTAAATTTGCCTGCTCACTGTTTTGATTTCAGCAACCAAATAACCGAGAAACTGGAGGACCTGCATGCTCCAGATGATAATGCTACCGTGGAGACACGATGGTGTCAACTGCGAAAGGTCATCCAGTCCACCGCCCTCGAAGTCTTCGGACGCGCACGCCGTTAACACCAGGACTGGTTTGACGACAATGACGCCGACATCACTAACTTACTCGCGGAGAAGAATGGACTACACAAAGCCTACATGGACCTTCGGACTGACGCCACCAAAGCAGCCTTCTTTCAGATGCCGGCGCCTTGTACAGCAACGGCTGCGAGAGATGCCCGATGCCTGGATGATCCAGAAAGGCTGAGGAAATCCAGGGATATGCGGACCGCACTGAAATGAGAAACTTTTTCAAAACCATCAAGGCCATTTACGGCCCGTGTATCAAGGGGACCGCACCGCTGCTCAGCTCTGACGGCACAACACTGCTGACAGAGAAATCGCAAATTCTGAAGCGCTGGGCTGAGCACTTCAGAAGTGCCCTTAATTGCTCATCAGCCATCTCCGATGCTGCCATTGATCGGCTGCCTCAAGTGGACACCAACAATGACCTGGATCTGCCGCCTTCCCTACCAGAAACCATCTGGGTCATGCAGCAGATATACAGCGGTAAAACACCGGGATCCGACGCAATCCCACCGGAAAGTCTACAAGCACGGTGGGCCCCGGCAGATGGCAGAACTCAAAAAACTCTTCCAGGAGATGTGGCGCCAAGGACAAGTTCCTCCGGATTTCAAAGACGTGACCATCGTCCATCTCTACAAAAGGAAGGGTAACTGGCAACTCTGTGATAATCACAGAGGCATCTTGTTGTTCAACATCACCGGGAAGATCTTCGCCCGTATCCTTCTCAATCGTCTGAACGGTTACCTAGAGCAGGGCCTGCTCCCAGAAAGACAATGTGGCTTCCGCCGACACCGCGGAACAACCAATATGATCTTTGCCGCCCGCCAGCTACAAGAGAAGTGCCAGGAGATGCGAACTCAACTATACACTACCTTCGTGGATCTGACGAAAGCCTTTGACATGGTGAATCACGACGGACTGTGGAAAGTCCTGCAGAAATTCGGCTGTCCTGAGCGGTTCACGCACATGGTGCGTCAGCTTAATGAGAGGATGACGGCTATCGTCACTGACAACGGGACAGTATCCGAGGAATTCGCAGTGACCAACGGAATGAAGCAGGCTGCGTATTGACTCCCACCCTGTTCAGCCACATGTTCTCGGCTATGCTGATGGACGCCTACCGTGATGAACAGCCTGAAATCCGCATCGCCTACAGAACTGACGGGCACCTATTCAACAGTTGGCGTATGCAGGCTTCAACGCGCGTGTTTACGACTACAGTCAATGACTTGCTCTTCGCGGACGACTGCGCAATTAACACGGTGACGGAGGAGGACATGCAAAGGAGAATGGACCTCTTCGCAACAGGCTGCGCCGATTTTGGATTAACAATCAGTATAGCCAAAACAGTTGTCATGCGCCAGCCGCCACCCAAATCAGTGTCAACGGTGCTCAACTCAAAAACGTGGAAACCTTCGCTTATCTAGAAAGCACGCTGTCAGGCAACATGAGAATCGATGACGAGGTTACCCATCGGATCTCCAAATTTAGTCAGGCCTTCGGCCGGCTGCAGGCCTCCGTGTGGAATCGCCATGGTATTCACCTGAACACCAAACTGAAGATGTACAAGGCCGTCGTCTTAACGACACTCCTTTACGGAGCGGAGGCCTGAACCGTCTACTCGAACCAAACCAGGAAGCTGAATTACTTTCATCTCAGCTGCCTCCGCAGAATACTGAATCTGAGATGGCAATAAAGGATCCCGAACACGAAAGTGATGGAGCGGACCGGAATCCTCAGCATCCACGCCATGCTGAGGCAAGTGCAACTGCAATGGAGCGGACACCTGGTAAGAATGGACGACGAGCGACTACCTAAACGACTTTTCTACGGAGATGTCGCTACGGGTGCTCACCGACAGGGAGGTCAAAAACGACGCTGCAATGACACTTTGAAGAAATCGCTGAAGCAACTGCAAATCAACCCGGCGACCTGGGAGGACCTCGCCCAGGATAGACCGGCATGGAGAAGATCCGTGAAGGCTGGTTCAGCAATCTATGAGTTCAACCGGATCGCAGCTGCCAAAAGAGCGGCACGAAAGTCACCAGGGCCCCGACCAACATCGTCTATGCCCAGGCCCTGCCAACGTGCCCGCGTTGTCAACGCATCTTCCGCGCGCGAATCGGCCTGGTTGGATATCTTCGGACGCAATGCACCAACCATCCGACAATTCCAATTTCAGCGTCAAATTCAGCCAACCCTCCTTCAGACTCCCCCACCCTCACACCTGGCATCAATTCCATTGCCCCTACCATCATAGAGACCACATCTCTCTACTCATCGCCTGTTACCCCCACCAGCGCAACCACCCCGCATTCGCCTTCACTACCACCACCACCATCGTCAGCGATGGGGATTCTCTCCTTAACTGTCCTCAATGCGACCGCACATTCACCTCACGCATCCGCCTGGTCAGTCACTTGTGAATCCATCGTACAGAGACTGGTGAACCAGTGCCTGGAGCATCAACACACAGCAGAGATCGTCGCCTCCACTGTCCTCGCGCATTCAATCATCGCATGGTCCTATTCGGTCACATGCGCATCCATGACAGCGGAATTCACCGCAATGCCGACAACACCGATACCTCATGCACATTCTACGCTCCTGCCATTCTTACTGCCACTGCCACCCCACTTCCATGGATGACATCCCTCCAGCCTCTACCAATTTCTCCTGCTTACACTGCGCCCGCAACTTCAACTCACGCATCGGCCTGGTCGGTCACCTGCGAATCCATCGCACGGAGGCTGGTGAACCAGTTCCAAGGGCTCCAAAATACTGTTGCCGCGCCCACCTCCACTACCCTCACTGCTCCCGCATATTTACACACCGCATGGGCCTATTAGGGCCCATGCAACTCCACTACAACCTGCGGTAAACAACCGGAGGCTAAGCCACATCAGCGCACACCATCTACACTAATAAACAGACAACAACTGCACAAGCATCATAATGTACCTGATAAAATCACGGTGTCCTAGAAACCGTGACTTGGAGGGCTGCCAATCTGACGCTTACACCAGACCAAGCCGTTTGCCCAGTGTATGTGCTCTGTGTGTCGAGTGGATAACCAGTGAACTAGACGTCATACGGCGATGGCTCCTCCATATCCACTGAGTAAGTAAATCCTGGTGTGTGCGTAATGGGGGACTGGTCGTGCTGTGGCGCGCGAAGATGGGTATGCCGATCCGTCAGCCAGTGCACCCACTCCCACATCAGACAACTGACTGGCTCGGATGGTGGTCTGATTGTGGGGGTGGGGAGGAGAGAGGCACAGTCACATTTTCCTCACTATAAACAATCTGACGCGCTTGAAACTATCACGGTGCGTTAAAAGCCGTGGCTTGGAAGGTTGCCAACTGACGGGATAACTCCGACCACGTGGTCAGCCAAATGTGTGTTTTGTGTTGAGTGGCTGACTGGCGGACTGAGAGTCAGGCTGCAGTGGCTTCTTCTTACTGTGGCCTTTATGGCACTCCCACTCCTTGGGATCCAAGTTAGGTGTGGTGGTACACCCAGGGATGGCTCCGACCGCGCCAGCCACCTGCGCCCTCTCCCATCTCCGGTCTTCTTGACTCTGTCTTGAAACTGGGCTCATGTGGGGGAGGAGGAGAGTGCGTTAGCTGCAGCCCAAGGCTAATATCACTTTAAACTAAATCACGCGCAAGTCACCGTCCCTGTACCACCCTTCCTTGGAGCATACGGGGGACCTCGTAGAAATCGACGGTCGATCTGTCACTCATTCGGTTTTGCAGAACCTTCAAAACCGTCAGGACAACGGAATTTAAACCGTAAATTTTACTCTAGTTATTATTGGTTTATAGTCAGTGCCCGTTGCGTAGAGATGTAATTTAGAGTAACGCCATCACCTCTGAATGTTACCAACGGTTCCCACTATCGATGCTCCGTGTCATTCATTTAGAGAAGAATGTGTTTGCATTCAATTCCTGCTTGAGCAATCAATGTGGTTTGCAACCCCACTAAGTTCAGGCAATTAAAAAAAGTTTGGTATGGTGGTGCTACCTTAAAAAATTTTTCTTCCGGGCGTCCATTGCTTGTGTATTTTAAGTTGCTGTTAAGACAATGTTTCATTCGTTTTTGGGATGGTTTGCAGCTACAAATCTGCGGCCGCTGATGCAAGACATCATATCGCTTGCAATACACTAAGATATCCAAAAACACTAATTAAATAAGATAGAGCTCGATATTATCCTACCATCCTTTCTGCTTCCGTAAAAGCAGCCGAAACTATTTGCTCTTTCCTGAGCTCTACTCTAAGTGCCCTAATTTAAACAAATGGGAATATAATTGAATTTAGTGAGACAAATAACCATCGTAGTGCGGTTAATTAAGAGAATGACTAACATGGCCTCCGGTTTCAGTTGTCGCACATAAAGACGTGCTTAACTGATACATATAGGTAATCGGGTAAAAGCATTCTCATGGGTTAAGCGGAATGATCAATATCCTGGAGTAGGAGGTTGACCCTACGATCGGCCAATGGGCTGATGGATATGAAAATACATGTGCTTATCTCTACCGATTGCAAGCAGTAGCTGTTAAAACTCGATGTAAACGAAAAGTCGAGTTTCAGGCGGAAGGTGCTTGTTTGAATCAAAAAATGTATTTGCCCGACCTTTCTGATTCAATCTCGTTCGAATCCATGGCAACATAATTTTTTAAAAAAACAGTGTAGACACCCAGCAAAAAATTACAATTAAAGATATAGGAATTTTTCCATTGACTTTCAAGGCCATTCTAAACTCAAATATGTTTTATAGAAACCAAAAATAAAAATATTCGTTCTTCTACTCATTTGGTTGCTACTTGCGTCCTTTTCTAAACTGAAGATTTTAACAAACATTATATTTGGGTTATCTAAAACTTGTGCATTTCCCTAATAATTTTGAATCCAACCGCTTGTTGCACAACGAATTAGGGTTGTAAAATTACTAGTTGTAGAGTTTTCGTGTAAAAAATCGTACAGTTGTATATGCTCTTAAGAAGATGTCATAAAGGACACATGAAACATTTTGCCATGAAAATGAATTGCGTTGTATATTTAACAGGTGGCATTAATAAATGTACAGATTCGATGCTTTATAAATAGAAGTTTTTCGGTCTTAACACATTACCTATTTTGAACTTTTAAAACCGAACCTACACCTCTTTCAAATGTAAATATTGAAGAAGTCATTATTTTTCCACAGAATGAGTTGAAGAAAACATTGTCCATGCGTGCAATGTATAAAATATATTTGCCTTCATAACGTCGTCGAAACTTAACGGAAAGTGCATTTTACTTAATTTAACATTTTTTTGCCGAGGTAGTTTTCTGTTGACGGCTGGAAAGAAGCTTATGCAAAAGGCAGTGGCCTGCTTGACTGAAATATTGGCAGATTATCCTGCATAAGAATCATTATACTATCCGTTCTCACTCAAACGTGTATAGTAGAAGACGCATTTCAGAACAAAGATAACACGGATACTGTATGCTGACTTCCTAAATGATCTTAATTGCCTTAGGTGTTCAAGTGTCCCCGTCCCGAAAGGGAGTTGTACAAAATAATAAGTCGTTCAATAGGTAAAATTGGAGGATACATTTTCACTGGTGGAGGGTAATAAGTTTATCTCATTTTAAATCACTATTTTATTCTGCCTTTCGTCTGTATTGGTTTTATCTCGTCCTTTTATATAATCTTCACTTAATCTGTTGTCTTATAACGTAATCGGAAAATTGTGTATCTCGTAAAAAAGTTTTAACCAGAATTTCCACTTCTCCTCACTAATGGGACGTTCATTACGTCACTCTCATCCCGCTACGAGCAATTCAAGAGATCAGTGGTAATGTTTGCTCCTAATGGTAACAAGTTGTTGCTGTCGCTTAACTTCAGCGTCGCCATGGGACAGACCAGTGTTGATACTAAAATACGTATTTCTGACGCAGGTTGTGACATGTCAGCCTATAGTCAAAAAAGGGTAGCTGTTGATTTTAAAATGTTTTCGATTAGAATATGTTTCAAGACAGTGACATTTCCTTGCAAATAGCATGGTATTCATACGTTTACTAATGCTCCTTGTGAACTGTACAACATTCTTCCTATCCACTTCACATTTTTTGAGAAGGTTTTTAATGGAACGTACCCAGCTTGTAAGTAGGAAACATTTAGTGCAAGCGCAATTGCGTGGGGCACTCGAAAGGTGAAAATTTGTTAATTAAAAATTCTATTTCGGGGGAAAGTGTTGAAATATATGTACGTACTATTATTATCAGTCAAGCATTCACCCACCGAAAATCCCTTATTTGAGCCTGGCGCACAGATAGATGCTGTTGCCGTAGAAGATGCAACAACCTCAATGCACCTTTTTATGCATAATACTTCCCACAGTCTGCATATCAGAAACCTGTCCATATTGGGAAAATTCAAAATATGACTTAATTATATTACTTATTTCTAAGAGCAGTCCACCGACGTATCTTTAATATTTTAACGTAGACATTCTGATTGAAGTCACACACTGGTGACACAGGATTAATCTACGGAAACACCTTAAATATGTCAAGTTAAATGTTTCCTTGAGAAATTTTGATGTACAACGTTTTTCCAAACTTTTTTCCCAACCAAATACCTCCTGTTTGTTTACAGTTGCTGTATTGCGTAGGAAGTATAGCTTCCCAAGGTGTTGCGTTCATAGGAGAACTTGCAGTTTTTTGCATATATTTCAGAATAACAGGCCCCTTCCCGTTTTTGAACATACTTTCGAGAGGTTTGCGCAGATCAACCAGGTTTTTCTCATGATAGATTAAACGTAGCAACTTTTAGTGCTAATTACGTTTTATCGAAAAAGAGTTCAAACAGTGTCAATTAATAGGAATAGCAAAGTGATGACTTTCACAGAATTAAATAGCCCCCAAATATCTGAGCGAGTCTTCCAGTCTGGATTTTGAATATGACCGCGAAAATGTTGAATTGTTTGCAGGCTGGAGTTGTTGACGCCCATGATCGCTAGTGAGGGCAACCAGGTGAGTAGAATTCCTTACTCGTCTTGTTCCCAAAATCGCTCAACTACAGTCATTTTTCGTTTCTTGAGAATGCTGAGAGCGGTGTCACTCACAAGTTGTGAGCGAGGCAATCTTTTGGACGATTTCAGTAATGACTGAGAACAGAAAGCTAATCGAGCGACGCTTAAGGAAAATGTATTTTGGGTGGATAACTGCCAAAAACGGTTATTCTAATTGAGCAAACCACAAAAACCAGAGCTACAATT
>WEDG01000895.1:0-411954 GCA_017591395.1 Schistocephalus solidus | reverse complement strand
GACGGCAGTCAGTGCCACCGAAAAAGGTGACGTGGTCACAGAACCACACGCCAAAGGCATTAATCATGTAAAGCTTGCCATCGATGGTACATGCAATGCTTTCTACAAGAAATGCGGCATTTGCAGTGCCTAAAGGTAGAGGCGGCTGCTTTACGGTGACTTCTAAGGGAACATTTTGGAAGTTGCACCACCCATGCACCCCAGCCGTCGTCAAGAGGTCACATATTAAAACCAATGTTGACCCTAGATGAAGTAAATGCCTTAACTGAAGACGTCGCAGAAAAATCATTTAGGGAGCAATTGTTAGGTAGCCTGCACATTATTCGCTATCTTACTAGGTTACGTATTTGGCCTCCCTCGGTGGTGATAGCGTCAGCAGTTTGGCTAATCACATATTTTTGGGCCTTTTTGCCGATGAAGTGACCTACCACTTAGCTTTCTATGGTAGACACCAGGACAAAAACATTTCTTGCTACCGCTTTCTACGCTGTTATTCTGGGTAAGAAAAAGCTCAATAATTACTTAATCATGTGTACCGCAGAAGTTTTTAATAGGTGGAATAATCCACAAAAAGGCAACAAATTACAGCTTGAAAGGGCTTTCAAGAATGCCTTTAAGAAGGCATACGATCACCTACACAAAAGGGGTCTAAAGGCTACCTCGGCAAGAGTCTTGACGGTTAGTCAAATTTACTTATAATCATTAATTTTGATATTTAATTGTCTACGAAAATTGCCTGCATTAAAAATTCGGCTGATTTTGATGCTTTTATATTAAGCATTTCAAAGTTCATTGCTTGCTCACCCACAGAATAAATTCACTGCCTTTTCATTTTAGAGGAGAGATCCAATGAACCGGTGGACGGATTGCCGAGTCCCTCGACACAGGATTAATCAAGCGACTTCAATTACAGACAAATTTCAGACTTATTTTTGTATACCTCTCACTCCAAACGGATCGGTTGTACAGTTCCTCGATATTAGTTTGTGTCCATCTACTCCCCTTTTGCTGTTCTATCATTTTTTTACCGTTAACATAAATCCTTTACGCTATTAACTGATTATCCCCTTCGATCTATACGTGTGTGCTTGCCGGAGTGTTTAACGATTCTTCCAGTGTTACATGACCGGACGCTATTTCAGGTGATCTAGTACGCGGTGTGTGCTATCCTTGACCTCCTCTGACGTTACATGCCCTAATAGCAGTCGATGTTGCATGGATATAATTTAATCACGAGATGTTGAAATTCGGCATTGGGTAATCCATTTTTATCATCTGAGCTCTGGTTGGTTGTAGTGTAGACAAATACCTACATGGTCAGGTGACTAATAACGCTCCTTGCGCGCGAGTGCGAATGGTACCATTGTTATTTGCTCTGCCGTGGCGTGCACGCACGTGACTGAACTTGCAACACTCTTGTTTTTGCCCTTCTATTCCTATTTAGCCTACTATGTTTGTTTTTCAACTAACCCTGTCTACCGTTTAAACAGGCTTCTAAGAGGACAATTAGGAGGCACATTGCACGAGAGGTAGGGCAAATATGCCGCGAAGTTACAGAGGAAGTAAATATGTATACTTAGAAGCGCAGAAAACTTGATGAGGAAGACGTCGATTGGGCCGTTAGTTGATCGCAAGCGGATGGATGTCTCTGTGGACGCCTATGAAACCTCGAGCTCCATGACATGTTATCGTCTGACGAAGAGGAGAGCAGTGGAGATAGTTGGCTTCCCTCGTAGACCTCCGTTAGGGAGAGGGTTAAGGAATGGGCCATTCAATCGAATGTAGCCCATACCCACCTAAGCTTTATTCTGGAAATATTCGAATATATCGTAACGGACATGCCAAAAGACCCCCGTACACTATTAGAAGCATTATATAGTTTTAGAGTCTAAAGCATGGGTAGTGGTGAGTACGTTCACATAGGACTGGAGAGTCAAATTATTTTCCTCATTGAAAACGATAAAATGCACAAGGGTGAGAACAAGATCGTAGTTAATTTAGTAATTGATGTTCCGCAAGACCAAAGTGGAGTTCTGGCCAATTTTAGCAATGATAGTGCATTCCTTCATTAGCACCGTTTTCGCTGTAGCTATTTATCGCGGACAAGGTAAGCCATGCAATGCGAATGCCTTCTGTAGACGAAATAAGGTCGATAAAGGGCAGTGTTAGTGTCGGAGCCGTAATTTGTGACGCACCTGCTAGGGTTTTTCGTGAAGAAAATCGAAAATATTAATGTATAACTCGGATGCGAACTGTGTAATGTCGTAAGCGTATTAAAGGCCAAAGTGGTCTACCTGGAAGACGGTTGCAGGGAAATAAAAAACGGGGACTTCAATGAGGCAATGGACGGCACATATAGAGTAGGAGTGTTACCTTTCACAGTCTGTTACCTAGGTCTCATTTCTAACTTTTCCTTAGATCCTATTCACTTAATTCATCTTGGTGTAGTGAAGAAGCTTATTAGTTTGTGGCTACGGCACAGGAGGTCGAACACGAGCTCTTAAGTTTATAACTATTTACTGTCATCCTCTGTCGTAGATAAAGTAAGGCGCCGGCTTCTGCCGTTGAATGCATACCTTTCAGCTGAATTTTCACAGAGTGGAAGGAATTTGAATGAATTCGATTTTTGGAAGGGCACAGAATTTAGGCAGTTTCTTCTATACCTAGGAATAGTCATTGTAAGGGCTGCGTTACCTGAAGGTCATGGGAGGCATTTCCTGCTACTTTTTACGGCAGTTCGGTACCTGTCCTTACCATAACTATGCTTCAGTAACATAAGTTACGCGACAGAATTGCTGCGGATGTTTGCCGGCAAATTTGAAACTTTATATGAACCGGAGCAGATGGCGTACAACATGCACAATGTAACGCACATTGCGGCCGGCATGCAGCGTCCTAGGCCTATGGACTCATTTTCCTCCTTCCCATTCGACAATTACCTAGGGAGACTGCGGAAAATGTTGCGAAAGCCGTCGCACCCTCTGCAGCAGGTAGTTCGTAGGTTGAGTGAGGTAGACTTGCATATATTTGACGCAAATCGCCCCGCAAAACGGCAGGTTTATTTATAAGCATAGTCGCGGTCCATTACCCAGGGGTTATCCATTATGTGAGGATAGGTAACTCGCTTGTGAGTGACTGCATTCGCCTTGAGGAGAAATTGGTTTGTGTGAAGAATGTACTAGTAACATCCGATGGACGTACATCCGTAGTTTTATTTGAGTTCAGATTACCTAGACTATCCGATTAGGTCATCTAAGATGCACGTGTATAAGACCGTAATGGGCACAACTTTGTGCTGTGCTACTTTACCTGCCAGTATTCGAAAGTTCACATGCTTTCGAGTAGACACGTTTTTTGTAGGTTGCATTACGTTAAGACTTATCATTTGGAAAAGGAACCCCAAAGAATACCAGTGGATCGAGAGGACACGAGGGAAACTATCCCTACAAGTGATAGGTCCCTGGTCCAAGGTAAGACTGTGTCCTATTAAATGACACTTTCTACCTATAGAAAAATCCACTGACGATCAGGAAGCAGTGCACAGAACGTTGGACATTATTGCCAGAAAGTCAATATGGATCATGAAAATGTTAGGTCGCCTTTGCACTCGCCTGCACAAGGTAGAGGGAAACATACCAGAGACAACCTAGAACTATTTACGCCCGGTGATTGAAAGACCAGTCAATCCAATTGACCGGCCTGTTATTAGCCAGTCAGAATTTTGGGATATAAACGAGCGCTTACTTAATTCCGAGTTCTGCCGTCAGTTTGTATGTAGCATAAATTTGTTTAGTAATTCAACTAAGTCTCGCACCTCGGCTGCCTCGGAGGTGGGAACAGTGACAAGTTCGTCAAGCGCATATTGTATGCCCTCTTTGATAACGACATACCCCTTGAACTTAATTTTAAGGGCTGAAAACACAATGAAGGCCTTTGCAGGTCTATATTACATGAGGTGATCAAACGTGGTTTACACATATTAACCTTAACTTCCACTACGCAGAACTATATATGCAATGGAATGGAGGTGGCCGAATGGACCTCTAAAAATTAGAGACCGCCTTCACTAGGCGTCTTAAAATATCTCTGATGCCGCTGGAAAGTATTTACAGAGAACTCAACAATTAAATACTCTTAATGGTGAGCCCATAAAATCTACTACTTACATTCACATAATTTTTATATCGATGTCCAGGACCATAAACATCCACTCGCCGACCTCCACATAATTTTTCATTAATAAAATTGTACATATTTTTACATTTCAAATTTTCCAAAGTTGATAATAATTTTTTAAAAATACCTCTTGCGTTTCCTGCGATGCAGATTTATTTTTCAAGTAATCGGATGAGGTTAATCTGAAGTTAAATAAGTTAATAAGGGCTGGTAATCGATCGTAACCGTAACAGAAAGGATATCGTACGAATCGAAGGGAATTTCGTTTAAAATATGGGTCGTAGACAAGGGACTGCAATCCTATTTCGTATATATCGCCGTATCTCGACATGTCGATATAACAGAAATATTGACAGTGCCCACTGTCGATATACATATCTCGACATGTCGATATCCACCATATATTGCCGTCGTATTAGAGTGGTCGGTCGACTAATTGGACTTAATTGTACTGATCGCTGAAAAGGTGGAAATGGATCAGGGCAAGAAAATTTCAACGGCAAGTAACTTTCAATGCTGTCAAACAGTTTTGATAATTAAGTGTTTATAATGCTTTGTCTAGCTTTATGAAACGACTATACCCTGCAGACTTATTGGGCGTATGTATCCTCAATCTTGAAGTATTTTTGCTGAAATAATTGCTAGTGTGAGTAACTGCTGAGATAATTATTGGTGTCCGCTTAGTCAGTCATGGATATGAAAAGAATATAAAAAGGACATGTAGGTATTAGGCAGTATGCCCTGGGCTAGATCCAGTAGGTTCTGCACAGGGGACGATTAGGAGAGCCTGATGCTCAGGTGAGCTTAAACCTAGCGGAGTGATTGAGAATTGCAACTGAAAGCTGTGATTGTCTGAATGGATCAAGACAGATGAGCGTGGTTTACGAAGCCGTCATCCAACAGGGCAAACAGAAGACACCTAGGCGTCAGGATTGCCATCCATCCGAGCAGGCTGAGACAAAAAATTCTACAATTAGTTTTAAAACCAATTCTTTAACAATCATTAAGATATGTCTAAAAATATAGATGCTATCGGAAAATATTTGAACATGTAAAATTAATATAAATTAATTTCTTTTCCTTTGACCCACTTGTGAAAAGCTCGGCGGCCTCGGTGGGATTCGAACCCACGCCAGTAAGGGGAAGGCTTTAGTACAGCCAACGCTCTAGCCAACTGAGCTACGAGGCCCCACCGGGAGCCGTGAGTTTAATCACATTTGTGTCAAGTTACCCGCCCAGCCTACTGCAACGTATGGAATCCACCAATTCTGATACAGCAAGCTGACTGCCCAAACAGGATTTCCTAAGCAATCAATCTAGAATCCACCAGATGACTACCAGGCACATTAATTAGTAATAAATTAATTAATTTTTTAATGGCAGAAAAAAACTGCTTTTAAATAATGGAGATGTATATCATTAAGTGGGGCCCTGGGTGAATATTGGGAGAATGTGGAGTCATAGGACTAATATTAGTTTTGTAGGTCACTAAATGCCAGAAAGTATACCAAAAAAATTAGGTGATTAGTCCTCTAAGTAAATTCGTCCTCTCCATGTGCATTGCATTTCATTGTAAAATGTTCGGAAATAGACGTGAAATAGCTACTAGTAGAAGGTTCTGATCGGAAAATCCAGTTCCAGTGGAATGGCTATAACCGTCAGCGGGAGCGCAGAAGACGCACGCATATTTGGATTTGTAGCTAGATTGTTGATATCAACGACTTCCCAATAAATTCATTCCATCTAGATGCAGCTCGAGGGCCAATCATCGGGAGGATTATGTCCATAGCTCCGAAAATTCCATGATATATCCTTTGGTATTTCCAGTTCCAGTGAAGTGCCTATCGCCGGCAGCGTGCGAAAGGATCCGCTACTAATTCCGCTGCGCCATAAGACACACTCAAACTACGTATGCGCGAGTGTTGATTCCCGAAGTTGGCGTTATCAGAACCCTTTTTGCCCGAATTCCATGTTAAGGAACTGATTTGAAAAATGTCCTATCTTATTCAAAATAGATGTTAATACTATTTAACAGATAGTTTTTGGTTTTTATTTTAAATGGAACTTGTAAGGGTATTCCATATTGTCGCGTATCTCATGGAATAGAAGTTTGATCGTTGAGCATTTTCGAATCTGCGAATTTTTATAGTATTTTCATTATTTCTAGTGTCTCGGGGGCCATTGGTATCTTTTTAGTATATTCATTCTCAGAAAATCTTTGTCGTGTGTGATTTTAAATAGGAAAATGATAATAATTTGGAGTCTTCTGATCCAGAGGGGTCAAAGACCGTTTCTATTACATAGTTCCACGTATGAGCCTTGGATGTTACCACTTTTGCACAATGATCTGGTAAAGTGTCTTTGAATGCCTTCTAGTTTCTTTCAGCCATCTGAGGCATTATACCAAAGACAATTGAGCAGTAATCCAGGAGAGGTAAAACGTACATTTCAGAGCGTCATGTCTTTGGTGTAGCTGAGGAGAATTTTTTACACATTAATCCGCATAGTTAAGCGGCTTTCTGTGATATTTATTTAACGTGGGGGATAAACCAAGAGTATTGGTATAGCTAAGACCTAAGTCTTTCAATGACTGTGCCTCTGTTATTTCCTGATCATTGAAGATTATGGGAGGAAGTTTTCATGGATAAAATCACGAGATGGCATTTCATTGGCGGGAATGGAATCTGCCATTGAATACTCCAATCGATTATTTTATTAAGATCATTTTCAATCGGTGTATGCATACCGGCTACTGTATGCTTTTTATATGCATATGCAAGTTTTATTTCGTCCGCCATTAAAAATGTTTTAGCTGACATTGTTATAGAGGATAAGTCTTGAATGTATATAAGAAATAGGAGGGTACCTAGGATAGTCCTTTGAAGTACTCCACTACTAATATGAGATGGTTCTGAGACTACGTTTCTAATATGTACTATCTGATATCAGTTTTGAAGGTAAGATTTCAGAAAGTTTAGAAGGGGGGACCTAATCCCATGCCTTATTAGTTTTACTATTAGCCTTTTATATGGGACTTTATCGAACACTTTTTTTAGGTCAAAGTATATCGTAGCCACCATGTTTCCGTCATCTCTGTTACTTGAGACGAATTCAAAGGAGGTGAGATGGCAGGACTCACATTAATTTTTAGGTAAGAAGGCGTCTTTAGAGGAAGGCATGAGGTAAACGTTTGTCAGATGGTCTAGCATCTGATTGGAATTTTTTTTCTAGGATTTTTGCTATTACTGTTGTTCAGTGAACACCACGATAACTTTGTGTATCAAATCGGTTTCCATTTTAAAAGATTGGTGCAATGCTTGAGTATTTTCAAATTTCTGGATAGATACCATTCGACTGGAGTAAGGAGAATATATTAGACAGGAGTATTAGAGCATATAGCATAGGCTTCAGTATGCAAGGTGGGATTTTATCCGTTCCATAGTAGGGGGAATTATAAAGTTTTCGGACGGTTTCTTCGCTAAAACAGATCTCATTGAGGACAAATGCTGTCATGTCTTTTGGTTGGGGTATTGGCTCTTTCTCGACTGAATAGTTGACTGAGAAGTAGTTGTTAAAGAAATTTGCTTTTTCACTGTCGTCCGTTATTACTTGCCCTGAGTCATCAATCATAATTTGGGGACCTGGTTTTCAATTATTATTCATTTGTTTTCAAAAGATTTGAGCTGTTTTTTATTTTATTTCGGAGGACTCTATTGCACGGCGTTCAGCTGCTATGGTCCTGTCTGTTTCCATTCTTTCAACTAGATCGGGAATTTCTCTTATTCGTCTGAGTGTGGACAAATAACTAACTGAGGGATCGTGAAGTTATTTTTTATAGTTTTTTTGCCTCTTGGAAATGAAAAAATGAATTCGAGGCTTCTTATACGTGGATCTTTCGTCTATTAAGGTAACTAGAGTTATAAACAGGGTAGAGTATAAGAGGTTAACAGCTTCCATAGGGGATGTTGTTAGAAGGTATGAACTCTAGTCCAATGACCTTATATAGTTGTTCATGTAGTCTATGTCGAGATTTTGATTTATATAAGTGTAACCGTAATCAGGTGTTCGTTTTATGTTTAGGGGGAGCATTTTTATTATTGCCTTATGATCAATTCCAAAGGTTATGCTGTCATAATGCATATATAGGGGCCAGCTGCCATTTTTACGAATAATGTCTAGTATATTGTTTTCTTGGGCCAGTTTATTGATTATTTGCGTCCAGTTATAAAAGGCGATTGACGATAGTAGTTCATCGTGTCTGGTGGGGGCTGAAAGCTCAACCCAGTTTATTTCTGGACGATTTAGGTTGCCCGGAATAATCTTATATTCAGTTTGAATATTTGATATAGTATCTCTAAGATTGGTTAGGCCAGTGTCATTCTCACTACATTCTGGAGGGGTGTAGAGACATCTGATTAGTATGTTTTTGTGCGGCAAGTATTTTAATGTGGCAAAGCACGCTTCGCAAGTGAAAGCTCCGTTTGGAACATCAAAACCTCTTTATTCAATGATAGTTTTTATGTGTATCATACAAATGCCACCTCGTTTCTTAATGCGATCATGTTGATATAAATTATAGTTTAGGACAAATGGCGACAGATTCGATGTTAATTAAATGAACCCATGTTTCAGTTATAAAAGCTATATCGGGATTATATATTTCAAGTTGTGGCACTTTGATGTAGTATTGATCTCGCATTAATAAAGGCGATACTAAGTATGTCGGATAGGGAAGAAGCAAATTGTTGTGAAAAAAACTGATTTCTCAAAGTGTTTTAATTTTTTGATTGGCTAAAGGAAGAGAATTGGGTAATGGTTGGAAGGTATGATGATGTGCGTGGTGGGATATGAGTGTATGGGTGCGTATGTGGTGGGTTGAGAGTGCATGGGTTTAGTGTATGTGTTAGAGTGCATGGTTTGAGTGAAGAGGTTATGCCCCATTTGGGGGGGATTAGCTAGGTGGTGATTGTAAATACATGGGGTTGCTGTTTGGGATGTTTGTCAGCCAAGGTAACTGGTTTGGCCAACAGTTTGAAGTACTAATATTTCTGAGCTTGACATATTGTGGGCTTTTTGGTTGCAATGGCATGCTTAATAAAGCTCTTTGTGTAGGAATACTAACTGAGAGACTAATCGGGGTTGCCTTTTGAGCTTGAAGTGATTGACATGGATGTGGTAGAGTTTTTATGCGTTGCTCGGTTGATATTTTCTGTTACTGGTTGACCATTTTGGACCGTCGTACTAACACCCTATTACTATCTAATATTGTGACGTGAATGTTTCCAGGATTGGTGTCTTCGAAGTGTTCTATTGAGGTTGTAGCGTTTAGAGTTACTCGTTTCGTTTGATTCCGACCTCCTCTCATACCTGCTGTAGCAGTTAATCGTTTTGTATTATGAGTGTCAGAATACGAATAAGATATAGTTGCCAGAGGTTTGGCTAAGGGGGCTGGATTATACGCTTTGAATTATAGGTTTTTTAGCGTAGAACTGCTTACTAGAGATTCCACCGAGGAGACGGTATGATGACTATCTTGCTTGAGTTGTGTGTCTTTGGTCTGAAGTTCACGTCTTTGCATAGGTGGGAAGTCTGGACCTATGAATGATTTTCGGTTTTGCAGAGTTTTGTTTACCTCATGGTTTTGCATTATTATATCAGCTTCGGTCTGTGAATAGAAGGCCACTAACACTGGATTATTATTGCTTCTTGAGTTAAGCTCTTGTTGGAAGCTTTGCGTATGTTAAGACCACACGAGTGTATGAGCTGTTGGATTGAGGGTGTTGGGTTAACCGTGTGGGGGATATTGCGGATAATGACGTTAAACCTGCGTTTGGATCTATCAGCGTCCTCTGGGGCATACTTGTTGGACTGCTTGTAAAAGATTTTGAGTCTAGTAGCGAGTTAAGAATCGTAAATAAATGTTCATATTTATCGATAAAATTTTACAAACGTAAGATAGCAGAGAGATCTAGTTTATCGATGGGAAACGTTAGCGTCAATCATATTTCTGTTATATGTGTATATGAGGATTTAGACAGTTGGTTGCAACGAATTACAGCTAGGGTACATAAGTATACTACTAATAAATGGAAATGATTATTGAGTGGTAAATATCTCAATATATTCAAATAATACGCAAGTTTAACTTATCTTGGATTTGAGGATTTTGAGCGATTCCGCACAGTCGGGCTATCGAGATAGCGAAAAGAGTGACACAACGGAACACAGCTAATCGATACTAAGCCAAGAAATATAGCTCCTCGAAGGTGTTTGCGGAAGACCTTGTGGCCTAACTTTCTTTTAACTTACTTGATCGTGTGTCCTTCTATACCGTACTCCTAAGAATTCTCAGTAACAGTCCAAGTTACACATGTTGAAGGTCATGCTGAACTTCAATAATCAAGTTTCAGCAAAAAATCAAAATCCACGAGGACGTGAGTACGGAACAGTGGCCACTTTCTTAACAGCCAATCAAAATCGTAACTTCTCAGGGCTTATAAACACGGCCCCTTTTGAACACATTTTCTTAAGAATACTCAGACAGGACTTCTGACACGGTTGAACAACCCAATGTTGTACACATAAAAAAGAGTCCACATATCTGGAAACACCTCCCCCATCACGCAGAGGAGAGAGGGTGGAGCATAGTACTTTTGAAATAATACGATACACCATATTGACAGCACAGGCACTAGCTAGTATCTTTACTGCTAGTATGGTGTATCATGTTACATCAATATATTCTACTGGCGGCCTGTTTAATGAATATTACGCGGTGACGCCTCTGTGGTTGATGAGCTTTGGCCCAAATATTCATATCCAATTTCGGTTTGAACCTATTAAGCTTCCATCAGACTGATTCACTCCACGTTAGCGATTAATTTCTGCGGAGATTAAAAAGCAGTATACGGCTTTAATTTAAGTCAAAACATTATACCATTATCTTTGGATTTCGAATACTGGGGTCACATTTGTGAAGGTTAGCTCTGGAACCTTATTCATCAGACAGACAAGACATACATAACATCTGCAATATGCTAGTTCACAGCCCATAACTCGAAATAAAAAACGCTTTTTAATTCTATATAGAGTAAATATGCTAGCTCATGAAATGTTAACGGAAATTCTGAAATGTCTTTTCTCGATTTAAAGGGATAACTTAGGTAGGCATAAGATGCCTGCAAATGTGGAATGTAGACCCTTAAGTCCAAGGCCACCCTGGATACTTGACTTCACCCTGATCAAAAACTTACCGTAACTCCAAGCCTTAATCCTATCCCTAAGTCATAAACCTTTTCCCAAGCCCTTACCTTAGACACTAGACCCTAAACTTAACCATGAGACCTAACTACTAAACTTCATTCAGTAAGCTTTAGTCCTAAAACTAAATCTTATCCATAACCCTAGCCGTAAACTTTATTCCATAGACCTACATCCCAACTCTAAATCTTAATTCCTAACCAAACTCACGAAAACCTGACTTTAGCTGCTGAAGTAATTTTTAACCTTTACGCAAGCCGTAAAATCGAATCCTAAACGTTAACCCCAGCACAAACTTTGCCGACGAGGCGGATGCAAACCTAAACATGTGACACCTATCTAAATCAAAAAAGAAGTTGTCTTACAGACGTTAGAATTACATTTTATATCCTCACAGGATCGATGATGTGCATCCTGAAAGGTTGGAATATCGCTGCTAACGGAGGACAAAAAAATCCAGACATAACCATTCCAGCCTTGTCCCCGCATTTGTCAGTAGACAATTCTTAATCATCATTATCAGTATATTTGAGGAGATATAGGTGAGTTACCTTTGAATTCCCTATTTGTATATGCGAGTCGTGGTAGCAAAAAATATTATCTCGGTTTGTTGGCGAGGCCAATTTATATGAGCCAACTGGATGGAACATAGTTGAAAGAGAGCAGACAATTAAAAAAAAAACTACCAGTATTAATTAGGAGTAAAAAACTGTCACCCTTGGAGGGGTGGGGCAACAGTGGCCATCCGACCGTCTGCATGGATTGTAGACCATTAAATTTTTGGCAAAGCAGAAAGGCTTGGGCTGTTGGTGATGGCTTTGTGGTGGATCCAGCTTTCATGGATGCGTATATGGCAGAAAAGTCCCATACAGTGTCTCCATGTCTTGGAATAGTATGGGCAGACGAGGCTTGCGTGGCAGCTCGACCACTCTCGGCACACCATGCATCGATATGTCTTTTTATTGTTTCCTCTGGCACGCACCGTTAGATTCCGTCAGCTTTTTTCAGTAAATGCTATAGCAATCTGGAATAAGCTACCCAGAAGTATCAAAATTCAGCAAAGCTATCCTTTGGTTACGAGATCTGTCACTAGTTTCCTACATTCAGGACACTTTCAACGACTTTTGGGTGCGGACTCGGCAGAAGCTCTCTTCCGTTCTGATGGCGTTCGCGGACTCTGAATCCTGTGCCAGACTTCATGCTGAGGGCAATATTGCTGGCTCTGCAGTCCGTAATCGGCTCATCCCTCAGTTGACAGTGAGCAACCGTTCGCCGACATACCTGCTGCTGGTGCAAAATACCGAGTCCATAACACTAAAGGGAGAAGGACTAAACCGTGCATCTGTGTCAACTCTTCACGATCCCGAGCTTTAATCACCCAATAAGAGGCAGTTTGTTCTCCTGCAAACACTTGAAAGAACGATCAGGAGTTTTTCCACTGTCAGCTCGATCCTCTACTGTATATCTCTTTTGACCTTGTCTGTAAAGCGGCAGTCAATAAATAAATAAATTTGTTTAGTGAGAAACATATGACACGTTTTAGGCCTTGGTCCTGTACTGAAGCCAGTATACATGTCGCAAATGCAAACAATGAGTTTTGAAAACAGTACAGGAAATTCCGGCACTGATACGCATGGTCGAAATATACAAAGGGGTCCTAAAAGATGGGAGACCTAGCAGAGCCAGGGGGAACTGGGTACCCTCCCAGAAAAAAGAGCGGAGCTAAGAGAAAGTGCATCAGGAGAAACAAACGCATTCAAAGGCTGGAGAAATCAAACTTGCAAACGGAACGCGTAAATTACCGAGCCTTAGCCAATGTATCCCGCAACGCTTATATACCTCATACAACGCACCAGAATGGTTTTACTTAGATGAATTTTGAAATTATTGGTGAAATACCATGAGAAAGAGAAAAGGTGTTTTCTTCTTCTTTGTATTTAGAAAAAATATTCAGAGTGGCTTACAGTTTGTAACCTCACTCATGAAATGTGATGATAAAGATTGGGACGATGATTCTGGGACACATGAAACGTTGTGCATTTTACCTATTCATCTAACCCGTTCTAGAAAATGCTCTTCTATTGCACCATTACTTCGAAGTAATCTTAGCAGGCAAAATGATTATAAATTTTAGCTCGAATATGCGCAACTTTATATTCGGTCGGTTTCCCATGGTAATAACTGCCCTAAACCAAGTTGGGACATGTTTGTCTACTTGAGGGTAGTGATATAAACTACTCTAAAACTCAGCCGTTCGGACTGCGGTGGACAGGGACAAAGTGTCATGGTCCGCCGCTGGAGTTTGACGCAGTCCATCTCTGTTCCCCTAAAATGGAAATCGCTCCTGCGGTTGTTTTTGTAGCCTTTTTTGTCAAGGAGTTAGACTATGTCATTTATACAGCAAAACAGCTGGTGGTATTATTAATCACCTAGGTTGAAAATAAAGAATGAACGACCTCCTTAACTGGGTTCTGCCCCCCTCCCTGTCTCATGTTAGCCCAAAGGTGGTTAAAGGTACAACGGTTTAAAAGTTAAAACAATACAAATAGTCCCTTCTGTAAACTGCGAAGTCGCACCGGGTCGAGGTTAGTAAGCTCACAGCGTTTTTAGTAGGACAGGTTTCAGTGTTCTGAAGAGAAAATTGCTGGACTGATTCTATCTTCTTCCTTCACTAGCGTGCCGAAGGCTAAATAGAAACCAGTAGTATTCCAGACTAGGCCTGACATACATTTTATAAAGGCTGGTTCTTATATTGACAGTTTTGAAATTTATGATAATAAACCCAATATTTTGGCGTGCTTTCGAGTCAAGCAGGGCGCAGTGCTCTGACAGATTACGACCACTGGAATATGATATGCCCAGATCCTTTATAACTCCAGGCACATTTAGGTCGTAACCGTCTATGCTTAGATGGGGCTGATGGTTGTCGCCAATAACCATAGCGGAGCACTTGTGCCAAGAAAGCGAAAGGCACCATGTGCGACACCACTGAGCGAAGGACTGAAGATCCTTTTTTAAGAGCTCAAGCACGATGTTGTAATTGGCTGGTTTATATCGATTGGCAACTTTATAAATCGTCAGGGTACATAAAGGGCCTACCATACTGAAAACAATCAGGAACTTTATTTACAAAATAGGCAAAATATAAGTGGGCTGAGCACACTTCCCTGAATAATTCACCTTCTCACATGCGTGGGATTGGTTTTAACATCGGAAATTTTAACTCGTTGTGAGCGAGTATTCAAATAGGAGGATATTAAGTTCAGAAGCTTGTTACCTATACAGAAGGAGGCAAGTTTAAGGAGGAGGAGATCATGGTCAACACGATCAAAAGCCTTCGTGAAATTTAAATAAACGGTGTAAACTGCAAAACCACTGTCTCTAGATTGTAGCACATGATCAAAGAAAGAGAGCTGGCAGGTGTTACAAGATCACTTTTCGAGGAACCCATGCTGAGCCGCATTAAGTAGGTTATTCTCTGTTAGGGGCCGCATAATCTTGACTTTGATCAAGGTCTTTAAGATCTTCGAGGCTGTGGGAAGTGTATTTATTGGCCTAAAGTCGTCAAATGACGTAGATCGGTCGTGTGTGGATGTAGGCAGAATGTGCGATTCCTTCCTTAAGATAGGGAAAGTTTCGCTTTCAAGAGCAAGAGTAAATATCTTTTACAGAAGGGACGGAAAAATCTCATTTACATCCGTCTTTAGAACGCTTACCGGAATGCCATCTGGTCCAGGACTGTAAGATTGACAAAAACGCCGAATGGCTACGGTCACGTCCCAGAGGGTAAAAGTTATGGTTTCGAGGACGTTACCGGTCCAAACCCGGATGTTCGGAAAGGGGGCGACATAATTTTTAATAAAATTTCTCGACAATAAAGCATTGAAGCTATCAGCCATCAGCTTAGCGTCAGCTATAGGGTTTCCTAAGGTGTCCCGAAGAATGGGGTGCTGCGTTTTTCTCTGCGCTTTTACTGTGCGCGAAAAGAGCTTCGCAACATTTAACGAAGGGTTTTCGGAAAAAAATTACCTCATTGGCTAGCTGTTTTTCGTCAGACAGCCTTTTAGCCTGTTCAAAGATTTGTTGGATCAAGGGCAGGACGAAAGTGCCGTTTTGTAGAGGAAAACCACATGAGAGTCTACGCAGTCTATGGTGGAAAGATAAGGGAGGAAGACTTTATCCTTGACAATATATCAGTACAAACATTCATATCCACACATAGAAAGAAGTTAGTTCAATCATGGGAATTAAGATGTGTCAGTAATTCCCCATATTTGCTGATCGGAAATCACGGAGAAAATATATTTATTGAAAAAGAGTTTCTTCAGCCTCGAGTTATAGTGTAAAAAGAACTATGGCACGGTCAGAACTCCCAAGTCGATCTAAAGGTGACACTGACAATGGCTGACAACCTCTACATAAAATAAGCTCAAGTATGTTAGATCAACGGGTGGAAAATCAACTACCTGGTCCCACGTGCCGATATCTATGGTCTCAAGTGAGTCTTCGAATTTTGCAGGACCGGACGGTGGAAACCAATGAACTTCAGGAAGATTGAAGTCACATGCAATACAGTCGGACTTCAGATTTTAGTCAGCTGCAGTGTGAAATTCCTGCGAGAGACAGAGATCGGAAGAAGATAGAATCAGTCCAGTAATTTTCTCTTCAGAACACCGAAACCTGTCCTACTAAAAACGCTGTGAGCTTACTAACCTCGACCCGTTGCGACTTCGCAGTTTACAGAAGGGACTATTTGTATTGTTTTAACTTTTAAACCGTTGTACCTTTAACCACCTTTGGGCTAACATGAGACAGGGAGTGAATCAGTCTGAAGTAAGCTTAATAGGTTCAAACCGAAATTGGATATGAATATTTGGGCCAAAGCTTATCAACCACAGACGCGTCACCGCGTAATATTCAGTAAACAGGCTGCCAGTAGAATATATTGATGAAACATGATGCACCATACTAGCAGTAAAGATACTACCTAGTGCCTGTGCTGTCAATATGGTGTATCGTGTTATTTAAAAAGTAGTATGCTCCACCCTCTCTCCTCTGCGTGATGGGGGATGTGTTTCCAGATATGTGGACTCTTTTTTATGTGTACAACATTGGGTTGTTCAACCGTGTCAGAAGCCCTGTCTGAGTATTGTTAAGAAAATGCGTTCAAAAGGACCCGTGTTTATAAGCCCTGAGAAGTTACGATTTTGAACGGCAGTTAAGAAAGACGCCACAGTTTTTCGCTGGTTTTTATTAATAACCGAAGTGAGTGGTATTAGTTGTTGTATTCGTCGTGACCTCGCAATTTCCCAACTGCCGGCCTAACTCAACCGCAATGGTGACTACTCTGAAGTGACTGGAGGACTGAGGGTCGGATTGCAATGATTCCTCCTAAATGCGGCCTTTATGGCACCCTGTTGATGTGAGATACGAGTCGCACTTACATTAAACTGATAACATAGTGGGACCCAGATCATGTGTGGTACGTGTAGATGAGTGATTTAGCTCTGCTAGACACTGCTTCCGCATCAACCTCCGGTTTTAAAACTGCCTTATCATTGAGGCAATGTGGGTTAGGGAAGGAGATGGCAGCGCAACTCAGCGATATCACGCCCATTCCGAAGGGAATACGGTGCGAATGTCAACCGGTCGGCTTGGAGCAATCGAACCGCCCAGTCGAAAGATCTATTAAACGTGACTAGTCATCTGGCATGAAATGCCTTAAAGAAGGCCTTAATTAGGCCATTGCCTGACCATCCTTATAAGCTGATCCAAACAGTTAGTAATAAAACCATGTTAGCCTTGAATGCTTTCCATTTTTCTTCGCATGCTAAAGACTGAGTAGCGCTACCCAAAACTTTCTAAATTCCAGTTCAAAAGCAGATAACCTTGCAAGGTCAGGGCAGACTGTAACGGACAAAAATTCTCTGCCATTTTTAACCATTCTGTCAAACATGATTTGCATATCCAGGTTCAAAGCGCGCTGAGAGTATGTTTTAGCATAGTCCTTTAATGATAAACTAGTTCCTAATGCTCGACATCAAGTTCCATAGCATGCAAAGCCAGTTTGATGTCATTGTCATAATGCTTCGCCTGTTGAAAATGTTTCGATATAGCTTTCTTTCCTACATCCCACTTTGTTTCCTGGTTAATTAGAAATTTTTGCTTCAAGCTGCTTCACTGTGTATTACAAACTGAAGCAGCATTTTATATTTTCTACTGCATTGCTCCTTTCGTCAAGGCTACATTCTTCTCTCATCCCATCTTCAGCAACAATTTGCAGGCTAGACTAATATGAATAGATTAGTGAATAAACCAGCCTATAATTCGTAGTATATTCTCTTCTAGAGGCTAATTTTGTTTCTTTTTGGATGATATTATTTACGGTTTCAAAGGTTTTCATGATTGGACATGGCTGCCGCATTCTGATTTAGCCTTAGTAGAGGCTCCTCATATGCTGGTGAGAATATCGTCATGTATCCTATAAACTCTTTCGCATCCAGCATTCTCGATCGGTTTGTGACCTTGTGAACAGCTAAGAAGTAAAATTCTCTACTTAATCACTGCTCACGTTATAATCAACATACACTGACATAATCGGCTCATTGGAGCAAAATAGTCCTGGTTTCTAATATAAGGGCACAGGTGTTGGTCGAAAGTAGGTTTAATTAAAACTGCATGAGTCAGGAACAGCTGCCGTCTCAGTATTCCTGCGTTTGGCTTTGATATCATCTACTTCACCGTTTTTCTATCTTGGCTCTGCGCGCCTTTTCGCGTCCGCTATCTCCGGAGGAGGGATCAAATTGGTGAAGTTGAAATTTCGATTGGATAAGTAGTGAGAAGTAAGTATAGGGTTATATTTGGTAAGATTCTGTGCCGCATAGCGTCGTTCGCGATAGCTGACAACAAAATTCCCTAACACAACGTGTCTACTGAAGTATCGACAGGGACAAAAGAAACTGGAATGTCCTTATTTGGCTTATTAGCCGTCATCAGCCAGTCCTACCCAATCCCATGTGTGGACCACCCAATCGGTGAGCGCCAGTTAATCATAACATGTCTAGTTAAATGGAATAAGTAGAAAGCTTATGTGAATAAATTGTAAGTGGGAATACCTATCCAATCGTTACCTCGACGTAAGTGATACTTGACTGAGCCCCCAAGCGACCACCTGATTCTGAGGCCCTGATTAAGCCTCGTTTCTGTAACCACTGTTCTGATCTTGTCTGCCTTGCAAATGCATGCGCACCAATCTATGACCGGCAGTTAGGTGGGTAGTGCGCTAACCTGCTGAATTAAATCTTCCACTAATTTGTGTCATAGCAGCGGGAAGGAGAATTCCAGATAGTAGTTAAGATTAAGGAAGCACAGGGACAAGAATATTTTTCGCCTGATTATCGTCCAACTCCATCATTAGATACGGTTACAGATAAGGGCGATGGACTCACAGGGGGTGCAGTATTTAGAGGATGCAATTGTCATGCTAGAATCGACCTACCATAATTGGCCGCTCCCACACTCACCGCCAATGGTTGTAACTAGTACGATGGTGGCTCAGTTACCGGCCTCGGAGTAACTCATTGTCGCAAGTTCATAAACGGTGTTGGTGTATACCATGATTAGTAATCAGCAACTTGCCTGACGGACGCTCTCACTGTAAGCAGGATCAACCGCATGGCCAACCACTCTTACCTGAGCAGCAGTTAATAGTATGCGGAGTGGAGTCACTGTTCTCATTGATAAACTGCGGGGCTTGTGCTTTCATTCCCCATGCCTCTAGCTGTCTTTGCTGCCAAATTCGAGTGATAATCCGAAACACCATGCAACTAAATATAATTGCTTCATTGATCACACATCCGCCTTCTTCTCAGAGTTGTCTCGTCTCTTTGCAGTGTCACACGTCAAGCCTATTGCAAGTCAATGCAAGTGATTACAAATAGACCCTGTATTTTCTCTAAACTACCTGTTAACTCATGAAATAACCGAGCCAGGACTAGATGTCAGATACTCCCGACAGGTTATTGGAGCATTGCTAACTGCTGATAGCAAATAATGCAGAAATGGTCATTCCAGTCTTCATTGTACTTGCTGTTGTTCCATCTCCGCGTTCATTGCTCATCACCAAGTGTCCATCCGAAGTCCAGGGCGAAACCCGACAAGTATGTTCCATCCTGAAATCTCGTCGGCGATGCACTACGTTCCGACTGCGGTCGACCGGGCATGAACTGCCGGCGGAAGTGTTAGAACTTTTAACTCGACTGCTTCATGCCTACCCGGGCTTCATTTCGAATGTCACTTTTTCACGGCCTGTTATTGGTGTATGGCTGGCTGAGAAGGTACATGGGTTATTTCCGTCCCCTTCGTCTTTACCAGTGGGAAAAACAAATATCTTATTAGATAAATTCTAAGGTTTTTACATGCACGCAACGGTTATTTTTACAAACATCTGCACTATTCCTGGCGATCCAAGGACGTCCCTTTACCGGGTATATTTCATATACTGAAGGTAAAGATTTAAGGCCTTCAGGCAAAGTTTACCGTGGCATCAGCAGCCTCTTCCGATACCAGTTATGGACGGTGTCCGATCGCACTTTTCAGTCGGCGTTTGGATAGACAAAAACACTGTCCTTTCACATAGGAGATTTCAACAAAGCCCAAAATGCTGAGCAGAAGGGAGGCAACAAATGTTTTGATAGGCGTCATTTGTTTAATAAAATGGCTTTCGCTCCCTTGAGGAATTTGTAGTCCAGGGAATAAATGCAAAAGACAGTACTGCTAGCGCGGTTGCATTCCGGAGATGATAACCGCTATTTGCTCATATTTTTGACCTCAATTCTTATAGGGTTGAGAACGACAACATCGGTGATCAGATACTATCCCACGGCGAATTTAGCCGAAGCCTCTTCAGTGGAGCTGAGTAATTGGATCTGGGAGTTTAATTTTTTTAACTATTCAAGTGCAGAAAGAAGTTGACTAATACACCGTTTTCGCTAATACATTTGACTGCAAATATACAGATGGAATACTTGTTTTTGGGATTTACTGACGTCAAAATCACTGTCCTAGTAAAGCTTACTTATCCGGCCCTCGGGAATAGGAACACCCGACCCCTGCGCATTATTTCAGTAAGAAAAAAATAGTCCCAGGTCCTAACCCTAACATAAAACTAAACTGTAGCACTAAGCTTAACCCTAACCCTAAAGCCTAACCCTATAGGTATCGCTCATCCTTACCTTAGCCCGAAACGTAAGCCCCAAATTACTTTAAAGCTAGCCTAATCCTAAAGTTAACCCTAACCATAGTGCCCGCCCCCTAAACATAGGAGGGGGGAATATAATAAATCCCTACAGCTGTCCTTTATGTGCTCCGTTGACACATAGCCAATCTTTCGGATAACTTTTAAAAATAAATATTAAGTTTGTCTGCAATTTTTTCGGAATGAAATCGAAAAAAATGATCACCTAATCGATCATTAAACATATCCGGTGGCAAGGTTTTGAAGCTCGTAGGATAAATAAACGCTTTCAATTTTTCTGCCTCATCTTGGGTTACCGTTTGCGCCAACTTTCGTTAAAACGGCTGAAAGCATGCAAAAATTACTCATTGGGATGGAGATTTCTCGAAAATATATCCGAATAATTAGACTTCTTGAGGAAGCGTTATTATATTTTTTTATTTTAAACCAGTCTGAAGGATACTCTTCTCCTTAATTATGAATGGTTGACAATCGCATCACTCTGTTCGGCCTAACTTAACTGCGGTTGTTCTTTAACAGATCGGCCGCTTTATAGGAGAAAAAATTGACAATGATTGTCTGCGTAGACTGTATTCATCACTTGTGTCCGGGTTTCGATAATTAACGGTCGAGCAGGACTCCCCAGCTGTTTCTCTGATTACTTCATTAGACTAAAAGCAGTAAGAGTTCATTTTTAGTTCAGGTTTTTTTTTCCGATTTACATAAGAAAGGCGATTAGTCCAACGCTCTCCCCATGTCGCCTCTAATTAGGCGCGAATCATGCTGTGTTGACCAATACAGCCCTTTTTATGGTCCATCTTGCTCGTCGATTGCCCCTCCCCAAGCTTCGAAGCGCAGCGAGAGACTGTTTGGGGACGATGATACTGATTAGGGCCGTTACATGATCACGCAACGGTCTAATTAGCGTAGACGAACGATGGCCCCCTAACCGTATCGCAATAACCACGTACACCTGCCTCTCCTCCAATCAGTGCTATCATTGCCTCCCATTGGTGGCATAGTTAGGCTGTTTGACAGGCTGGACTCGCGTGAACACCTGTCTGTCTGTCGCTCGTGCAGCTCTCATTTCGTCTCCCCGACCCGCCAGTCGCTAATTTACGTTGCCCGCCGTGGCGAAGTAGACGGGACATCGCTGCAATTAAGCGAAACAAATAGCTGATTGCCGGTTGATTGGAGGCGTGAAAATATAGCTGCCGGGGGGGGGAGGAGGCGACGCGAAGACGACACTCTCAGGAGGGGTACGGTAGTTCTGGCCGAAGGTCAGGATTGCCGCGGGGCCTACGGGGGAAAGAATAAGTTCGCCGCGGGACAAGTTGAACGAAGATGGGTAATAGAGCAGGGGTGTGACAATCGACGGGAATTAGTCGCGAACGGGCAAACGTTCGCAACGGATTATGCTTCCACTGCTACTTCTTTTCAACGATGCCACAACAGCAGCAGTAGTGTAGGGTATGAACTAAAAATACATCCTCTTGGCTGAAAGACCTATCCTGTCAAAAGATCCATACCCCTCTATCAATACTTTTAAGACGCTTTAAGGGCAAGAACGCAATGCACGACCAAATCCCGGGAACAAAGGATAGGTCAGGGGACAATACCCAACCATTAGTAATAGGGGTTTACTGGGTGCGGCTAAATCAAGACCAGGAGAGAGCCAACCTACTCCTAACCATACCCATAGTTTTGTGATTAGTGGGGTCCCTCAATAGTTTGTTGCCCCGACACGTGCGCGACTTGTCAGATCCGCGGACAAGCCGTCCATTATGCGTGATGTCCTTCCTAGCTGACCTGACCCATTTTTATTCAGACCCTTGACGAGAGTAAGCATGAGACCGGCTTTGCGCATTTTGAAACTACTGTGGTGTCCTAACAGTCGACGCTTGGAAAGTTGCTATTTGACCCAATCCCTCGGTCCTCCTACGGCCAACAAAATATTGCGTTCCCCTTCTAACACTAATGAGCACAATGGATAGAGTTGGGGTTATGTGGGCGTGCGATACGACCACGTATTGCATGCTGGCCAATCCTTTGTTTCCCGAGTTGGGTGGCATATTGCGTTCTTGCCTATTAATGTGATACGTGGAATACGTGACTAGTCGGACAGCTTACATTTACGGCGAGTGTAGGTACGCGATAGAAGAAGACATAAATGATGTAATTGGTGAAAACTCCTGCGATGACAAGGCGTAACGTGTTGCCAACTATAGTCATTATGCACGACATCGATTTTCACCCATTTCTCCCAATCTGGGGAACTGCTATAATACCAGGGCCGTGCAAGATCGCAGAAAATTAGCAGCAACTTCCCGAGTTGCTGCCTTCGGCATAATTTTTCATGGTGCTGTACATCGAACTTTAAAAAGAATTTAACTTTTGTGGTTACCAGGTTGCATAAGGTTCGAGCGCCTCACGTTGGTGAATTGGTTAAAATTAGAATTTTACACATTATGTCAAAAGATGATTTCACTAGGATGGGTTTAATTACTCGGTCTACGAAGGCCTACGGATCGTGTATAAAGTTACCTCTTCTTCTGCTTCTTCTTCTTCTTCTTATTTTTTTCTTCTTCATCCTCCCGCTCCTCCTCATCCTCCTCCTTCATATTTTCTACTGGAACATGGAGGTGCAGTGCTTGGGAATTTGAATCACTCCATACAGGGACTAATGGAAATTCTGCTCTCCACTGGAAATGAGAAGCGAAAAACCATAGCACTGCTCTCTAGAAAATGCAGTACTTCTTCTCTGAGTTTTAACTGAGGAATTATGACTCCTGTCGGAGTTTTCATCAATGGCGATGAGATCAATATAAGTATTATTATAATAGTTGACCTCATCCTCGTCATCATCATTATCGTGATCCGTGTGACCAGCCTCCGCTGCCACACGTCCGATATGAATCAGCCAAGATACGAAAGAACCATACTCATGCAAAACACCGAACTTTAAGAAAGATTGCTAATCACTCGCAAACGAGCACCAAAGAATGTACCACAGTTGTGAAATAATAACGTACGACTTTAAAAAATTGTAAAAATAAAAGGAAGATTAAATATTTTATTTTACTGTTTAGAAATACCAGCGTTTTCTTAGAAAAGTTTAAAATTCTGAAAAAGGGAAAACTCACTGTAACTGAGTAAGCTTAAGTTTTGGATGTATAGAAAACCAGTAAATAAATCAACACAAGTAGAAGTATGCTTGAAAGTAGTCCTTCACTGACATTTTCACGTAAACATCCTTCAATGGTGGTCGTTAACAAGAGTTTCCAACACGGTTTCACGAGAAAGGACCATTTTTTCTTCATTTTTCGAGATTGTTTGGCATGTGTGTGACTAGAGCAAACATTTGTAAACATTTTTGACTGATTTAATTATTTATAAACATATTCTGTAAGCAAAAACGTGATTTTATGGAAAAGGTTACGTAGAATTTATACAAAGTACAATCTTTTATTCACCGTCAATTAATCTTGTTAATTTCAATCCTCATGGTTCATGAGATAGGCCACTTCTCGTAGCCTCTGTCCCGAAGCCTATTCATTGTGGCTTCAAAGCACAGGTTAAGGAAAAATTGTAATTTAACCTGCAGTATTGGCTCCAGCCTTCAATCTCTGGGGTTGGCACCTACCCTCTGTTGAAGGAAATTCTCCTCCAATCGCATTACAATAGGAAAGTTGCTCTCTGCACAGACCGGACGATCATAGTCAATTACCTGGCATTTCCAGTCATATAAGTGACTGAGATCTCTTTATAGCAGTCCACCCAAAACAGGCAGTGACAAATTTTGATGTTTTGGGTAAATTCCACACACCCCTTTGATAAATGGTCGCAAACAACTTCGGGGGGATTTAAAAGGACAACAAACCTCCTATAGGCCTACAAAACGGTGTTTTAGAATGACTGCTATAAAATATCAAATAATAGGTATTTCCTGGAGAATGCAGAGTAAATGCTACTGGAGATAGGTGCAAGAGTCGCCGTTAAACGACTGAAAGTAAGTGTTTGGTCCTCTCATGGGAAGCGGTCTTTTAGTAATCAGTTTTTGGTG
The DNA here is from genome assembly GCA_017591395.1 of Schistocephalus solidus. Classification (NCBI taxonomy): domain Eukaryota; kingdom Metazoa; phylum Platyhelminthes; class Cestoda; order Diphyllobothriidea; family Diphyllobothriidae; genus Schistocephalus; species Schistocephalus solidus. Next base: position 387,220 of record WEDG01000895.1, on the reverse strand, counting down.
CATGTAAATACTTTCGTGTATGCATGTGGTACGTCTTAGCAGGATGCTCCACATTACACCAACCTGAAACCTCCTAACGGGTTGGTTAACAGACTGGGACAGTAGCCTGGTGCATGGGGCAGTGATGAGAGGGCGAAGCCGACTCTCGGGAACCCCCTCTCATCGCATTTTCCCCTAGAATCAATCTGATCCCCTTGAATATACCATGGCTTAGAAGGTCGCCAACGGACGGAGTAATGACAGTATATGACATAACAGATGAAATATGCTTGAATTAGCAAAAAATCACTAAGCAATCTGACACCCGTGCGAACGCATCCACAAAAACCCCAAACAAATAATAAAGGACCTCAAAATTAATGAACATGAAAAATAGATATTACAAGTACGATTTCGTGGATCAGGAAAAATGTCCTTAATAAAATGCTAAATTTTCGTAAACGCGAGCATTCATGTCACATGAATTGACACAAGTTTTTTGAAGTACGTAATGTTTGTCCATGCAAATAACTTAGTATATAAAACAGTATAGGCACAGTAACTATTTTATGGATACATTTTCATTAAATATCCTCCAAGAAGTACTTTTTTAGGGAGTGTGGCATAAGGTCAATGGTGCTATGTCCGGTTATACGTCGTAAAATTTTGTTGTGAGAAATCAAAATGAAGCTGATTAAAAGAAAGAGGATTTCGCTTGAATTCACTATTGGAGAAGATTAAAATGTAGCTGATTAAAAAGAGGATTTCGCTTGAATTCACTATTGGAGAAGCTACAGGAATAAAAGGTTCCATAGGATCAAGAGTTGCCAAACCAGTCAGTGATTATAAATTTTGAATCCAATTGGCAGATGGGGTAGTAACGAAACCGTTTTTTGTAAATGTAGAGACCTCGTTTTCCGCTAAATTTATGTGCGGTTTTTGCTGACAGTGGAGGTCTTTGTGTTTCAGAGTGTCCTTGAAATATCAATGAAGACTTGCGATGTTCAGTGCTTTCAACCGCTTGCCATTAAGGATAGGTTGTCTGCTAGGTATTTATCTAAAATCTTAAAATAAGTTACTTCTGAAAAGCAGTCAGTGCGTGGGCGTTCCCTTTCAGTTTTCACTTTCACTTTTCACTTTTCACTTTTCCTTTGAGTCACGTGTGAAACTCAGATGTGCAAACAATTTAGAACAGGTATTAACATAGAAAATTGCCGAAATATAGGGTAAGGTACATTTCTGTTTGATGTTATAAGCATTTTGATTGATAAAATGAATTAAAAAACACAGTCTGCAAATGAAATTGGTATTTTCCGGAAAGGGCCAGGTGAGCAAGTAAAATTTCGCAACGTTTTAGGGGCCTAAAATAAATACTCTCACTTTCCGAGATCACGCCTCGCAGGAATGAAGGCTATAATGTAATGGTTCATTGGTAATGTGGCCTTTATGGCATTCTCATCTATGTGAAATCTGAGGTGCTGATGAAGAACTACCGGTACATGAAGTTGGAAGACCGACGTATGTGACACGCTTAGGTGGACTGTTCAATTTTGTGAGTCGTTGAGCCCACGCTCAACTCCGGTCACCTGCTCCCTTCCTGCCATCGGAGTAAGGAGGGGGGAGGGAAGCGTGAGTGCGGTAGATGCTGCGCAAGTCTGTCTCGCCATCAATCAATTCACGCGCAGGTCACCACTCCTGAGCCAACCTCGTTGGGCTATCGGTGGAGATCGTCACTTGCCACAGTTCGGTTGTAGATTCCTGCACCTAGTGTTACGCACTTGACGTCAACTCTCTCCAAGTTAGCATCTTCCACCGCGACGCTCACTACTCACTTAGCCGTGGCACGACGCGACTTCACTGCCAGCTAGAATAGTTTCTTCTCAAAAGTCTGTCCACCTGAGTAGTGATCCTCGGCTTACGTTTTTGCCACCCATTGTACGCCTTTGAGAAAAAAGCCTTTTATGATTTTTTTGTCTTTCTACAGATTGTGCATTTATTTAGGGATACGTGGGGCGGATTTTTCACCTAGGTTCGACTGGAAACACAATAAAACTGAGGCCGCAGGGACCATGGATATGGGATTCGAGAAAGATCAAAAATCAAACCGGCATTTTAACACAGGTTCCACTCAATCCTGGAGGAGGGTTTTAACCTTGAAATGGGATGCCAGTCACTCAGTTGGTCAGTTAAGATCAACTGAGAGTGACCGTAAACGGTGTTCCACAAACTTTCGATCTTTCCATTCCAACGGATCTGATAATTTTCAATGCAATCACTTCTCGGTATCTGATTATTATTCTGCAAATGCGTGGGTGGGCACCACGCAAATAGAAGTAATAAAAATTGTCCCACATGGATATTGCGAGTAAAAGCAGGCAGACATTCCCAAACCGAAGCATAAATGGTGGAGATGGGTGAATCTTATGTGACATTCAGAAAAGATCAGGATGGCATTCGAATTCCGCCAAACCACCGAAAACGCCCCGAGACTAAGTTTGTATCCAAAAAATTTAGGATGGTCCGCTGAGGTAGTATTAATCTCTGCGGGCGTGACAACTTAAGCTGCCAGAAGCAAGACGATCCGAGAATTGATTAAAGCCTGGGCATCGTATGAGAAATCAAGGAATCGATATATCGATCTGGCACCAGTTTGAATCATTTATAGATGATTTACTTGCACCCCCTATATATGTGTATCCTTTTTCATGCTGTTGTTACAATCTCTGGCAATGGATTCCTGCACGAGTTGAAAAAGCTCATGATACTAAACAGATTGTTCCGGTACTCGATCAGTCGAACATCTGTAACTCGAAAACTGGCGTCCATGTGTGAAAGCTGTATGATTCTGCCGAAAACTGATATATTTGCGGAAAAGAGGCCCCGAATTAACCCCGAGGCAGGAGTAGATAAACCGATGTAACCGTGGTAGATCACACAAACCACAGTAGATTCATGATTATATCTCACCCGAGTTCTTGCCACATCCTTTGACATTTAAGTAACAGATTGCCATAGTTTCAAATCATTTAAGTTGTTTGTGTGAAATAAAGCATTTCAGTCTGCCTAATTCAGCGAAGCTAGAAAGACCAATTTTCATGAAGTGCAACCTATTTGCATTAAATACTCGTTGGACTCTGAGTTGAACGCTAATAACTATGTGATCTATAAACTAGGTTTCACTTACCAAACCGGTAATTTCATATGAAAAAAATTGACAGTTCGGTTGCCATTGCCGATGATGTCCACCGTGTACCCCATAACAAAGGGGTCCAGGGACGGTCACTTGCGCTGCATTTACCACCCTCACTCCTTGCTCATCTGCCTGGGTCAAGACAAGAAGATCGGGGCTGGTGCTGGCGCAGCGGGGACCCGCACCTAGTCACACTCCCCTCCCATGAGCGACATATTTTTGAGTACAAATTTTCGGTAACGTCTGCCATGTCCTGATCTGGTCCCCGTAGGAACACTGAAACAACCTAATATACACCTCGAAAGCAGAGGCCTCCATCTTTGTAGTTAGGTAATAGGTTGCTAATTTCGTACCTTATGGTAGTCAGCTGTCATTTCAGAACTTGGAGAATACTGTTCAATTTCCCTTAGTCTTCTCTGTCCCTCTTTAGTTAAGTTCACGCCGGATACTTGATCAATTTTTTATTCAAAGTCGTCCAATTTTTCTTCTCTTTCAACTGGAAAACTTTCTGAACTGACCATTATTACCGAGCTATATGCTCCCTTAGCGTTCCCAATTTCCACCATGTTTCCGACTTAGGATAAAAATTGCCTTGTCACATGAAAAAGACAATTTTTTACCCTCATTTTCACCATAACTCTAGCTGTCAAACTCAGAACCACTTATTCCCCAGTAAAGTAATATCCATTACAATATATGGCTGGTCTCACACTCCTGAGCTTTTCTTCAGGGTCATTATAAGACTTTCTTCCAGCCTCTTGCTTCAAATACTCGCACAAATGTTTTGAAACTGACTATTTGTGTTCTGATGGGCTCTTCCGGGGTGGCAGATTTTACTCGTTCAAGTGCTGATAACATCGTGCAAGAACTGATTGATTGGCTCACTAAAGGAAGAGATGCTACAAGAGGTTATGTAGGTAGCACGGGAGTTACTCATCAAGATATACAGTATATCTATTTTGAACTTTCTCTCTCTCTCTTTTTTTTTCTGAGTATTCTCTGTTTGAGTCAGCCAACTCACGCAGCTTGAATCAAAGACAAGACGAGATCATCTTCATGCCAGAAATTGTGGTTTCACCTCTACTTTGCATGTCCTTCAAGGAGCCTTCGCATGCCACTGCCTTTCACACTGATCATTTTGAACCATAACCCAGACGTTAGACGCCGCTGCATAAATGCACTCCTGAGAATTGCATATCATCAGATTTACCACTGAAATCCCACCTTTTTTGTAGTTCTCCGAACTGTGGGAACGATCAGAGTGCGGTCTGTCTAATCGGCCTTACTGCCTTACCTCATCTCAATCAGGAAGCAATTACAATATTGACAGAGATGATTATTATAAGTATTACTACCACTACTAATTCTGCTTATACTACTACTACTACTACTACTACTACTACTACTACTACTACTAATACTACTACTACTACTACTACTACTACTACTACTACTACTACTACTAATACCACCATTACTATGTGCTCCTACTACTGCTACTACTACTACTACTACTACTACTACTACTACTTACTACTACTACTACTAATGCTACTGTCATCACGACTGCGATGACGACGACGACGACAATGACCCCGCCACCACCACTGATAATGCTTATACCACCACCACCACTAATAATGTCACTAATAGTACTACTACCACTACTATTAATACTACTACCACTATTACCATCACCACCACTTCTAATAGTACTTTTAATACTACTCGATAGTTCGACCGTCGATTTCGACGAGGTCCACCGTATGCTCCACACCAGGTGGTGTAGGAACGGTGACTTGCGCGTGAATTAGTTTTAAGTGATAGTAGCCTTGCGCTGCAGCTACCGCACTCTCTCCTCCTCCCCCACCGGAGCCCGGTGTCAAGACAGAGTCAAGAAGACCGGAGGCGGGAGAGGACGCAGGTGGCTGGCGCGGCCGGAGCCGCCCCTGGGCGTGCCACCACACCTGGCTCGGATCCCACGGAGTGGGAGTGCCATTAAGGCCACATTAAGAAGGAGCCATTGCAACCTGACTCTCAGTCCGCCAGTCAGCCACTCCACACAAAAACACACATTGGGCTGACCACGCGGTCCGAGTTATCCCGTCAGTTGGCAACCTTCCAAGCCACGGCTTTTAGCGCACCGTGATAGTTTCAAGCGCGTCAGATTGTTTATAGTGAGGAAAATACGCTGAGCTCTCGACCTCACTCTCTCCCCCACTCCCAACAATCAGACCACTGTCCGAGCCGGTCAGTTGTCTGATGCGGAAGCCGGCGCAGCTGCTGGTGACCTCGTCTACGTGTACTACGTACACGACCTGGCCCCCCAAACACAAGCACCAGGATTTCACAGAACAGGGGGTTGAACGGCTTACATCTCACATGTGTGAGATAGCCAGAGGGCATGTTAAGAAGGAGCCATCGCAGCCTGACTCTCAGACCACCAGTCAGCCACTCCACACAACACACATTGGACTAACTGCGAGGTCTGAGTGTAATTGTCAGTTGACAACCTTCCCACCGCGGCGGTTAACGTTACCGCACACTCTTCTCCTCCCCCACCTGAGCCCGGTCTCACGACACAGGCAAGAAAACCGGAGATGAGAGAGGTCGCAGGTGGTTGACGCGGCCGGAGCCGCCCCTGGGCGTACCACCACACCTGGCTCGGATCCCACAGAGTGGGATTGCCATAAAGACCACATTAAGAAGGAGCCATTGCAGCCTGACTCTCAGTCCGCCAGTCAGCCACTCCACACAAAACACACATTGGGCTGACCACGCGGTCCGAGTTATCCCGTCAGTTGGCAACCTTCCAAGCCACGGCTTTTAGCGCACCGTGATAGTTTTAAGCGCGTCAGATTGTTTATAGTGAGGAACATGCGCTGAGCTGTCGACCTCACTCTCTTCCCCACCCCCACCATCAGACACTGTCCGAGCCGGTCAGTTGCCTGATGTGGGAGTGGGCGCATTGGCTGACGGATCGGCGTACCCGTCTTCGCGCGCCACAGCACGACCTGGCCCCCCATAACGCACACACCAGGATTCATAAAACTCAGGGGATATGGAGCAGCCATCGCCGTCTGACTCCCAGTCCACTGGTCAGCCACTCGACACACACAGCACATACACTGAGCCGACGGCGTGGTCTGGTGGAAGCGTCAGATTGGCAGATTTCCCAGCCACGGTTTCTAGGAAACCGTGATATACTCTGGTAAATGGTGATTGTGAGGGTGTTGTCGATGTATTGGTGTAGGTAGTGTGTGCTGATGTAGCTTAGCCTCCGGTGGTTTACCGGAGGTTGTCGTGGAGGCGCATGTGTCCTAATAGGCCCATGCGGTGTGTAAATGTGCGGAAGCAGTGAGGGCAGTGAAGGCGGGCGCGTCGACTGTATGTCGGAGCCCCAGGCACTGGTTCACCAGCCTCCGTGCGATGGATTCGCAGGTGACCGACCAGGCCGAGGCGTGAGTTGAAGTTGCGGGCGCAGTGTGGGCAGGAGAAATCGGTAGAGGCTGGGGCGATGTCATTCATGGTAGTGGGGGTGGCAGGGGCGCTAAGAATGGCAGAATCGGAGGGTGTGCATGGTGTATCGGTGTTGTCGGCATTGTGGTGAATTCCGCTGTCATGGATGCGCATGTGACCGAATAGGCCCATGCGATGAGTGAATGCGCGAGGACAGTGAGGGCAGTGGAGGCGACGATCTCTGCTGTGTGATGGTGCTCCAGGCACTGGCTCACCGGTCTCTGTACGATGTATTCGCAAGTGACCGATCAGGCCGATGCGTGAGGTGAATGTGCGGTCGCATTGAGTACAGCTTAGGAGAGATTCCCCATTGCTGATGGTGGTGGTGGTGGTAGTGAAGGCGAAGGCGGTGGTTGTGGTGGTGGGGGGTAACAGGCGATGAGTAGATGGATGTGGTCTCTATGATGGTGGAATTAATGGAATTGATGCCAGGAGTGAGGGTGGGGGAGTCAGAAGGAGGGTTGGCAGAATTTGACGTAGAAATTGGAATTGTCGGATTGTTGGTGCATTGCGTCCGAAGATGTCCAACCAGGCCGATTCGCGCGCGGAAGATGCGTTGACAGCGCGCGCATGTTGGCAGGGCCTGGGCATTGGCGGTGTTGGTCCGAGGCGCTGGTGACTTTTGTGCCTCTCTTTTGGCCTTGGCGGCGATTCGGTTGGCCTCATGGATTGCTGAACCAGTCTTCACTGATCTTCTCCATGCCGGTCTATCCTGGGCGGGGTCCTCCCAGGTTGCCGAGTTGATTTGCAGTTGCTTCAGCGATTTCTTCAAAGTGTCCTTGTAGCGTCGTTTTTGACCTCCAGGGCCGGCGAGAACCCGTAGCGACATCTCCGTAGAAAAGTCGTTTAGGTAGTCGCTCGTCATCCATTTTTACCAGGTGGCCGCTCCATCGCAGTTGCACTTGCCTCAACATGGCATGGAGGCTGAGGATTCCAGTCCGCTCCAGGACTTCCGTGTCCGGGATCCTGTCTTGCCATCTCAGCTTCAGTATTCTGCGGAGGCAGCTGAGATGAAAGTGATTCAGCTTCCTGGCTTGGTTCGAGTAGACGGTCCAGGTTTCCGCTCCGTAAAGGAGTGTCGTCAAGACGACGGCCTTGTACATCTTCAGTTTGGTGTTCAGGTGAATACCGTGGCGATTCCACACGGAGGCTCCGCAGCCGGCCGAAGGCCTGACTAGCTTTGGAGATCCGTTGGGCAACCTCGTCATCGATTCTCGTGTTGCGCGACATCGTGCTTCCCTAGATAAGCGAAGGTTTCCACGTTTTTTAGTTGAGCACCGTTGACATTGATTCGAGGAGCATTGTGTTCCGTGCTGGGTGGCGGCTGGGGCATGACAACCTTTTTGGCTGTACTGATTGTTAATCCGAAATCGGCGCAGCCTTCGGCGAATAGGTCCATGCTCCTTTGCATGTCCTCCTCCGTCACGGTGTTAAGGGCGCAGTCGTCCGCGAAGAGCAAGTCATGGACTGTAGTCGTAGACACGCGCGTTTGAGCCTGCATACGCCGACTGTTGAGAAGGTGCCCGTCAGTTCTGTAGGCGATGCGGATACCAGGCTGCTCATCACGGTAGGCGTCCATCAGCATAGCCGAGAACATGAGACTGAAGAGGGTGGGGGCCAGTATGCAGCCCTGCTTCACTCCGTTGGTCACTGCGAATGCTTCGGATACCGTCCCGTTGTCAGTGACGCGCGCCGTCATCCCGTCATGAAGCTGACGCACCATGTGCGTGAACCGCTCAGGAAAACCAAATTTCTGCATGACTTTCCACAGTCCGTCACGATTTACCGTGTCGAAGGCTTTCGTTAGATCCACGAAGGTAGTGTATAGGTGAGTTCGCATCTCCTGACACTTCTCTTGTAGCTGGCGGGCGGCAAAGATCATATCGGTTGTCCCGCGGCGTCGGCGGAAGCCACATTGGCTTTCCGGGAGCAGGCCCTGCTCTAGGTTACCGTTAAGACGATTGAGAAGGATACGGGCGAAGATCTTCCCGGCGATGTTGAGCAACGAGATGCCTCTGTGATTATCACAGAGTTGCCGGTTCCCCTTCCGTTTGTAGAGATGGACGATGGTCTCGTCTTTGAAATCCTGAGGAACTTGTCCTTGGCACCACATCTCCTGGAAGAGTGTTGTGAGTTCTGCCATCAGCCGGGGCCCACCGTGCTTGTAGACTTCCGGTGGGATTGCGTCGGATCCCGGTGCTTTACCGCTGGAAATCTGCTGCACGGCCCGGATGGTTTCTGGTAGGGAAGGCGGCAGATCCAGGTCATTGTTCGTGTCCACTTGAGGGAGCCGGTCAATGGCAGCATCGGAGATGGCTGATGAGCAATTAAGGACATTTCTAAAGTGCTCGGCCCAGCGCTTCAGAATTTGCGATTTCTCTGTCAGCAGTGTTGTGCCGTCAGAGCTGAGCAGCGGTGCGGACCCCTTGATACGCGGGCCGTAGATGGCCTCGATGGCTTTGAAAAAGTTTTTCATTTCATTGCGGTCCGCATACCCCTGGATTTCCTCAGCCTTTCGGATCATCCACGCATCCTGCATCTCCCACAGCCGTTGTTTTATAAGGCGCCGGCATCTGAAAAAGGCTGCTTTGGTGGCGTCAGTCCGAAGGTCCATGTAGGCTTTGTGTAGTCCATTCTTCTCCACGAGTAAGTTGCTGATGTCGGCGTCATTGTCGTCAAACCAGTCCTGGTGTCGACGGCGTGCGCGTCCGACGACATCGAGGGCGGTGGACTGGATGACATTTCGCAGTTGACACCATCGTGTCTCCACGGTAGCGTTATCATCTGGAGCATGCAGGTCCTCCAGTTTCCCGGTTATTTGGTTGCTGAAATCAAAACAGTGAGCAGGCAAATTTAATAAAAGAGTATTTAACTTACATGGCGGCCTCTTACCTTGGGGCCTTCGTCGGGGTTGCAGTCGGAGCCTCATCTGGGAGATGACGAGGCGGTGATCTGTCCAACCATCGACATCGCGGATCGCCTTGGTTACCAGCACGTCCTGTCGATCTCGCCTCCGGACGAGAACATAGTCCAGCAGATGCCAGCGCCGCGACTGAGGGTGCATCCACGTGGCCTTCTCCCACGTCGGAAGGCGGAAGAAGGTGTTGGTCAGCAGGATACGGTGTTCCGCACACGTGCGCAGAAGAAGGAGGCCGTTATCGTTACAGCTTCCGAGACCGTGGGGACCCAGCACTCCCTGCCAGGCAGTGTGGTCCGTCCCGACGCGGGCATTGAAGTCACCAAGGACAATTAACTTGTCCTCTTTCGGCACAGTCGCCAGCAAGGCGTGCAGGTCCTCGTAGAATTTGTCCTTCGCCGCATCAGAGCTCGTCATTGGGGAGCGTAGGCGCTGATGATGGTGGCGAACTGGTCTCCCCGAAGAGGCAGGCGGAGGCTCATCAGGCGATCATTGATACCCTGCGGCAGACAGGGCAGACGTCCCACGATGTCGTTACGGATGGCAAAGGCAACACCAGCGTCGCGTCGCTCTGCCTTTGGCCGGCCGCTCCAGAAGAAGGTGTAGCCGGCCCCCACCTCCTCCAGCTGACCCTGCTCAGAGAATCGGGTCTCGCTGAGAGCAGCAATGTCCACCTTGTAGCGCGCCAGTTCCCGAGCGACTAGCGCCGTCCTCCGTTCCGGCCGGTTGCTCCTAGGATTGTCTAAAAGGGAACGAATATTCCAGGCTGATAGTGTGAGTGGACTCACCCGAGCAGCCTGGAGAGTATGGCGAGGGGGATGGGGACGGGGGTATTGTTGTTTGTTTGAGTTTTACGACCGCGTAGTTTTGCGATCTGCGAGCCGCGGCCGGCTGCAGAAGACGTGAGACCCAGCATTTGTTTAGGGCACCTTTTCTAGCCCCATCCTCCGCGAGGAGGCAAGCAGTGCTATCCCTTAATAGGGTTGCTCGGACATCCCAGACGGCTGCCGAACTCCACTATGGGTCACGGATTTGTTTTAGTGGGAGAACGACCCGAGTTAGTCTGGGCCGCCTACGGGGTTGCTGTCGCCCCCACCGTAGGACTTTTTGAGAGGGGGAGGTGGGAAGTTCGGGAGTCAGACATACCGGGTGTGGAGGCCCACACAGCACCGGAGACCCTCACCTGGTTTAGCCCGCTGGTCGTGACGGTTGCCCGGGGTGTGGCCGCTGGGAAGAACCCAACTTCGAGGAGCCACAGGTGAGAGTTGGGTACCAGTTAGAGGCGACCACAGGAGCATTCACCACCTGTACGAGACAAATGGAGCGACCAAATGCAAGCTGTGTGGTGCTGCCCATAAATAGTACCCCTGCACCCCTTTTAATACTACTAATACTACTACGACTACTGTTTTCAGTACTACAGGCAATGACCAATTTCATGAAATTTTAACCACGATTCTGAAAAATATTTTTTTTTTCGATTATGAATGGTTAGTCAAGTGGTATTGTGGTATTTATTATCTTGCAGCGTAACCTCAAGATATTTCGCACATGTAATGACGTCGGCTTTTGAGTGTAGTTCTTCTCGGCCGCCTGCAAAAAAGCACGCTTCATAGCAACGACAACTTAAATACTGCACATTGCTATACTTACTTTCGGTCCCTTTATTCATTCAACTTTATTCTATAGGAACGTAGTCAAAATATTACTTCTGGTAACACATAATATCTTCACATGTTATGCTCAAAGGAAAGGGATATTTAAGTTTTAAAAATGTTTTCCCATTTCCGAATGATTTTGAGCCCGGTCTGCCGTTGCATTTGCGCTTAGGGTTGTAAGTCTACGAGCTTTTCGTCTAAGGCCTAGCATACATTACTCTATACTCTTAAGGAAATGCGATGCAGTGCTCAGAAAATTTTGCAACGGCTGTGAGCCACCATAGACATCGTGCGGCCCTAAACAATCGGATAAGTAGAAACTTTCCTAAAACGGAAAGGTAGTCTTTGTTCGATTATAAATTTAGAGGAAGACGTGATTGACTATCAACTTAGTACAAGAAGGTATATTTTTGAATATTCTTTCTTTAAAATATACTTAAATTTATAAGGGTATTGAAAATAAAAAGAAAAAATGAACAGTAGTTACGCAAGTTGTCATTTTTTGAAAATGCAATTCGGCCAAAATTTCTCTTCATTAATTCCTCATCGGGCCTATAAGGATACATAGAGAATAAATATGAGAGTGTGCAGGGTTTATAAATTTTCGCTCGTTAATAATCATGATTATCGTGCCACCCGCATAGCGACTGGGCACGTAGAGGTCAGTGGGATTTTGTGGGGGAGAATAAGAGCAGGCTGTGAGTGATGCTCGTAGGTCAAGTACGGGGACTAAACATCACTGTCAAGTCCGCTAGTTAGGCCGTCGTTTTCAACCGTATGTCCACCGTATGCACCACAGCAGGGTGGCACAGGGGCGGTGACTTGCGCTGGATTATAATGAGAATAGACTTGCGATGTATCTACCTCACACTCTGTTTCACTCTCCCACCTGGACCCGGTGTCAAGACCAGAGGAAGGGAAATGGAAGAGGGCGCAATCCCACGCACTCTGGTCCAACACAAACCACGAACACAGGGAGGGCGGTGCGGATCCCAACTGAGGGTCATAAAGGTCACATTTAGAAGGAGTCATTGCAACCTGACTATGTGTCCACCAGTCGTACATTGCGCACAAGCGTACACACTGGGCTGACAATGCGCTCCGAGTTATCTGGTCAGTTGGCAACCTTCCGAGCAACCAACTTAGCAACCAATCAACCAACAACCAACCAAACAACAACAACCAACCAACTTTTAGCAACTTTCCGAGCCACGGCTTTTAGTGCACCGGGAGGCGGGAACGGAGTGGGGGCAACGTGTGCTCACCACCTGAAGTCGGCCTTGGCCACGGACAAGAGAGCACCTGTATTAACGTCTTCTGACCACAGCACTGGATTCGCTAACCGTATAGCCACCGCCTCGGCTTTTTATGGCGTTCGTTGGCGTAGAGCTTCAGAGATGTTGGCTGTTGTCTGGTAGACAGCCTGAAAGGCTTCTTTGGGATCAACGCGGTGATTAGTATCAACTAGAGGCGTGAGAATGGAACTCGAGATTGATCTAATTTCACTTTTGTCTAACCAGGCAGGTATGCGTTCATATATTCTCTTTTCCAGATGCCTCGTTTTACGGCCAATGTATCCCGCTCCACAGGAGCAAGTGAAAGAGTAGATGCACATCGATGAGGCTTTCAACGGGAGTCGGTCTTTATCTCCCAGGTGTAGGAGGGGAGAGTTCGTGAAGGGTACGGTAGGTTCGCGGCGGGAAAAAGGGCTCATGGTTGCTTTCGTCAGACATCGTCTCACTAGTTCGCATGTTGGGTCCCCACAAGAAAGACCGTCTTATGAACACGTCTTTCTTCTCTGCAGTTAACGCAGTAGGCTTTGCGGTGCGCTCCCCAACATTCCGCAGGATGAATATTCAGTGGTCTCCATTTTCATACAGTGTGTACTGCAGCTGCTGGAGCTCTGCCCAAACAATTTCAGGAGATCAGATACGCCGCACTCTAGCTGGTAATCCCTGGAATAAATTTCATTTTATATCTTGGAGAGCAAAGCTGTGAAAGTTATTGTATTGTCCTGTCCAGGTTTTCTTTCGGCATACCCTACGCTGAATAGATCCATCTTCTTGCCTGTGGAGAAGGACATCAAGGAACGCGCTCTCATTATCCACATTGGACTCTGCAGCAAACTTGAGCGAGGGATGTGCACTGATAAAATTCCGGACAGGGGGCGTCGGTGTTAGTATCTGCCAGGCAGATGTCATCCACGTACTGACCGTAAAAGTCAATTCCAGTGATGATGTCCTTAAGATTCGGTTTCTCGATCTTGCCAATGCAAAAATTTGCGAGAAACGGTCCAGGCGGTGAACCCATCACCATACCATCTATCTGCCTGCATAGCTAGTCGTTGCAGAGAAAAGGTAAATTTTGCGATCACCGCGAAGTAGTTCTTGGCCGGTTTTTACGGGCATACCTACCTGGTAGTTAATGTCCCGAATAACGCCACATATCTAGGTTATTCTTTCTACCATGGGGACGTTGGTAAACAGTGCTGATACCTCCAAGAAGGGCATCCTCCGTCGACCACCGTTCATATTCTTTATAGCGTCAATAAACTCAATGGTGTCGTTAAAACTTTGAGGGGATAGGTATCCTTCGGGAGGCTTAGGTTTTTCAATCAGCCATTTTGCAATGGTGTGCTAGGGCGAGTTTCTCGTGTCTAAGCTTGGGCCAGCAGTAGCCCCTGTTTGTGAAATTTTGCAAGGCCGTACTTTCTGGGTACCCTCGTGCCAACAGGTCTCAGTTTTTCCAAGTTTTTGTCAGACAAAATACCTCCTTTGTGGAGGTCGTTTGAGAACTGTTGTCGATTGATGCTCGACGGCTTCGGTCCGATCTTTCTCCTCGGATTTCATGGACTTGGTATGATCCGACAAAGGTTTCTTCTAGCTTCGCCAAATAATTCGTCCTATCCACCAGTACTACTTCTGAACCCTTAGCTGACCTGGGAAGTGCAACAATTTCGTTTGTGCGAAGCTTTCTGAGACTAGTGAGATGGGCCTTTGTTAAGGGACCTTTGGTTCTTGGAGCCCGCCTTAGATACTGTTGACCGCAGTTAACTACAGTCGACTTAGGATAATCAACTCGTTTAGGCTTGGCAGCTTTTAGATTGACAGTCTGGCTAACGAGACTCTCGAATTTGATTTGGTTCGGCAGCCACCGTGCAATGCAAAACTTAGGGCCTAGGGATATTATCTCTAAGAGATTGGTCACGATGTACGGAAGAACAGTTATGGACCGAGTGCGGTTTTTGTAACGGCCAAAAAGAAGAGCATTACCACCCCGGCATACCGGCGTGTCTGGTATTGTGTTCTATGATTATAAATAGGACAACCCCGCCTAATAAATTTTTAAAAATCGAAAAACGCCTTTCAGAATTTCAGTTAACATTTCATGAGATTGGTCACTGACTGTAGGTTTCCTACGTCAGTAAATGCCAAGCAAAATTTTAAAACTTGTTTTAGATAAGAAAATTAGATGTAAGTAAGGTTGTTATCGTGTAGCACGAGATTGTTCACTGACTGTACAACTACCACTTCTACTACCGCCATTAGTAATAGTAGTACGATTATTACCATTATTGTTGTCGCTCATACTATTGCTACTTTAACAACTACTTTGCTGCTCCTACTACCAACACAAGAAAGGACATCATGTGCACACACATCAGCCAATTACTGGTTCTAATGCTACCGAAAATATCTTTGCGATTACCACTTCCATCATTACTTTTATCGTCATTACTGCTGCTACCGTTACTACTACTACTACTACTACTACTACTACTACTACTACTACTACTACTACTACTACTACTTCTACTACTATTAATACCAGAATTGATATTACTACAACTGATACTACTACTGGCACTCGTTCTACCTCTATCGCTACCACTGATGTCACGACTAATTGGCCTGATTTTCTCTTGGTTTCCGTTCTGCCCCCTTGCCAGGTCCTCACGGGCCGCCCGAGCGGACAAACAATTATCAAGGCCTACGACAGGGGGAAGAGGGGTTTGGAGCGAGGGCGGAGTGGCATTTACACGAACGTCTTCGTTACAAGTTCTTTTCACACGCGTTCTCGATGCATGCTGCCTTGCAGAGAAGCGCGTCTGCCCCGCCACCCCTCTTCGACTCCTCTCGAGTGACTTTGTGAGCTTCGGAGTGAAAGAAAATTGAGGCGGAGGAGGAGGAGGAGGAGGAGGAGGAGGAGGGGGAGACAAATTAGCCCTCGGGTGGATTGATGGGTTCGCAACCGGAGCAGGTGGTTAGCTGGTTACGACCGTCAGCAAAGGAAGACGCAGCAAGAAGGCCAATTAGGTCTCTCATGATGGCACCACGGTTCTATTTCTCCCCAGGAAAATTGTCCGAGGTCTGGGACCTGTGTAGAATGGGGAGGCGGTCGGGGTGGGGTTGTAGAGGGCAATTAAAGCGCAGCTTGCGATCAGTTTCCAGTCCGGGTAAATGGTTCGGAATGGAACAATTTGGCTCAGGCTTCCGTCGACTGCTTCCTCTCTCTCTCCACTTAGTAATAAGCAACCCCATGGAGGGGAAGCTTACTATCTCCTACCTCGAGAAGGTTTTATGGCTGGTTTTAAATACTTCCACTTTTCTCCGAAAGATACGTTGACACGGATGCGGGGAAGCAATTTGTAGGTTTACCAGCAGCCGTTCTGGACATGTCGTTAGAGGCAGAAGGACCACCAACGGGAGGAACGTTTTCTGATACAAGTAATGTATCCGGGATAACAGTCACAGCCTCTCCCATCTTTAAAACATGCATTATTTCAAATTGGGGACAAGTTAGTTATCCGTTACTTTCCTCATGTTTACTCCCTAACAAGCGTTCGCGGCCGGACTTTATCAAGAGGCACGCTGAACGACCCACTAGGGCATAAAAAAATTCGGAAATAACACATTAATTAAACAGGCATTTTCTACCGGGTGTAGTTTTCGCAGGTGACCGGAATGAATCTCGTTCAAAAGCCGGAATCTTGGCATGACTGAAATATCTTGGGAGCATGTCGCACGACAATTAATGTTCCAATTCATCCAAGCAGTCCTTTCTCATTCAAAATTTCAGGTACAATTTCATGGGATAGGCTAGCTACTACTATAATTATCCAATTATGAGTAAACATTCGGCGTGTCAGCACCTTTGTTTCCAATGAAGCCAGAGACTGGAGTAACTTTTTTTGACAGAGCTACCATCATTGCACCTAACATCCAGACCACATGCCCAAGGTTTGAGTCCGAGTTAGGACACTGATCGGCTTGCGGCATCACACGTGATCTGGATTATATAACATGCAAACAATGTTTTTTTTGGGAAGTTTTATTTCCTGAAAATGCTCCTAACTCATTAACTGACTGCACACCTCGACTATAACCGCCTACTTAGTATTCATAAAGGTGTGCGGGTAAGTCTTAGGAAAAATAAAACGAAGGAGACCTATTTTGATTTCCGCTTTTAAGGCAATGCCAGCGCGCTTCCCAAGACGTCACGGCGGCGGGGGAAGGTCCGTGCAACTGTCACCACCGGCGATGTCTGCACACAGTCGACACCAACGGGATCTTCATTGTGCAAATAAAGTTACAGGATTGCAAACAATGACCTTGCCCAGGGCTGCAATCTGAGCTAACGGACCCAACAAGATGGTTTGCGGATACCGATCACTATTCCACTTTCAGGTCCGTTGTCTGTTGAGTCCCCTCAACCTCTTAGTTAGATGTCTGTGGTCGCCCGGCATAGAGTTCACCTTCCGGCTGAGTCCTCAACCTCCGTTGAGTAGTGCTGTTGGGACAAAAGTGACTGAAATGGCAAAGTCTGCTTTAAATTCTATCGTCGGCCACCCATACTGGGAACCGAAGGCCAGCAGGACCCTGGGTCCGAACCCGGACGTGTCACTGGGATATCAAGAAACGTAACAGAAATTGAGATTATCAATTCTAGACACCAATAGTGCTCAACATTTTAGTTATTCGTTTAACTCGTCCCGGAGAACGTTATTTTTGCGTGCAGCCTATGTTTATACATACCTATGTTTTTATATGGCCGGGTAGCCTCACTGCTCGGTTACGGGACTTCTTCGTCTCGAGTGGCGCCTGCAGCCGCACAGTGGCTTGTAGTACTAAAGGCAGATTAACATTGCTGGCAAAAACAAGGGAGACTTGAACGGCGATTTCTGGTTTATGAGCCCTCATTGGCCAGCCATACCTACCCCAGGAGGTGAACCACCTGAGGCTCGACCAGGCGACCTTTTGATTAGAAGTCCAACCTTCTAACCTTTGAACCACGGGTTGTGCTTTTATACATACGCAATGTTTATCCATATTTTATCAGTCAAAATTCTTACTACTTTGCGCGTCAATCAACGGTGTCTTATAGTTGGGTAATTTCCTATACTAATACCTGTTCTAGATTAACTTGGCGCATTCATGCGTGTTTTTCTATGAGAAGATAATAATCTAAACTCGAGTGTTTTACAAAACGGGGCTTATTGTCCTTTAAAACCGATTTTTCCTCACGTATATCAGATGAAGCAGGGTGTAAATAAGTAGATCATTTGTATAAAATCAGTTTTCTATCGGGTTAAAAATTCTGGTTTGCAAATCTGTGTGATTCGATACCTTCAAAAAATCTTTTGTTTAAACTTTGTGATATTGTCCCGCCCATTGCAACTACTCTATAAATTACAGCCATGTGTATGTTAACTTCTATGCATGTGGTAAGACACTTTTGGATTGGTCTACTTTCTGTTAATGCGTACTTTACCTTTCAAAAACTTAAAGTAGATAGACATCCTCCAACACAATACCTTATCAAAGCGTTTTATCACGCGTTAACTTCGTAGATAAAGTTCTTTTCTATTGAACCAGAGCATATTCATTGCAGAATTTTGATGTGGACGTTCTATTTTTTCGGCGATGAAGTTACGCGTTTGCATGAGTCTACAAATATTTCCCCAAAAGACCATCTGCATTAGATAGAATGTCCAAGCACTCAATACTTCGGTAAATGCTTTCAAGAAATATTTTGCTTTGAAAGTTTTGATAAACAGGCAACACAGAACCGATCTTGATGGGCAGTTTATTTTTACTGCTGAACTACGTGAGCCATTCACTAACTTTGGTGGACCAACGCCCACCATCGTCCATCTACGTCAATGGCACACAAACTAAAAATATTAGAGGCATTTTACAGAAGAAAGGTTCCCTCGATACACACAAAATGGTATGCTTATGATTGCATGTTTAAATTCTTTTCAATTTTTTTACCCTATGACCGAAATCTCAATGTGTGTCCTGAAGCAAACTTTATTTCCCACTAGGCAAAATCAAGCGAAATCCTGTTCGCTTAAGTCAACCGCATCTCAGCTAGTTTAAAAGCGGAAAAACACAACCACTTCTATAGTAAGACTGCTGGCTAACGGCCATACCTTAAACTTATTATTTAAGGATATTTAAATTTAAGCTCCCTAAAGTGCTATTTTCAAAAATTCCTCTACTTGGGCTGTTTTATTTACTCCGTTTTTTTGCGTTTACAGACTGGGTGTGCCAATAAAACTTCGGCGTAGTCATGTGACATAATTTTTGTAATTTTCGTCATTTACTTCCTTCCGAAAACCTTGTTTTTGTTCTAAGCAACGTAACATTACTTTTAATTTTTATTTTTGCGTGCATTTATGTTAAATTCGTTCATTATTACTTGCGAATCCTGGTCTATATATGTAGCCAGTTTCCGAGTGACAAGAGATGTTTCTGAAATGTAGTCACATTTCATGAGATAGCAGATTCACAGCAAGTATTGAGTCAAATGCGGCTTCCGCCTGTATATTACGATAACTGGACAGAATGCGTGGGCAGAAATGAGGCTTAGTGACACTCACCCTGACATTTGTCCTTCAGTCCACCTAGACGTAAACCAAAACCTAGTACTAACTCCAATCTAAACAGCGACAACCCTAAATGTATGGCTAACCTGTGGAATCCAGCGCAGCACTAGCCCCAAGTCTAGGTCTAAAATTTACCCTAACTATAATCCCGTCCTTAACCTTGGATCTTATTCTAATTCTAACCATTATCACAACCGCAATTTTAATCCAAGTCATTAAAAAAGTATGCAAAGTCTAAACATAGTTCACTTTATCTGAGGGTGATTGGCATTGCCAATATAAGAGAAAATGTGAGCCCAGGAAGTAATTGAGAAAAGGTAGGTACAATCGCTAGGACAAGAACTTTATTCTTCTGACGTTTCGGATTCCAAATCAAACTCATATTCAGAGACAGTATCAGCTAAGGGTAGTTCATACACAGGGAGTTGCAGTATTTATAAGATGCAGTCGCTATGCTACCGCACCAGATGACAGTCAGCCTATCACGCTACACGAATGAAGGAATTCTCATCGGGGTCTCAAATGCATGACCATATAGTTAAAAAGTGCGTCCGATCACTCTTTACCCGGGCGATCAAATCGTTCATAGCACCCGCATACCTCTCAAAAATTTCGCTAACGCTAGACGTAATCGTTGCAAAAATGCTGGATTCACGTCATTCAAGTTTATTGCTACATTTAACAACGACGTGAATCCAAAGGTGACAGTTTTATATCTGTAGAAAGGGTGACGTAAGAAATCCAACAAAATTTAGCGATTATTGTCTGAAGAGGTCATAAAGCAAGAATTTATAAACTGGAGTATTGACCAGAAAGCCCAGGGGAACATTGGGAGACGCACTGGTAAGCCGAACCCCTTCAAGCTGTAATGCAGTGGCAGAATATCCATGAAACACGTGTCTGAAAAATGCAAAAAGCAATATTATCTTGTTAAGAAATGCCAACATTTTTGAAAAAGGGGAAAATTCTGAAAACTTGAAAAATCGCTGTAATTCTGACCAAGAAATGCAAAGATTATTTTTAGGTGAAGTCATAAGCATGCAATTTAGTTTCTATTAGGGGAAATTTATTTTCGTCAAATTTATTTATAGGTATTTCTGGTATGGGATTACAAATATTTTCAGGTTGTCCTTGAAATACTGGTAAATATTTCACGATTCTCAGCGTTTTCAATCGATTGGCCATAAATTTCGATCCTCTTCTATGTGTTTATCACAATTTTCAAAATAAGATATTTCTCAAAAGCTTTTGCCAAAGTCAGTAGTTTTTTTGGATATTCTTTTTAATGCACATGGCCGTTTGAGTCATCTTTGTAGGTTCACCGAACATGAAAACCCACTGTCAAGAAAAATTAACGTCCACAACAAAAGTTGAAATTTTTTTAGCTAAGATAACTTTAAAACTTTTTATAATAAGTTGCCTCTTTTAAAAACCCTTTACTTCGCTATTTCCCTGATGTATGTCTGTGTACTTTACCTGGGGAAGTTTGACCGGTTTTTGACTCCCTTGAAAATAAGTGATACATTTTCTGCTGAAAGTGCAAAAAAAACTTTTGTCTTTATACAGGAGCGTTTTTTGCTTTATTTTTCACTTAAATGCCCCGTTCTAGGATTGCAAACACTCAGCGGAGTGACTGAATAGATACCAATGTTTTTGTAAAAATTGTTAAGCTTTTGCTTGCAACGTTTCTAAATTTCGCATAAGCCCAAACTATCTTATGCAAAAAGTATCTTGCCACGTGCGGCAAATTTAACATCAATGTTTCTCAGCATCCATCTCCGCATCAACCCATACATATTTTGTTTACGGTTCAAATGTTTGATGTGATAAAACTAAGTTAACTGTTAAACAAGTTTATTACTTCATTTTTTGGTAAAAACGTCAAAATTTTGGAAAATATTTTAAACCTGAATGCGTTTCTTGTCTCCGGAAAACAATGCAATTCCTCACACTTACCTTCACCTGATTTTGCTTGTCTTTAGATCAGATTTTCCAGTTCCAGGAGGGTTTTATTTGAAACATTCCTTACTTATATTAATGTGATTTTGTAGCCCAACCCACAAAAACCATGGTTTTTTTCTGTGATAGTAAATAGCAAAGGACATTCCTTGGATATCGGGCAACCTCCTATTTCGCCAAAATTCTACCTGTTTTTCTTCAATTTAAAAGATTTAAAATGCAGTGTACTTTCTGAGCTTCAAATTTACTTAACAAATGAAAATAAAAAGGAAAAAAATGTATGCTTAACTGTTCAATATACTTGCTATCAAAATATTACATTTACCGTATGAAAACAGACGACCTAATGTGGAACTCCTTCAAGTTTAAGACAGGCTTTATGTTTCTGGGTGTTCCAGGTTTCACTCCGGGTAATGATGTCTTACTTAACGCAGGCGCTAAGTTTGACTAGAATTTTTTTCATTGTGGACGCAAAAGCATAATGGTAGATGGGCGCTCACCGATTGGTAACGGGACTCACTCGTCCCCATGTGCTTTGGGACTCACTCTAGAGTCCCGCCAGTAGCAGCAAAGTGGCTAGCGATATGGGCAGAATAGCATGTCTCTGTCTCGGTCATGTTATTCGGCCTACATCACTAGCCACTCTGCGGCTGCTGGCGGGGGCTCTAGAGTGAGTCCCAAAGCACATCGGGACGAGTGAGTCACGTTACTGATCGCTTAGTGCCCATATATCATTATTCATACGCCCGATCGAAACCGACAAGAAAAAGAACTCGTGGCACAGTGGGTTAGAGCTTAGAACTTCTAACAAACAGGTCGCGAGTTCGAGCTTCGGGTACCGCAACACTTGGGGTTGGTTATGACTGGCTGATGATGGCTAATAAGCCAAAAATGGTTATTCTAGTTTCCTTTATGTTTGTCGGTCATGTTATTCTGCAAAAGTCTAAGGAATAAATGACTGGGGACGCCGTGGTTTGGTCTGAAGTTAATAATTATAGTCGGAGCTATGTCCTGAGAACCAGAGATGTTAGATGAGTCATCAAGTTTTATCTTATCGTTCCCCTTGAACACCATCAACTTCGAGGGCTTTCACTGATCAAAAGAAAAGAGACTGAACTAACCCTCTCAGGCTTATCTTCAGTCCTCGACCAATCATATCCTCCGAAATTTGCACGGTTACACATGTCAAAGTAACCGTAATATGCAAAATGCACGAGCATTTATTCCACCCTACGTTCGTAACCGGTATCCGCCAAAAGCTCATACGCACATTAGACTGGATTTTATGCCGTTGAATGGCCTAATTCTCATTAATATCAGGCGAAAATAGGACGTTATAGGTAGAACCTTATTGACAACACAGGTACTAGCTAAAAGCCCAGACACGTGTTTCGCCAATATTCTACCGCTGTTTGACACAACTGCGAGGGGTACGTCTCATTAGTCAGATTTCACTCCACGCTTTTTGGCAGATACTCAGTTTTCCATTTGCTGCTCTTTACTTTCCTCTTGGAGTTAATCAGTCTGTTTTAAGGTTTATATGCGTAAACTGAAAGTTGATATGTATATTTGGGCTGAATTCTATTAGCCACAGCGAAAGAACCGCTTAGTATTCATTAAACTACTAACAGGCAGCCAGTAGCATATATAGGGGTCATGAGGTCCACTGCCAGTATTGTATTTTGTGCATCTGACACCAAATTGGTAACACAGATGAACTCACTGGCTAAACGAAACACCCCCATTCACCTTATGTAAGTTTGCGGAGTAGAGCTGAAAGTTTTTGACATACCACATGCTACAGGTGGACAGGTGTAAATACGCGCCGTTACATAGGAGTAGATGAAACTCAAATCGAATATTAGTTTATAATGGAGGCCTGACCTGAAAATTCATATTTTGACGAAAATGAACTCTACATTGGTTCAGATAAACTCAAAAAATTATGGGTTATAATTAATTCATTTATAACTTGTTACCGTCCAGTTCATGACCAGTTCATATTTGGCATGTGTAGATGTGACTCATTAACCACTACTTCAGGTCGCCTTGATTCTGTGGTGTTATAGAACCAGAGAGGGTGTTGAAATAGAGGGTGCCGTAGAGACAGTACAAGTTTACCTCAGCTTAAGAACATTTGCAGTTGTGATTCTCATCGCTCTCGGTTGACGAATCCCTCACACTGCCCCGTGACCTCAAAGGCAGTGACGCAGAAGACTCACCTGTGTGGCTTAAATTCCTAATTTACAGTGACTACGATATGTGAACTACGGATAATGGGTTTAAAATCATCTAATCGACAGACTTTGCCGTCGATAGTGGACTCAATTTCGCCATTTTCGGGCAAAGTGGAACCTAACACATGCATCTCGCAGTGATTACTGCATCTGCCCCCCTTGTCTCTCTGATTGGTTGGTTTAGCTTCAGTCTGCCGCTTTCTGCAAGTACGCGCGTGAAGGTGGATTTGGCCTTCCTGATTGGTCTATCAGTCAGACTTGGCGGGTTGCGGGCGCGGGGTAAACAACCCGAGATCCATTCAACTTTGTGGACCTTAAAACACACACGTGCAGGGGAGGGCCAAGGCGCCAACGTAAGTCCTAGTTTTAGCAACTTACAGTTGTGACTTGCGTTGTACCCATCACCATCTTGTCAAAATGTATTAAATTTTCACAGCTGTTTACGCAAAGTCTTGTAGCAGGTACATCAGCTCAGTTTAACCATCCGTGGTAGGCGCAATGAGATCGTGACGCAGAACGGAAAATCACAACATGGACATCCAACAATTAAGGGTTCACATTCTAGTGCTCTTTGGAGATTTTTAGCAGTGTTCGCTTAACTGCGATGGCATGGCGTGCACGTGCACCTTTCTGTCATTGAAAAACGTGGATGCCTCTGCCTGACCGATCTAAATGAGATACCGGACGGTAATATTCCTCAATTTTCTGCCAAACTATACTAACTGAAACCAAATATAAATGCACAGGTTACATTCGGCGGCTTTTAAAGTCAACGAATACTTGCCACTTCAAAGTGCCCTCTTGAAATCGCTCATATCAACATGATAATATGAAATAATTCGGGACTACAGCCATTTAGGCTAATAAAGTTTTGAAAAAAGTCATAATGCTGATTCAAAAGGGGTGATTTTTTACTTTAAGGATGTAATAATGCACACAGGGTAGCTCTGGGCTTAAATACAGTTTCGGGTGTCATACTTGGCGGTGGGCTAATTCGCGAACTGTCATGAATTACATAAGAAAATCCCTGTAGCCCAAAATCACCGCATGCTGAATCCCTCAACAGTAAATAAACGATCGTTTTTACAAATAATGCGTAGTTTAGACTCGCAAATACTATTTGCCAACATAAGATGAATTACTTTTTACCAAAAGCTAGAATTTCAAAAAACGAATTTCTTAGAAATAAAGTAAATAAGACTACCCACGAGAATACATAAGGAAGGGGACGTATGAAAAGGGAAAAAACACGAAAAATAATAACAACTGCAAAATTAGCACTTTTTGACTGTTTATTTTCATTTACAACAACGTAAAGTCTGTCGGTCATGGGAGAGAGCCAGGTGTTTTATAGTGGTTTGTGGAATGTGATAATTAAGCACAAAATCAAGATTTTTTGCGCATAAAGTTTCTTTTTTGTCCTGCACGATCTATTTTCTTTCACATAGCAGATTTGAAATTAATTCATCTTAAGAAAACGAAGTTTTCAGTCTCAATTTACTTCTAGAAACGAAATTACAAACGTCAAATGTATACAGAACTATTTACGCTTCGATCCCCAAACTTCATTATTTAGACCAACTTACCATTGGATTCGTGGACTTCAGCCATATTGTGGGTAAAGCGTACGGCTCTGGAATGTGAAAAACAGTTCTACTGTTCCAAAAAATGATAAGATTGGTAGAAGGGCACTAACAAATCACGTTAAGGGGCACAGTCGTCGCGAATGTGTCTTGGAGGTCACTTTCGAGCTCTGTCAACAGATACACAGTGGCTATTACGATAAGCCAAGTAAACATACCGAATATGACAAGGAAGACAGGAGTGACCATTTCTGGCTTATTAACAGTCATCAGCTAGCCATAGACAACCCCAGGTTTTGCCAACCCTGAGGGTCGAGCCCGTGGCATGTTGGTTATAAATCTAACGTTTAAACCCTTGATATCTAGCGTGAGCCCCAGGGCTCCATCAGAACGAGTCTCTTCCGGAACGCGATCAGTTAGCACCCATCTACCAGTGTTAATATACCCGATTGCAATGGATAGAACAAGTCCATGGCTCAGTGGTTAGAGCATTTGACTTTTGATAAATTGGTGGGGGTTTGAGCCTCATGTATTGCACCATCTGGGGTTGGGTAGGGCTGGCTGATGACGGCTAAGAAACCGGGAATGGCAATTCAAGTCTTTCTTATCATTGTCGGAAATGCTATTCTGCCTAATACAAAGATTTGCAAAACATTTTTTTCAACCAACTGCCTGCCTTTATTATTAAAAGCTGCGATACAACGAAATGCATGCACTCGAAATCCTTATTCTGAGCCGAGGAACAGTATTTAAAAAAACGTTTTTTAACTTTGTTAATCGTGGTCAGCAACTATCACCTGAATAAAGTCTACAAAGTCGTGATAATCCGTGTGCCTCACCTCTCAGGATTTTAAAGTTCTCACCAGCATTTTGCCCTTGATAGACTAGATTTTTGTGAAGAACTTCCTAGTCGCTTTCTCCTAATTTACTCCACTTGTGAACCACATTGTGCCCAATAACAGGTTATTTCATCAGACGGACTCCCAGCCTTTGTTGAAAAAGTTTTGTCCAATACAAAACTAGCAGTTAAACGTCAGTAGACGGCTGGGCTTGGGTATAACTTGCTGAAGATGGCTAATAAGCCAAAGTGGTCATTCCAGTCTACCTTGTATGCATATTCTGCCTACAAACACTTTCCTCCGAGTCCTGAATACCCGTTAATAGTAATTATAATGTGGCAAATTAGGCAAATCAACATCAAAGCAAACGCCTTTTTCTGCTCTGTGTTGTTCCCTCCAAAGGACCTCATACAAACTTCACATTGCCATGGCCACTGATCGTTTAACTGCAGGCAAGTTTCCGCATCCTTCCGCTCTCTCTCTCTCTCTCTCTCTCTCTCTCTTCTCTCTCTCTCTCTCTCTCTCTCTCGCCTAGGAAATGACTCCCCACAACCCATACGGCTTCGTATTTCTCCTCTCCTCCTATTCCCACGGCCCGCTTATTTGTTAAAGACTAACTTTACTTGATGTCTACAAGCACCGATCAAAACCGACAAGACCACGAGCTCATGGCGCAGTGGGTAGAGCGTTAGACTTGTGCCCAACAGGTCGCGAGTTCAAGCCTCGGGCGCCGCAGCGCCTGGGGTTGGGTATAGCTGGCTGATGACGGCTAATAAGCCAGAAATGGCCATTCCAGTCTCCCTTGTCTTTGTCGGTCATGTTATTCTGCCTATATCCTTAGCTGTCTTGCGGCTGCTGGCGGGGCTCGAGAGTTAGCCCTAAGGCACAACGAGACGAGTGAGTCCTGTAACCGATCGGTGAGCGCCTACGTTACTCTAACCCGTCCGCCTATAAATGCACTGGCCCATTGATAATTTATAGAAAGCAACCTTATGCTCGCTAGCTAGTCTTTTGGCACTGCTCTTTCCAAACAACAGGCATATTTACCCAGTCAAGGTAGTTACAGTCCTAATCAGGAATGTGGCGAAGTCAATAAAGCAAACACAGGTAATGGGTTTGGCTTGACCACATCCGCAGAATGAGGCCTGTCCACTTATTTCGCAGCCAGTAATAGTCAGGTTTCCGTACGCGGTGAACCAATCGTGGTTTGTTAGGTGTCTCTAATGCACCGCTCCGAAGGCACCTCAACCGCAAACAATGCGGTAATCAACCAGAGGCAAGAGAAAACTAATGAGAGCCGACAAACCTCTGAGGAGGAAAAACAACAAAGAAACTGGCCATCCGAAATGAGAACTGGAGGCTCAGCCGTAAACCAAGTGGCCTCAATGGAACTAGCGAAAAATGACGTAACATAAAAATATTTCTCAATTGGGGTAGTAGGGCTGAATATTGAGGAGCGTAGCCTCGAGGCCTGCTGTCTTGTTGTTGAGAATTTCAGAAGACAACTTAGCTCAACTTAGACTGGGAAAAAGAGGTGCCTATTGCTGCACTTGACGCCCGAACCGTGAGTGAGTACGCAAGTATATTTTTATGGTGATGCTGCATCTGATGAAGACATGTATGTCAACGGTGAATAATGCACAATTTTGCAGATTAAGGCGAAGAATACGCATTTAAATAGCTCAATAAGCTTCAAAGATTTATAATATGCATTCGCTCTAGAGTATATAGATACACAGCAACTTTGCTGACGCATAAAATGTATCGAAAGTTACGAAAAATCTTTAATTACTCACGACTGAGCACAACTGCACGGATCGAAACTCTTTATTAGTTGTGCACGGCTTTAGGCCAGTCTAAAACACAAAAACAATGTTGGGTTGTTTAGAAATGCCAAATTTTTAGAAAAGAGGAAGTTACGAAAACGTAAAAATCCTCGTTACTTAGTAAACTTGAGTTTTTGAGTAAATAATCTTGCTCAAGTAGAACAAGGCCGTGCAAGACCTCATTAAATTAGCAAAAGTATATATTAGCCTGCCCCAGTTGCTGCCTTCAGCTCAGAGTTCGCATGGATATGTATATCAAACTGTAAAAAAAACTGGGCTCCCGTAGTTACCATGTGGCATAAGGCCAAAGCGCATTAATTTGAAGAATTCACTGAAGTTAGAATGTTACACGGAATGGAAAAAGAGTGCTTTACTAGCGTGGACATAGATACTTGATCTACCAAGTCTTACGCGCTGTGTATAAGGTTATCACCTCCTCCTCCTCCTCCTCCTCATCCTCCTCCTCCTCCTCCTCCTCCTCCTCCTCCTCCTCCTCCTCCCTCCTCCTCCTCCTCCTCCTCCTCCTCCTCCCTCCTCCTCCTCCTCCTCCTCCTCCTCCTCCTCCTCCTCCTCCTCCTCCTCCTCCTCCTTCTCCTCCTCCTCCTTCTCATCCTCCTCCTCCTCCTCCTCCTCCTCCTCCTCCTCCTCCTCCTCCTCCTCTTCTTCTTCTTTTTTATTCATCTTCTGCTGGTACACGAGATCCCATTTCCGGTCTTCTTGACTCGGTCTTGACACTGGCCCAGATGGGGAGTGGAACAGAGAGTAAGGTAGATGAAATGCAAGTATACTCTCACTATAGCCCAGCGCCAGTCACTGTCTCTGCTGTGGAGCATATGGTGGACATCGTCGGACTACGATGGTTGAACTGTCGGGACATGGAGGTGCAGTGCTTGGGAATTTGAACCACTCCATACAGGGACTAATGGAAATTCTGCTCTCCACTAGAAATGAGAAGCGAAAAACCATAGCACTGCTCTCTAGAAAATGCAGTACTTCGTCTCTGAGTGTTAACTGAGGAATTATGACTCCTGTTGGAGTGTACCTCAACGGTGACGAGATCAATATTATTATAATGGTCGACGTCATCCTCGTCACCATCATATTCGTCAGCTCTGGGACCGAAACAGTTCATTATTGCACCTACCGCCGCAATAAGTTATCAGAGATGAATCGGACTAGATGCGAAAGTACAGTTCATAACCTAACTCCATGCAAAATACCGAAATTTACGAAAGATTTCTAATCACTCGCAAGGTGGCACCAAAGAATGTGCCACAGCTGTGAAATGTTCGACTTTAAAGCGAATTTAAAACACAAAGAAATATTAAAAGTAATATCACGCTGTTCAGAAATACGATTTTAAAGCAAAGTTAGCCTACTCAGGGGGATACGCATTTAAGTAGCCCACTACGATTCCAAGATTTATGATACGCATTCGCTATTAAGTATATAGATACACAGTAGCTTTGCTGACTCATGAAATGTATCGAAATTTATGAAACAGCTCTAATCAAACGCAATTGGGCATACCTGCAAGGGCCATAACTCCTAATAAATCATGAACGACTTTAAGCGAATGTAAAACATAAGAGCAATATTAAACACAAGGTTACGTTAGGTAGAAAAATGTTTTTTTAAAAAAATCGGAAGTTACCGAAACGTCTGAAATCCACTTAACTTTTAGAAGCACATAAACCCAGTCCATGCACAGAGCTGAGAAAACAAACTTGCTCGCGTAGAACAACGTTTGAAAAGTAGCCCTTTATCAACACATTATCCACACAAGAAGGATAGATGACTAGGTAAAATCTGAAACATTTTAGATGCCTAAGAGTGACCATATCGAGTTCCGACGTCACCTTTCATGAGTTGGGTTGCAAACTGCATGACTCCCATTTCCTACCAATGGCCTCCACCTGCTACTAACAATTGCAAAAAGACGAGGAGCTCAACATGCTTCTTTAGTGGCATTAATGAACCTGTGCACAATAAAGTAAAAAAGAAATAATCTAAATGTGGCATTTTTAGAATTCCTTACAAGTGCCTTCCTTGGTGGAGAATGAATCAAATTCCACAGGCCTCGAAAATCTATGAAAACGATGCCCATTCCTTAGGTAGTGGTGGTTTTTTAAGTGTTTGGAAGCACGACCGATCATCGACCTGTATACACTCATGCATAAATCAACCTTGGGTCATGTTCGATGATCCCCAGGATTCCAAGCTCTCATAAATAACCATTTGTAGGTGGAAGTTTACCTGAAAAGTAAGGTAAATGTTTCATTTAGCCCGGTGCATACCACACGCTATGTATAAGCTCAGACAGATCTGAGGCTTTTAGAGATGACGAAACAGGCCATAATATACTGATTTTGTATACCTCTCCAATGGAATTACCTTCATTTTCAATTTGTTTGGCAACCCGTTTTAATTTTTGAAGTACTGAGTGAAAATACTACAAATGAGAAAGGTTCTATGCATTTATATAAAAAGCGAATATGCAGATAGTCTTGCCCGGAAGATCTTACCTCAACATAAAGATAGTAAGAATAAGGAATAGGTAGATTGGTGGGATAAAAATACGTCCGTTATATGTTATGCATGCTAAAAAAGAAGGTTCACGAGAAATGAGGGGGAAAAGGAGAAAATAATTAAAAAATAAAAATGCAGAGAAGTTGAAATATAAAAATTCGATTACGCAAAAATATCCTACTGCTTTATTTTTAACTGCCCGCTCATTATGCCTTTGAATAAAACAGGAAACAAGGTCATACTGCAAATAAATTACTTACTGTACCGAAGTTTGAAACCGCCAGCATCTTATATCCATCAAGGCTGCAAAGAACAGAGGGAAGCTATAAAAAGACCTCTAGCTACAGGGATGAATTCGGAAGGCAAAATCAGATCGCATGCAGCATTAAATTATTCTTCTAGACCAGTCCTCCGATTTTCCGATAACTTACAGCAATACGTCTGCATATATAAGACATCGCGATTATGAAGAGTTATCCAAACAGAAGTTTTAGCAAAAACCTAAAGAGTTCAATCTGCAGCAGCAGCAGCAGTAGCAGGAGAAAATGGTGAAAAGCTTGCTGACTGGAATATCGGTTCTTTTTTCACATTTATGACAGTATTGAAATCGGAATAAGATGCAACTCATTTAGCAGATAACTACCTTTGAAGAAGGCGACATTTCTATTTCTTACATGTAGCAACATATCCATCTTCCAAGGGGGAAGTGACGGCCCTGTCACTCTTCCGATTTTGTAAGCTGGCCTCAGTTATATTATGAATTCGGTATAAATATTTTGCACCCAGGTTTGTCATTATCCAGCAGAAGTGATGGCTGATATGTAAAGGCTTTGAAAATCTCAATCTGTACTTGATCAGACAAGGCCAGGTCTAAGGAAACTTGGCGAAAGACTCCGGTTTCCGAAACAGTGGGATATCAATCAGGTAATTGTGTCATCAGGAGTTGCCGGTCGTTCTCTCTCTGTCTCTCGCATACTGGTCTGCATCGGCTTGCCAAGTTGATTCACTGCACACGACTCCATCTGGCGGTAGAAGCGGATTTCATTAAGTTATAGCAAATTTCCTGGTGAGAGGCAGGTTTATCGAGTTGCAAAAAGAGATTGCATGGGTGCGTGGAGTCTATTGACGCCTAACCCCGTCCTTGCCTATTTACTCTTCTTTATAAAGGTCCACAGAAGTATAAATTGTGACTGCTTTCTTCATTCTGGGTTCACAAACGACATTAAGCTTTTGCGCGTGTCTGGCACAGCGAGACGTGTGAATACACTCAGACATTTAGGGTTGCAACTGAAGCCATGGTGAAAAACTCAGTTGTCTCAAGGGAATTCGAACCAAAGACAGCCAGGGTAAGGCTTCAACACAGTCTGAACGCTTTAACCACCTGAGCCACGAGGCCTCACCGGGAACGGTGGGTTTAAGCGTACTTAAGTCAAGTTACTCGCCCAGCCTACTGCAGTGCATGGAATCCACCAATAGGAGGATTTCCCAAGCAGTCCATCCAGAATCAACCAGATTACCCCCAGGCACAATTAATTAATCGCGGGGTTTTGGCAGATTTGAATAATTCCTTCGATCCAGTTATTAAAACCTCGGCCGCCTCGGTGGGATTTGAACTCGCGACAGCAAGGAAAAAGCCAGAGTAAAACCAGCACTCTAATCCGCACTGAGTTACGTGGTACCGAGCGGAAGCCTCGAGTTTATTGAAAGTTAGGTTAAGTTGCCCGCACAGCTTGCTACAGCGCATGGAATTCGCTTATTCGGATAGA
The DNA here is from genome assembly GCA_017591395.1 of Schistocephalus solidus. Classification (NCBI taxonomy): domain Eukaryota; kingdom Metazoa; phylum Platyhelminthes; class Cestoda; order Diphyllobothriidea; family Diphyllobothriidae; genus Schistocephalus; species Schistocephalus solidus. Next base: position 355,327 of record WEDG01000895.1, on the reverse strand, counting down.
GTAATCTGGCTGCCTTAACAGGATCTCCTAAATGGTAAATCAAGAATCTACCAGATGATGACCACGTTCACTTACTTAGCATGTGCGTTTTACGGATGCCATCCGACGCAGTTGTGAAAAACCCAGTACGGTCTCAGTGGGGTTAGAATCCCCTGCGAGATGCGCAAGGTTTGACTACAGTCAACGTTCTTCCCACCAGAGCTAAGACGCTCCGACCGAGAGCCAAATTTATTCACCTCAGTATTATAACTGGTGAATGCTATAAGTTGAAGTAGGCTGGGTGGGTGACTTTACCAAGTTGTAAAAACTCAAGTATTTAGGTTAGGTCTTGTAGCCCGAGTGGTTTGGAATATTGGCTGCCCATAAGTCTTGCCCTTTCAGCAGAGGGCTCGAACCCCACCGAAGCCGCCGCATTGTTTACAGTTTGATCAATCAACGTATTCAAAATCTGCCAAAATGCCTATTTAGAGTTTTCTTCATTAAGAACTCCCCTAACGGCCACTCGTTACAGGTTGTGACTTTTCAAAAACGTAGAGTTAAGATTAGTAGGTATCTAGTACAAGAGCATCTCTATTTATAGATGAGTAGAGGAGCCTTGTACTATTGATACATGGTGGAGGCTCTGAAAAGTGTATGAGAATAGGATATGAACTGTCGACTTGACAACTTCGCTGTTTTCCCTTCAATCATATAAAAATAAACACGCTGCTTTTCGAAGTGAAGTATTAAACACTGCCAAGAGGGAAATATTGTAAAAGCCCATAATGTCAGTCTTTGTATGATCCCTTACCATGGTCATTTCCACTCCCGATTCCCATCTAGTCCTAGTCACGCTTTTTGTTTATTAAACTTAAAAGCCCATTTTCGGCTAGGGGTGCCGAAGTGTCTGACCGGTTAAAAAGGGATGAACATTGTCGGAAAAGATAAGGGAGACTGGAATGGCTATTTCTGGTCTAGTAGTCATCCTCAGTCAGCCATACCCAACCCAAGTAGCTGTGTTCATCTGCCTGCACTACTACAAGTCACCGTGCGGCTGCTCGAGAATAGGACGGGGCAGGGACAGAACGGGAGAAGTGAGTCCCTTCTTCGATCGGGGAGGCGTCCATCAAACGATGTTTCACACTATCAAATGTAATTCAAAGTTCCTAGCAGTGAATTTAATTTCCCATGTTTACTACGATTTTCTTCTAGTCTTAAGTACCCAGAACGCGATCCTATACTAACCGTCTCACGCCAATGAGCACTCATCAACATTCCGCGCACCACAGCATGCCGAGCCATCCGTTCAGTGAACCACTGCATTCCTTCGCCTTCTCAATTGAGCGCATCCTCTCACACAGTTCGTCAGACACAGGAAGAATGACTCCTCCTGATCCTCGTATCAAGGAGAAGTCAGAGAGCAAACTCGAAAAATTCTCAGTAGTTTTGGACTGCCTACAGCCGAAATTAACCCTTAGGAATCGGAACTCCCCTTGCTCAGTGCCAGCATCCTCCACTAATTGCCTCCGCCTTTGTGAACCGGACGGACCCCTTATTCAGGGCACTGCAGTAAGAGCTGGGAGTCTAACGTCAATTCACAACGAATTGCCCGCAGCGTGCGTCCCAGACTGAGAGAACTCATAATCCAGCCACTCTCTCCCGTCAATGCTCCCTGGAGGTGAGAGGACAAGCGGAGTCAGAGGGTGACCAACCAGTCAATCACTCCACACCGGAGTTCCTCCTCCGTCACCTGCCCTTCCTTCAAACCTTCTCGGAGGCTGCTGCTTTCGAGGAGTGGAAGGCAGACAAGTCTGCTAGGACCGACTGCCCTGCTCATATCCCTTCATTCCTTTCAAAGACGACTAGAGGCTCGCTTCTGCCGTTTATCCTCAATGGCGAATGTAAGAAAGAGCGCAAGGCTGCGCACCGCTTTTGCTTCTTCTATGCATTTTGGCGCATAATTTCCTGTGCGTGGAGTAAATCTGACGGGGAGTTTGAAAAAGCGGTCCATACGGTTGCTCAAAACATTACTCAAAGACATTTAAAAGTGTAAGGAATGGGCAAGTGGAAGTTGTTGCGGCTGGTGCTACAAATACTCATTCAAACCGCATAAGAAGCGATAAGGTCTAAACGTAGTAGACAGAGAGATAGTTTTACCGTTTATTCCAAAGATGTCAACCCTGTGTCATGGAGCACAGTGAGCGCAGGGTCGAGGAATTGCACTGCATCTGCCTTCTCTTCCTTCACTCCCCTGAGCCCGGTGTCAAGAAGACCGGAGGCTGGCGGGCCTGCTCCCGGGCATGCCACAAGAAGCGTTGGAGTACGCACACACAAACCACAAAGGGGCGGCTGGGATCCCCACTTGAGTGGTAGTTCCATAGAGGCCACAGTAAGAATGAGCCAATCACCCAGTCGTCACATTTTTGACGGAGTTTTGAAAAAACCTTCCAGCAAATCTGACTTATTGGTGGGAATTTAAAGAAATCAGGCTAACAGCAGATAGCTCCAGCTGACTCACTTTGATGGGAAATACAGGTTGCGAGACGAGGTCGAAGGACTGATCCTTCTCCTTGGGGCTGCTGCCACTTACCTGAGGGCAAAAAAACATTTTACACCTGGTAGCCTTGAACTGCGCGCGGCTCGCTCACACATCCCCAATTTTCCTGTGGCGCGGCAGGGCCAATACTACTACTACTACTACTACTACTACTACTACTACTACTACTACCACTACTCACCACTACCACCACTACCACTACCACTCACTCACTCACCACCACCACCACTACTACTCACCACTCACCACTCACTCACTACTCACCACCACCACCACTCACCACTCACACTCACTCACCACCACTCACCACCACCACTACCACCACCACTCACCACTCCACCACTCACCACCACCACTCACCACCTACCATCACTCACCACCACTACCTACCACCACCACCACTCACCACCACTACCATCACCACCACCACCACCACTCACCACCACCACCACCACTCACTACCACCACCACCACCACCACTACTCACCACCACTCACTCACCACTCACTCACCACCACCACCACCACCACCACTACCACTCACTACACCACCACCACCACCACCACCACACTTCACCACTCACCACTTCACTACTCACTCACTAATCACCACTCACCACTACTACTGACCATCACTCACTCACTACTACTACCACCACTACTACCACTACCACTACTACTACTACTACTACTCATCTACTACTACCACTACTACCACCAACTACTACCACTACCACTACTACTACCACTACTACTACTACTACTACTACTACCACTACTACTCACTACTACTACTACTCACTACTAATACTACTACTACTACCACTACTACCCACTCACTACTACTACCAATACTCACTACTACTCACTACCAATACTACTACTACTACTACTACTACTACTACTACTAATACTTCTACTACTACTACTCATTACTACTACTACTACTAATACTACTACTACTACTACTAATACTACTACTACTACTACTAATACTACTTCTACTACTACTACTACTACTACTACTACTACTACTACTATGTTGTGCCGGGTGGACTAAATCTACGCTTCCGCGTTCCACGCATGGACTGGAGTTCAGGAGAGGAATTTAACATCTCAGGTCAGCGAGAGGCGCCATAAGAACTATACTAAGCAGATAGACCCTCTAAAAACAGAATTTCAACTTTGCTTAGCAGACTCGTAACCTTTCTTTTTATTATGGTCAGCATACTACTAACCAGAGATCCGCATGGTTTTGGACTCATCAATTCTTCCCTCTCCACTGTACCAGTATTACCAGTGGATGTAAAACGCGAGCTGAGAGTGACCATACGTTCAAAATCTCCAAAAGAAAAGAGTTCCATGACTAGGCACTATTTTTAAGTTTTCCATAACGCGCTATCATCTTTCCAACGTAGTCTGTCATTAAAGCCAAGTTTACGTTGGCGCTTTCAATGATATAGCATAAGCGCGCATTTCCAGGTGGGTTGCATACATAACGGTTGATGTATTACCTCATGACGTGTTAATTGAAATTCAGACATGAACTTTCGTGTCGAAAATATTACTTAAGTAAGGTTATTATATGAAATACCTTGCAGTCACGCCTGGATGCTTGCCTATGAATGAGGTCTTTTCCAGCCACCTGAAAAAACAAACAACACTGTAAAAATGACTACTTCTACAGTATATTTTTTTTCCTGTTGATTTTAGATGTTCTTATAAATTCAAATATTATTTACTCAAAACATGCCCAAAATATTCTTACTTATACTCGTTTAATAAAAAATTACGTCTTTTTAATTTTTTTACTTGAAGAAAGGGTATCTTTCTGATTAAAAACTTTTAAAATTGTCAAATAATTGACAAGAACGTAACATGCGACTCAAGTAAGGGAACAAAGGGTAGGTCAGCGTGTAGTACGCGATCGTACTACATGCTAACAAAACCCTAACTCTATCCATTGGGCGGGATTTTGAAATTGAGCCGCCATTTTTTCTGCTCTCAATTCGAATGTGAATCCTCTTATATTTATGTCAGTTGGCCTATTTCACCCCTTATATACCGAAATTGTAACCCTATTTATTTATTCGAACAACAAAAATGAGGTCATCAGCACACGACGCTAGCACCGTTTTTCAAGGAAGTTCAAGTTGAATTATATTTTGAGAGGCATTCAAGGACGATTCTTCATGATGTTAATACATGCATTCTTCGGTCATTCGTTTGTGATCTTGCGGTGGTGTGTGGTTTGTATGCCCAACTTTATTCATGGTGAATGGAGAACATTTTTGCCTGAAAGTTTTGGAATGTTACTTTCAAAATAAAGCGTAGCTATCTCTCTCTCTCTCTCTCGCTCTCTTTAGGTTAGAATTTGTTGCCGGGTTAGTAGGGTCAGACAATATTTTGTTGACCATAAGTAGACCGAAGTATCGAGTCAAATGGCAATTTTTCAAGTGGCAGCTAGTCGGACGCCGCGGTGTTTTCAAAATGCCTCCTTTTTACTTTGATAATGAAAGATCGCGCAGAGTGAGCCTCACTTTTACTCTCTTTTAGGGTTCAAATAAAAATGGGTCAGTTCAGCTAGGAATGATATCACGCACATTAGTCGGTGTGACGTAAAACCAGCGGATCCTGCAATATGTACGCTTGTCAAGGCAAAAACTATTTTGTGACGCTACTAACCCGGCAGCGTAGAATAGCCGTAACGAAAACAAGGGGATAGAGACACGCAACCGTATTATATGCAAAGCTAGTCTTTACTCTATCCATTGTGCTCGTTGGGGTTAGCATTTGTTGTCGGCTTAGTATGGCAACACAATATTTCGTTGGCGGTAGAAGGGTCAAAGTACTGGGTCAAATGGCAACTTTCCAAACGGCGACTATAAGGATGCCGCATTAGTTTTGAAACGCATCCGTTTTACTTTGATAATGAAAGATTGTGCAGAGCGTGTCTCATTCTTACTCCCGTCCAGGGTCCGAATAGAAGGGAGTCAGGTCAGTTAGGACTGAGATCGCGCATATTGATCGGCAGGACGTAAAACCACCAGATCGCGTAATCCGTACACTTTTGGGGGCGACAGACTATTGTGTGACCTTAATAACCCGGCAACGAATGCTAACCTTAAAGAAAACAATGGATAGGGTTAGGATTATGTCAGCGCTCTCCTTTTCATCATTTAGCCCTTATATAAAAAAAACCTATTACCAGTGGGCCCGTAGGACTAGCTGATCCCTGAGTTGGGTCGCATATTTCGTTCTTGCCGAATAATTTTGAATCCGATCTCAAATTGCGCTTGCATCCAGGCTTTCCAAACTACACGTTGTATACATTCCATCTACAGACAATCACAAACTTTTATACGATATGAGGAAGACGTCACACAATGCCTATAAAATTGTGCAATGCATGGAGAACATTTTGTAGACCTTATAAGTGGCACTAATAAAAGCCCAGATTTGATGCCTTATGAATGGAAATTTAACGTCCTTAAAATTTTGCATAGTTATAATCTTTTTCAAAACCGCAAGATACACTTACTTCAAGTAAAATAATCGAAGATGCCATAATTTTCTACCAAATGAATGCAAGAAATAATATTTTGTGCATTTTTCCTTTAAAATATATTTGAATTTATAAGGATATCGAAAAGCAATGAGGAAAATTCCTTCTACATAAATAGTCATTTGATACAGAGCGTATATTTTCAGGTAGCTAGAAAGAAGTTTGTTTACAAGCCGAGACTGAAATATCTTGGGATTATGCTGGATGAGAACTAATAATCTTCTCGAAAAAAGGTAGAAAATCTACTGTAAGTGTAAGTTCAGTTCAGTTCAGTTCAGTTTTATTAAGGGAAATAAAGGCGAAGCCTTTGAGCTCCCTATTGATGTCAGTGACACTGTAAATTAAAAAGGCTGACATATAATGGACGTTGGACAAAGGGTTATCTCACGGACACACTGCAGGGGCATCGGACAAACAATTATAAAAATAATGTTACTCAAAAAAATAGGGAGTAGTATGTTATATGACGCGAAAAATTGTGGATGGGAATATGTTTCAGGAAATGTGTTAGGTTCGGATGTCGTGGTGGTACTTATGGCTGTACTGGTCAAACTTCCGCTTAAAAGTGTCAACGGATGGGGACATGATTATGTCGGCTGGCAGAGCATTCCAGGCCTTAATCACTCTGTTGGAGAAGAAGAACCTTCTTGTGTCGAGTCTTGCACCTGTCACTCGTAGTTTAATGGGATGCCCTCGCAAAGTAGTGGTAGTGGCCAGCTCAAAGCAGTCGCCAGATGCAAGGCAACAATCCTGAAGCCGCAGCATTCGAAAGGCTTGTATTAAGTCGCCGCGTAGCTGTCTATAGTCCAGAGGAAACAGATCAAGATTAGACAATCGTGTCTCGTAAGGCAGGCAGCTTTGACCTTGAACAAGCTTGGTTGCACGTCTTTGGACCTTCTCAAGGGTGTTGTGGTCTTTGACAGACCACGGTCTCCAGGCTTGTATGACGAATTCCAATTGTGGTCGCACGAACATCCCGAAGACCTTATTAAAGCACTCTTTGTCGAACTTTGCAAACGCTCGCTTAATAAGATACAAGCTTGACATGGCAGATTTTGCTACTTTTGAGCAATGGAACGATGGCTTCAGTGTGGGCGTGATCCATACTCCTAGATCTTTCTGAGCCTCTACCTCTGGGAGCGGTGTGTCGTCCAGATAGTAAATTCTCTAGTGCCCTGAGCTGGTTCTGCCAAATCGCAGAATATTGCACTTGGTAGCATTGAATGGGAGGAGCCAGTTGTGCGACCATTCCTCGAGTCGATGCAAGTTCGCCTGTAGATTTTCTTCATCATCTGCGTTGTGGGATGACCTTCCAAAGCTTTATATCGTCAGCAAACATGGCGGTGTCACAGTCCAAGCCACTTACGCAATCATCAATGTATATAAGGAAGAGGATAGGGCCCAGGACGGAGCCCTGAGGAACCCCACTCTCAACCGCCACCTCCGCCGATTGTTGATCGCCAAGACGGACAATCTGAGATCGCCCAATCAAGAAGTTTTCGATCCACTTCAAAAAGCTTGCCCCTTACCCCAATACGGTTGAGTTTGTATAGGAGACGTTGGTGAGGCACGCTATCAAAGGCCTTCTTGAAGTCTATGTACACTGCGTGCACTACATTTCCTTCATCGACCGCTCGGGTCCATCGTTCCAGACAGTAGAGCAAATTAGTTAAACAGGACCTTCCTCTGCGGAATCCGTGCTGCGCTTCAGAGAGAAGATGATGCCGCTCCAGAAACTGCATCAGTTCACGTTTGATGATTCGCTCCATAATCTTGCAACATATGGAGGTGAGACTTACCGGCCTGTAGTTATTTGCGGAAGCACGGCTGCCACTTTTGTGTATTGGGGAAATCCACGCGGTCTTCCAATCGGGTGGCAATTTGCCTGCAGCGAGGGAGGCTTGGAAGTGTAGACACAAGGGTTCTGCCAACTCTACGACCAACTCCTTCAACAACTTTGCCGGTATTACATCAGGACCTGGCGATTTGGTTTCGTCCAGCTTCAGTAGTTCCTGCAGAACAATAGGTTCTGTTATGACCACTGAGTCAATTGTCGGGACCTCTTCCGCACTATAGTTATCAGCGGTTAGATTGGCTTCTCTCGTAAAAACCGACTGAAAGAACTCAGATAGATGCTCAGCCTTTTCTTCGTCCTTGCAAAGTTCGACGCCTTCATCCGTTTTTAACAAAGGGATGGGGTCTTTATTTCGAGTGCACTGCCTAATGTAGTTGTAGAAGAGTTTCGGGTTTTCTGCTGCACGGTTTATCAAGTTACTCTCAAAACTTTGGCGGGCTTTATAAACCAGGCCTTTTAACCTGTTCCTCTGCATCTTGTACTTCGTCAGCGATTCAGCGGTCTTTTCCCTGAGACATGAACTGTGTTCACATGGATTAAAGCTGTGCTGTTTTGATTATTCATCGAAAGTAATATTTTCAAGAAGCCGCGTAAATGGGAAGCAATACAAGTAAGTATGAATAAAAAACAAGGAAAATAGATGTGACTGGATGGCTTCAGAGCGCATATTGCCCGGCCTTCAGAGTATAATTGATTTTGCTACCAAACGAATACTCTGAGCCGAAACCAAGTTCCCTGTTTTCATCTCAGCGAGTTGATTGCATATACCCTCGCATGGTTTGCGATTGGGCCCTTGATCCGACTTTGGTCAGAAAATCCCTGCCGGTTTGCAAAAACATTACCTACATAAGTAACGCCTTTGGATTACTGATTGCTCTGCCCTATGTAACTGGCCGCTTCGGGGTGGAGCGAACCCTCACCGTATATCGTTTTACAACGAGATTAGAGGGACGAAAGCCGCACTCGTATGACTTTGAATACATCTGATCACAGTTGGCACGATTTAATCACGTTAATCAAGGGGCACCACATTTTGCTCATTGCTCGAGGAGCAAGTGGAATCTCAGATTTGCTTGGCCCGGATTTGAGGTATGACTGAATGACGACCACGATGTTACAATAAATAGCTATTCCGGTCTCCATAGGCTCTGTAAGTAGCACTTTTTGAGCAAACGACAGTGGGTGCGTCTGTACCGTTACTATCCCACGAATGGCACTGATTTAAGCCATGCTACTTCTTCCATTTGAGTAGATGGGATTTAAAACTATATTCAAGATACGCCACGCGTAGATGTAGGTCACTTTAACAGATGAGGTGAGGGTTAGAGTTACATTGACCACCAACGCTAGACCTAGGGTAAGAACTATGCTCCTGGCTAAACGCAAAAACAACCCTTATCCCCAAAACCAGAAACTGAAGTTAACATATCCCTATAGCTGACCGTGTACCCCATCAAACCCTACAGCCAAACCTAAAAATTAACCAGGAAAGTTCGCGCAGAACATTAGAAATAAAATCAGCACAAATGGAACAATGTAACTAGATGTAAGTCAGAGCAGTTTACGGGGCATCTTTAATGTGTATTTCCCCTTTGCACCTTCAGAGACTGGGAAAATGAAATGTCAGTATCAAAAGATCTTCAAAGCAGTCATCGGTTCGCGGTTTTCTGTCTGTTTTATAGCCCTACAAGGGGCCACGCGAAGATGCGTTGGACCAACATGGGGGCAGGTAGATCAGGGCGTATATGGCATTATTGCAGATGCACAGTCATAACAAAAATGTAAAACATGGGAGTTCAGTGGCATGCCTAGGCACAGACTCACGCCGCCCCAGCCACTTGCGCCTGATCATAACTCTGGTCTTCTTGAGACCTTCTTGAATATGGGCCAAGGAGGATGATAGAGGAGGGTGAAGAGGATACTACACAAGTCTAATATCACCACTATCATCAAGTAACACACATGGAACTGCTCCTCACACACCCTGATGTTGGGCATTCGGTGATCATCGTTGAAATCGATAAATGAACTGTCATGTCCATTTTATTTTTAGCTCATGTAAGTTTACTGTCTTACGTATTATGAGGTAAATGCACCTGAAAACGGAAGCTACTGGAAAATTAAACAGCTTCATTAATTCTATTTAACTACAGCGAACCATTTGATGAAACCTTTTTTCCTCAACTTTTTAAATTTTTGTAGGAGGTACTTCCGGATTTAACTGCTCTAAGGTTATTTCAGCGGAGGAACACTCCTTTTTGTACTAGAAAACCGTTTTTGCAAATATTTTACTTAAAATCTCGAAAAGCATAGCGATTGATTGGGAAAGAGGATAAAAATAAGCATGGTCTCTAAAGCCAAAACCATAAATACGTAGATTACATTGCTACTTAATTCCTCAGGGTGGTGTTCCCATTGGGGGTAGGGAGTAGAGTTAGCACCGTGACATTTCTAAACGCAACGTTCTTTGAACCACTGCCATCAGGTCCCATAGAACGTTGCACATAAACACACCAGCACTGCTCTGTCGTCTATAGCCTCACGAACGTGTACATATACCTCACAACATTAGAACGATGAGTAGCACAGTAAATTTTTCCTGAAAGCGCCAGTGAATAAGTGTACGGGTTTGAGGTACCCTGAAATGAACGTGTAAATTTCGGTCATAAAGTTTGCTAACTTCAACCACTTGCTGTAAAGTTGAGGATAAATATACCACTGTGGTTATGCGTATTGGCAACACACTTAAATATGGCATGTAATTTTCGAAAAAAATGTGAATTCATTGCTTCTTTACTACTATTGGCTGCGTGTGAGGAGACCTTCGATAGGAATAAATGAATTTAAGGAAGCCGAGTAACTTTAACAAGAAACACTCGGCTTGCTTGCTGAGACGCTAGGGCTAGAGTTTTAGTTAAGCATCGAATTTGGGCAAGGATCATGGTTAAAGTTGGTTAGGGTTGGAACCGTTGACTGGCTAATTTTTCATTAAAACCTTTTTTTTCGTAAGTGCCATTGTACCATTAGTTCATGTGATACCAGTACCTATGTTAACACGTTTATTATTTTCAAAAATCCAAATTGGTTTATACCGGGAATTACATAACAGATCAACAAATTCCTTCTCCCACGAGCTTTATTTTATGCAACATGGCTGTGGGCTTTGTGGACTTCTGTCAAAGACTAAAGGCATTGCTTAACTTGCATAATTAAATTACATGTCTGATAACATATTAAGCAAGTTTTAAGTTAGTTTGCAGTACAGAGACTTCCCAATTCTGGGGGAACAGAGTCTGAAAAATGAAAGAAACCAATATGGTTCCCATAAACTAATACATCACCATCAAAATAAATCTACTGTTTATATCGTTAAATTGGTGACGCCGTAATCATAAACCATTGGGACCTTCCACTTATAAAGTGATCAAACTTTTACAGTCTTTTACGAGCTAAGATTAAATGATTCATTTTAATTTCATCACATCTGAAAAGAAGGATTCTGGATTTAACGGTCTTCGTAGCAGCTGGCAACTTTTTTCAATGTAAATGTTATAATTATTTTTGCTTTCACGCTTCGAACCTATTTCTTACTTGCTTTTACATAAAATAGTTGAGTTGGAAAAAGGCAAATTTGTGTGGCATTTTAACGCCGCTAAATATTACCGAGTTTATATGCAGACAGAGCGGCAGAGTACATTGACGGAAACAAAACTAGGGCTGTCCTCAGTTTATTGTGGTTTTAAGTAATGAGTACTGCTTTTTCGGGCTTTTTACTGAAAGGTTCTTAATCGATCAGGGCTTTGCTGAAGCCCTTGCTTTGTTTAAGTGAAAAACCCATCTACTCATATATTAACAGTACACATGTTTATTATCATTAACATTTCAGCCTCCTATATGCCAATGCCCCTCTTCCCAACATACAGCAGCCTAACACGTCGATGTCGCCGCCGAAAAGCACGTACAGTTTTCAGCGACCAGCAATTATCTGGCCTTGAACTCCGATTCCAAAGACAACGTTACTTGTCGACGCCAGAGCGGATTGAATTGGCCTCACTCCTTGGGCTTTCGGAAACGCAGGTACGGGCAAGCGAATTATGGGAAATCGATTAAAAATAGTTGAATAAAAGCTGCAGTTGTAGATTCTACAGTATTTTGACTGTTTTTTTTGTTAGCTTGAGGTTGGTGCATGGAGTTTACACTAGAGTAGAGCTCACTCATCTATCATGACCTTAGAAGGAACACAACTGTTGCGTTTTAGGTCGGAATTCCGCCCCAGAGCATGAATACCTGCAAATAAAGCAGAACTAGGGAGTAAAATTTTTAGCATTAACAAGTCGTACTAAACACGAGAAAATATTATGTTTATTTTAGTCTCAGATTTTTCTCAGATGAGTAGTTCGGAATTTGGGGAACGACTCATTGGGACGAAAACTGCAGGCTGCTTAACTGTTAGGCAAAACAAAAGCGAGGATTCACGTCGCTCAGCAAATATGTTGCAGACGAAGGTCCTTTCAAAGGGACGACCTATAGGCAAGTCGACATGCCACATATTCCTTCGGCGCACAACTGACAGCGTCTGAGAGGCTGGAATAGTTCCTAGATTTAAATTTCTAATACGACTTAAGAACATATGATAACTAATAAAAAAATCGTGAAGGTATTTTGCTGGAGTTTCAGACACCCCTTCTGAAGTTCGCTTGAACTACCTTGTCCGACTGTGACTGTCTCTGATAATGGGTTCCATTGAGAATCCGAAAAGTTAGCCTATTGAACCTCTTGTTTCAGCGATCGCATCTACTTCTCCTGAATTGTTTTATCTGTAGAGTTAGGCTTAGGGATAAAGTTAGCTGGTTAGGGGCTAGGGTTAGGATTGTGGGTTAGGGTTAAAGGTTGCGGTAATGGGTAGAACAAAGGATTCGAAGTTGGTGTTAGGATTAGAGTTTATGGTTTAGTCTAGGGTTAGAGGCTAGGGTTAGTTGAATGGGTTAGGTTTTATACATAGGTTTAGAGATAGGAGAAGGCTAGCAATATTTTCAAATGGAATTCTACCTTTACGCCACAGCCCCTCACGGGAGTCAGATTTAACGGTCGATTTTTAACACTTTCTTATTCAATGGGATTGGTCATCACAGACTGATATCCGGTTCGCCTGAAATATTGAACCAATCTCACAGGTTTTAATTTTTTCCACCCGCTTACATCTCCAAATTTCTAGTAGTTAATATCGTGCTCTCGAATTCTTACGGGTTATTTGTGCATTTAAATAAGCTAAGTGTGAAAAAAAAATTTCTACCTTTCGATTAAGGAAAACAGTTATCTGTTAGTTTCCCTTACCCCACACATAAAACCCCATTTTCTACTCCCTGCGTATTTCAAGTCACCTTACCTCCTGTTTTATGAGTGGGGCCACACACCCGATCAACATATACTTTAAATGCACATAGGCCTGCTTTATCCTCCCCGATGTCCTCCTCCGGCCTAGGTCAAGACGTGGTTTCAGAACCGTCGAATGAAGCAAAAAAAGATGCAACGCTGCCGAAGTCCCACCACCACCATCACCACGATGACTACCACTACCACCACGTCTGCTCTCCATCCCCATCAGCAACAACGGTATGCAACACTGAGCGACCGCAACCCAGTAGGAGGAGGCAATAGCCTTGACGATGGTCTCTCCTTGTCCAGCACAGAGGAGGATGAGACCGTGCGAAACCGTCGGAAAGATGAGGACAACTCCGAGGACAGACAGGGATCAGTGAGCTTCGCCGTCGTTGCTGCGGCCGCAAGGCCGGGTAACAAGGAGCGGATTTTTCCGGCTGCTTTACCAGATTTCAACTCAATTGAGCACTGTTCAAGTAGCACCGCTCTTTCACCGAGCGTTTATCAGAGACAGACGAGGATTTTTTCCGATAAAAGCATGAGACCATAAATTATGAGTACTAGTAAGAGACTTCTTAAAATTGGACAGAAAAAAGGAAAGTTAAACGAACCTGGACACTAATGCAGTTTTGCAAATATTTTCTGGATACCCAATTGTTGTGTTACTTTTTCCATCTTTCAAACTAATTTTGTTTCTTTTTGTATTTTGGGTGATTTTTCTCTCTCTTTATCTGTCTATCTGCAAAGGTGGAAGGTGACCGTGTAGAATATGGGTTAAACTGAACGGTTAAAATTGCAGAGGTTGAGACACCAAAATGAAATTTGATTAACATGATTAACAATCTGTTTTCCATGCACATTGCCCCTCAGAGCATGTCAAAAGTACGCTGAAGTCAACAAGAAACCACCGTTGTAGGCACTCATACCCCAAAAATGCGCGCTTCTGTATTTGCGGCTTGACTACTTCGCGCACTTTCCTTGGAACCTAAAACTTAAAATTCGCAGATGCAGCAAATGTGATGGCAAGATTTTTTCATGACCTACAAATTTTATATATCATTTGTAGCGTTAATTTGTTAATAAAAATAACAAATAGAGATTATTTCGCAAACAACGTTGTGCTTACTGTATCCAATAATTCTGAGTGTGTTTGTATCATAGATTGCTATCGTTTTATGAAATGCAAAGAAAGCTCCTGTGCCGTTTGAGTTTTTGCATTTCTGGCATCAGTTGATCGAGGCTACTATCTGTACGTAATTTCTACTGCTGAAATTTAATGTTATACTACTGTAATGTGTATCTTTTTTATTGTATACTGTACAGCACTGTATTCGTTATTACCGGATTGTTTAATTTATTTGTAATATATGCCTGACCAATATAACCTGAGTAGAGGCACACGGACGTGGCCTGAGCCGGCAACCTGTCCTTACCTTTGCCTCGTAAAAGAGGGTTGATTGAGAACACTATCTGAGGTCTCACTGCTGGGAACGTTTGTGCAATGGCTTGGTCATGGCGGCTTTTCAGGAGTTCACTAGCCACGTCTCCTCGAAAGGGCACTTTGAGGAAGAGAGTTTTCTTTTTCACAGTAAGCGTGGCAGGTTTCACTGGTCTTGCGACAATATGTTTTGTAATAAACCAGTCAGGGTACCTGTTCTCTCGAAGTAGTTTCTCGCTCTTCCCAAGCTCCTCCTCAATACTATCTGCCGAGCAAATTTTCCTAGCCCTTTGCGCTAAGCAACGAACTATATTACGTTTCTGCTGGAGAGGTACGAAACAGCCAAAGCTCGTATATTGCCCAGACAAGGTTTTCTGTCGATTAACGCTCCTTTGGACGCCACCATCGGGTCTTCTGCTTAGAAGGATGCCTAAGAAAGGGCATAAACCAGCTCTTTCCATCTCCAGCGTGAATTTCATAGACGGATATGCTTGGTTTACGGTATTTAAGAGTGCATCTAAATTTGTTTCTTCTCTGGCAATCGCAAAGATGTCGTCAAAGTATCGGCCGTAGTGCCTCAGGTTATTGGCGATAGCATTGAAATAAATGAGTGTCGAAATGACTACCGGAGAGCACTCCGGCCTATTCATATAATTATTACAACGAAAACTCTGAGGAGCTACGCTGAGAACCAACTGGAAAGCACTCATATAAACATGGAAGAACTAGAGCGTCACGCTTGTCAACGCGTTGCCATTCTGGACACCCTGGCAGAAGAGGAAAGACAAGAATTTAGCAGCTATACTCCAACCATAGGAAGAGAACGTGGAGACGCAAACAGATCGTCACTTCTTCAAATGGGTGCACAAAATAGAGCCACAATCAAGTTTTCCAAAAGATCCAGATCGGTACGTCCACAACCATTCCTCTATGCCACTTTATAAAATGTTGCTCGAAGCATTATCCCTAGGTCCGAAATTATGCTTGCCTCGTCGAAAACCTAGTCAATTAGAGTAAGAAACACGATTAAAGACTCTCTGGAACAAAACTTATGACCTTAAGCCCGTCTCCATAGAGAGTGTTCAACACTAGATCAACGCTGGTGAATGCTAATAATCAGTACCTAAACAAGAGACCACGAATTCGGGGATCGCTAGCAAAAGCCCACGTAGAGAAGTTCAAACAGCTTCAGGCGAATCGAGATATGTTGATAACCAGACTGGATAAGAGAACAGGTATCGTTATAATGAACAGAGCAGACTATGTAACGAAGATGCACACCATACCACCCAACCAGAAGAAATTGAGGGAAGTAATTAAAGAAAAGGATTGCCCCGATTAAGTAGAGATAAAATTGACTGACTGCTTAAGAAGACTCCCTGCAGATGGTTTTCTAAGTGACCGTGATCTCGAATGCCTCAGACAAGTAAGCCCACATACCCCTTGACTGTATGGTCTACCGAAGTTTATCAAGGAAGGCTTGCCACTTCGTCCGATTTTGGACATGTGAAACTTTCCGTATCATGTCATAGCAAAGTGGTTAGCAGACAAAATAAAGCCTGTACAACATCAGCTAGCGCCACGTAGCTACCGATATACCTTCGAATTTATTGAAAACGTCAAAGACCTTAACGTAAACGGCATGAGGATGCTATCTTTGGATGCCTGATCAATTTTTACAAACGTCCCTGTCACTGAAACAGTCGAGTACCTATGTGAATCCCTATTGAACAGTGAGCAATAAACAGGAATACCAACAAATGCACTGAAAGAATTTTACTAAGATGCACATTACATGTGCAGTCCCGTCTTGACAACCAACAATACAACAAAAATACGGCGTTGTTATGGAATAACCACTTGGACGTCTC
This sequence comes from Schistocephalus solidus, assembly GCA_017591395.1. Taxonomy (NCBI): domain Eukaryota; kingdom Metazoa; phylum Platyhelminthes; class Cestoda; order Diphyllobothriidea; family Diphyllobothriidae; genus Schistocephalus; species Schistocephalus solidus. Next base: position 338,684 of record WEDG01000895.1, on the reverse strand, counting down.
TTAGCCGATGTCTTTATTGGCAAGCTGGAGAAATTTCGGCTAAGCGAGCAGATCAATAAGCTAAGACACTACGGCCGATACTTTGACGATATCTTTGCAATTGCCAGAGAAGAAACAAATTTAGATGCACTCTTAAATACCGTAAACCAAGCATATCCGTCTATGAAATTCACGCTGGAGATGGAAAGAGCTGGTTCATGTCCTTTCTTAGGCATCCTTCTAAGCAGAAGACCCGACGGTGGCGTCCAAAGGAGCGTTAATCGACAGAAAACCTTGTCTGGGCAATATAAGAGCTTTGGCTGTTTCGTACCTCTCCAGCAGAAACGTAATATAGTTCGTTGCTTAGCGCAAAGGGCTAGGAAAATTTGCTCGGCAGATAGTATTGAGGAGGAGCTTGGGAAGATCACGAAACTACTTCGAGAGAACAGGTACCCTGACTGGTTTATTACAAAACATATTGTTGCAAGACCAGTGAAACCTGCCACGCTTACTGTGAAAAAGAAAACTCTCTTCCTCAAAGTGCCCTTTCGAGGAGACGTGGCTAGTGAACTCCTGAAAAGCCGCCTTGACCAAGCCATTGCACAAACGTTCCCAGCAGTGAGACCTCAGATAGTGTTCTCAACCAACCCTCTTTTACGAGGCAAAGGTAAGGATAGGTTGCCGGCTCAGGCCACCTCCATGTGCATTTACTCATTTACTTGCTCCTGTGGAGCAGGTTTTATTGGTTGCACGAGTCGGCGCTTATCCAAGATAACAAGAGAACACCTCCCAGCATGGCTGAGAAAATGGGAAGTCAAGAGAATAAACAGCACCATCCTCGCACATATTGTTAACTCCGGGTATAGTGTGACCCCAGCGAAGCTTTCCGTGTCCCACCAAACTACCCCAAGCCACTTGGTCAACGTCTACTAGCAGCAACAGAATCGACTGCCATAAGGTTGAAGAAGTCGGTCTGGTGCGCAAGAAAGAACCTCGTACAAGCTCCACGCTTAGCTTGGCCAACGGTCGCTTAACTGCATGTATTTCCGCGCGCCATCTCTGTCGTCCCCTTCTCCTAGAACGGCTCTACCAAACGCTAACTGCCACCTAACACACTGTCTCTTATCATCCTTCCCCTATGCACAACTCCTACATAAAACACTTGCACAAAACAGACGAACATTATCGATTTCATGTTTTAACTTTTTACTACGTTCCAACGTTCCCTATAACTGCGCTGGCCCGAAGAGTAGTTATCGAAAGCAGCACTCACACTCGCCAAATACAACCTACTTAAAATGTTTCAGTAGAGTATTTAGTTAGTGATCCTTCCATAAAGAAACGTGGCTCCGAATCGGAGTTGGTATCCTCTAGTGATCATTACTGTTACAAAACGATCGTACTTATGAGAGGCCTCATGCATTTTACACTCCCGTAGTAAGTGTGATGAAGAAATCTTCTTCTAGAACAAAAAATTGGTTTGCTAAATTACTGCTCCATGTTATTTTCAGTTTTTCACGTAATATTTAGTTTTATTCGGACTGACAGTAATATTTTATTAAAAAGTGCGTTAAGACAAATAAACAGAATCAGTAAGCTGTATCTGCAGTAATTCTTTGCCTGTGTCTCCAGAGGCACTTGAACGCACAGGTCGATGACTAATAAATTTAAATAGAATCGTTAGGTGCAATCGTAAACGTACCATTTGGTGTATATAAACATGACTATTATATTGTTAAATTTATATATAAATATTTCAGGTTTTCTATTATGATGAGTAGCAGATAGTCGTTTTTCGTATGTGATCATAACAATGCCTATCGGCTCTTCCTTCAATCTGCATTCAAATCAAATGAGAGCCCATTAGGATGGTTACGCGAGCATAAAACGGCTAGCCTTACGCGGTCTCGGCTCTTCGAATATCACCGTGCCCGCATTTGAGCAGTTCGACTTAGTCTGTCGGGCTGGGTAACTTACCACCCTTTCACACTTATATTGATTAGTCATGTCATGGTGTAAACAAACAGGAAATTGCCGAGAAAAGGGCAACTTTACGAACTTTAATGAAAATACTTGTAGCGGGCCTAATCGAGAGGAGGTTAACGTGTCCCAGATGCTGGCTAAGATGCAGGAATAGGAATCCCTGCTAAGATAGGTGACCATGCACGAAATTCCAAAAAGATTCAATATTACCAACTGAAAACCCTAAAATTAGGCCAAATTCTAACCTTAACACTAACCCTAACATTAACAGTAATTGCCACAGTGCAGGATCTTAGCGTAAAGCAGCCAGAATAGGGGAATTCCTATTCCATGTCTTGCTGCATTCAAAATTTGATTTGTTGGCCTCTTTGACTTCCAATTGCGAAGGTCAGGTTTCAGTCTGCCCACCCCCCCACCCGAAATCACCACCACCATCGTTTTGGCCGATTGTCTTCACGCTTCCAGTCGATTCACTGCTGAAGCCACCTGCATCTTGGCACCAGCCAATCAACGTGCGCCATTCACTAGTTGGCTGCAGGCGACATGGAGCAAAGGTGCACACGCGTTGGGGTCTAAGAAGCTCAACAACGACAGTTTGACCGTCGTAATCCGACGATGTTCATCGTATGCTCCAGAGCAGGGTGGTGCAGGGTCGGGGACTTGACCGTAGAAAGTGATAGTAGACATGCGCTGCAGCTACTGCACTCTCTCTCTCTCTTCCCCTACCGGCGTGTGCCTGGCATCAAGCCAGAGTCAAGACGACCGGAGCCGAGAGAGGACGCAGGTGGCAGGCGCGGCTGACCATGTCGCCACTCCTGAATCAGATCCCATGGAGTGACAGTGCCATAAATGGCAAGAGTGTCTGGTGCGGCGTGAGCCTGCACCCAGGAGTGCCACCACGCCCCCCATGTTCAGCATTTCTTGTGGGAACTCAACCCGAATAACGCCTGCCAAACCCAGATCTGGCCTTCATGTTGTCCCAGTGCATCCATCACGTGGCCCGTTTAGGGAGGGTTGGCATAAACTCTCACCGGCGGATAAGGAACACACGCTTGTCTGTGCATTTTGTCTCAATAAAAGCTGGTATAACCCACTCTGTCTTTCCTGACTTCTGATTTAGAAACGTTCGTGATGTCGACAAATGGGAGCTCGCTTCAGCGCCCCATCACGACAGACAGGCCACGCTAATCAAAATTTGGCTAGCCTCTTATATGCATTCATTAAAAGGAAGCAGGCAAGCCTTTTAAAAAAACAATTGTATATAAGGATTAAGATAAACCTTAACTATGCTACCAGTTAGTATAAAGGGATCGATTTGGCCCCGAAGATTAAGGCATACAAAATGCCTTGCACTGTTCAAGAGTAAAGAAGTTGTTATTGTTTCCACCGCAGCCACCGTAGACGAAACTTTTGCAGGTTCCGGATATTGCATCAAAGTAGAACCGCTCTGCGAAGCCTCTACACGGGCCCACTACCCTGGGTTCAAAACATTGCGGAAGAGGCTCTGAAATGAAAAAAAGAATGCATATGCATATCAAAATAGGTCTTTCACTGATCAGATTACAGAACAAGATCGTCCAGTTGCGACCTGAATCCGAGTGCAGACAGTCACTTGGCGACCAGTAATTATGTATAAAGATGATGAAAAAGAAAAGGGGCCTGAAATGGAAAGTTCTAGCGTAGGACTCGAATCCGTGTTCTTCGGTCATTAAGCGGTAGACAGTCCAAATTCGTACCACGAGCCATGATCCATTGCATTTCCTATTGCGATCGGAAATATGCCCTTCCCTGTGAAGCGCGCTCACTGACCACGTTACCAGAGATTATAGTCCCGTTACGCCATGTAACTCGGACTAGAGCCCACACAGGCAGTCACATGACACACTTCCATTACCTGCAAAGACAAGGGGAGACTGGAAGGGCCATTTCTGGCTAATTAGCCGTCATCAGCCAGCCATACCCAACCCCAGTCTCTACGGCGCCTGATGCTCGAACTTGGGACAGAAGTCTAACGCTCTACCCACTGTGCCACGAGCTCGTTGTCTTGCCGGTTTCGATCGGGAATATTAACAATGGTATTTGGGCGCTCACTGATCGGTTACAGGGCTCACTCGTCCCATTGTGCCTGGGGCTTACTCTACAGCCCAGCCAGCATCCGCAGAGCAGTAAGTGATATAGACAGAAGTATATTACCGACAAAGACGAGGGAAACTGGAATGGCTAGTTATGGCAAACTGGCAGTAATGAGCAAGCCATACCCAACTCCAGGTGGTGCCCCACCCGAAGATTGAACCCACGACCTGTTGATCAGCAGTCCAACCTTGTAACCATTGGGCCACAGGCCGGTTTCGATCGGGAATATTAACAATGACAAATAGGCGCTGGAATATTAACATAGTCATATGACAGCCAGCAACAATGTAGCGTGCTTATGAGACTTAAATTTGGGAATTAATTCGTCCTTGCTCTGCGCCTGTTGTTTGTGTGAATTTTTAGTGCTGACTAAAATTATTACAAAAAAAATTTAGGAAACCAGATTGATGAGAGCATTTTGAGAAGTTCGCAGTCGGAAGAAGCATAGGACAGTGATGTTCGCCCACTGAGCTGGACTGAGCTGGTGCGAAAATGAGTAGTTTAGCTTTGCCTCAGAACGCCAGGTCCACAGCGCTCGCATACATTTACAGACAAAGAAAACAGATTAGGCTAGGATGGCGATATTAAACTGTTTGGGCGTCCCCCACCGTACATGGAAAGATCCCACAGGAGAGGAAGAGGGACCGTAATTTGAACTGCGGTCGACTGGTCACTTTGAGTTAACCGCTCTGCCAGTCAAGCTACGGGTCTGCATCCAAATGCTTGTTGGCGGGAAAGTCCACAGCCGTATAGAAGGGCTATTCATTGTCGATTTTTAAACTGATAACATGACGGAAGTAAGCATTTTCAAGCTTGAAGCTGATGGGCAATTGAGCAGCAGGAACGACATTTTCATTTCCGGGAACTACAAGTGAATTCAGAAGGTCATCCTATAACTGCGAACAAATTTGTCTAATGTCTTTAGTACCTTTATCTGAGCACAATTTAAACCGGTGGTCCAACAGAGGCCAAAAAGAGCACAGTTCTGTTAGCATGCATGATATGACTTAGTCCTATGTTCCGTGCTAATCCGTATTCCAATCGCATTCATTTTCCCTATAAGGTAGAGTTCAGGTTGTCACTTAATGGTTCATGCCTTTCTTTTCATGTTGCAGATGCCACTTGCTTTCGTCCCAAGCAGAGAAAAATACAAATAGTTGCGGAAAATTAGGTGAAATGTAGCAGCTACCGATAAGGCAACACAAACAGATACGTTTAAAATCCTCAGTGGTAAGGAAAATAACTACAAACAACCATTCCCTTTTTGAGCCTATTGCAATGCCAAGCATGTAAATCGTTAGATATTTGAGACAAAGCAAAAAAAATGTTTTTAAAAACAAAAAGTAAAACAGACACAGAGAGCACGATCGAGATTTCATAATATACAACTATTTAAAATCGATAGTCATAATTTATTTACGAGTAAAGACATTCGTACTTACCAAGCGGTTTTTGGTACGGAAATTCAACGGCAATTTTCGGAACTGAAGAACAAAACATTTTGATGAAGATCCGAAATAACATTTCATCATGTCAATAGATACCTCAAAACAAAATATTTACGCATGAGCATTCAAGTCTTATGAAGTAATAAGCACCTATCACTATTAACGTCAGGCAAGAGTTTTAAAGGTGAATAATGTTTTCGTAGGTGAGGTTTGCCGTACCTCAAGCAAGTCCACTGACGCAAAAAAGATCCGAGTGGAATTTCTCTCGAAAACACACGAATAAAGAGCATAATTACTTCGACATATACCTAACCTTGTTAGCACCCCGCAGTCCATAGGCAACCACCACAACCAAATTACCGAGTGAATTTTTTGGCCTGAAACCAAAGGACATCAAATAGTCTATACTACTGACTGGTAAATAATATCCCGGTTATACTAAAGTAACATAGAAGGGGTGGACTGAACCTAAAGCTGGCACAAGATTCTACTGACGCAAAGAACAACACTCCGACTGAAGTTTCATTCGTCAGCCTGTGACTGACCAACCGCGGTTACGTTCCTTTCGGCTAAGCTTTGTTCGTTTATCCTATTTCTTAGGGAGTCAATACAACCAAATAAAAATAAGATATTTTTAGTGTAATGCTAACTGAAAATCAGTAATCCACGTTGGTTTCCGCGAAATAAAATGATGGTTACAGTAACAGACCAAAGGAAACTTGTTCTGATATCACTGAGCAATTTCTAAAAGGATTGAAAAATCAGCTAAATTCCGTTGGTCATCAGTAACACCGAGTGCAACTTTGCCAAATGCGGCGAAGAGAGGCAAATTACTAAAGCGTCGGCGTTAGGTGAAAAGAAAGAAACGAGAAAAGGGTCAAACGATGGGCCAAATCTAGTCGCTAAGCAAAAACAGAAAGGTTTCAACTAGGTGAGGGGTTTATTTTTGTGCTGACGTATCGAGCAGGGGCTTCTGCTGCCCATCTTCAGCGACTAAAGGGCACTGTACAGAGCTCTCATTGGCAAATGTTATTCAATGCGCAGATCTTCGATGTCGATCGTAGACTGACATCGTGGATCGCCGCGAGAACAGACAGCCTGATTGCTTCGTTTTTCAAAAGCGAATACTGGGGGTGGGGCAAGTTTATGTGGCTGTTGATCGAACTGGCTGCGTGGACAGATAAGCTTCTTGCGCAAACTGGGATGTGTGATCATCGCCTTAATAGAGAACCTTGATGCTTCATACATAGAAATAAAACCTTTTCGGTGCCACCTGGAAATCGAAGTTTAATTGCTATTTATTGTTTATTTATATTCTACTTTACTCGACGTCTTCTGAAGACTTGAACGTACTAAGTACCTCAGGATTCCAAATATCAATGGACACGTTAATCAGTCCTACAATCATTAATTGGAATTTTCAGGAACGTTTCTAACCCAAATACTCATGTGAACAAGTCCTGAAGACTCCCATGTTGTGACATAGGTTAATAGGGGAATAATCTTATACATATATGAACAATGATTCTGCTAGTTTTATAATTTCACAAGCCTTTAAATTATTACTATTCGCTTGCAGGATTTTTGTGCAAATACTTTAGCAAAATGAAACACTTTGGCAAAAGAAACCGTCAATTTTCATAATTTGAACATAGTTGAGATAAATAAAATTCTCTGCTTCGCCTCAATTTAAGAAAAAATAAGGATTTATTTGCTTACTGTAGGGTCCACCGAAGTCACATTCTACAAGTTCTGGAGGGTACGGTCTCATCCCTTTAAAGGAGAATGTCATAGGGTAAGAAATTTGGTAAAAGCTTGAAGCAGTGAATTCGGTGGTCAAGCTGACATGCAGGTTTAACTAAAAATGAAAATACTATTCTAAAAGTTCTTAGAAAAATCACAAAATTTTGCTTTTGATGACTGCGAGATGGTCAGGTAGGCTCTATCTAAACGACTCAAACGCATTTTGTGATATATGCTAGCAAGGAGAACGAAAATATAAGTACATGATAGGTTTAGACAGAGTAGGTGCTGTAGGTATCTCTTCGGATGACTGCATTCAGATACCTTTGATCTATACACCTGAGATTGGGCGAACCAATCTTGCGTGAAACTAAAGAACAGATCAAGCAAAATGTTGCAGTCGAAGCCTGCTAAATATTGGTGTGATAATATAATTCTCATTTCTCCGAGGTAGTAAATTACAGCAGCTATCACAATTAAGGATTAATTTGAATGGTTGACATCCAATCAAGCAATTAAAGATACCTTTTATAGAATAATGACACAATAGGCCCTTGGTGCAAACCTGGGTACGCTTTTTATGACTCCTCTTTCTTTGTCCTTGCATGTCCTAAAGCAATACGATCAGACGCTCTAACGTCCTGCAAATTTTCTTCTATTTGATGGATACTTTTGTGAAAGCCCATGAGCATTAAAGCAACTTTTCGGCAAAAAGTCAAGAATTACCGCCATATCCTCTCATCACGGGAAAAATTGTATTTAATTAGGAAAATACCACGAAAAAGTCATCAAAACATCGAGATACTTAATATTCTGCACGACAGACTCCCCAAGGTTTCTCGTAACAACTGTGGGTTTGAAGATTCTGAGGTGTTCACAAAGGAAGAATTTACATGCGTTTGTGGATGAATGCTCCCCAATCGCTGATGCAACTCACTCGTTCCGTTCTGCCTTGAGGCTCACTGTCCAGCCCTGCTAGCAGCTGCACAGCACTTTTATTGGAATAGGCAGATGAAAAATTGCCAGGAAAGTTTCCCTTATCTTTGCCAGCACTATTCATATAAAACTTTAAAATCAATTGAGCCTCAACATATTTAACCAGATGACTAGTACTCAAAACGTTTCGCCTTTTCAAGTAGGTGATACTCGTTAAAGGCATGCACTTGTATCTCCAGAAGTTATCGTAGTTAGTTTGTACATAGAAGTCGCTTAACATGCCGGTTATCTTTGCAAAAAATAATGAAACCAGAGTTAATACCAATTTGTGTCCAAATGAATCAGGATTAGTCAAACGTGTTTAATAAAAAAGCTTCACATTGAACCCACAGAACGTTCAGCTTTTTTCCTGACATAAGCATAAAACGAACAGGGAAAATGATGACAGAGGGTCTAAATCAAGACTACTTTTGAGCATTTTGGAATATATAACTATTACAACTTAACGACCGATAACATTCAAAATTCACGTTCGTCTATGCTACAATCAGTAATTAAATATATTCTCAGATATTAACGGAAAACTGTTTGCATGAAATAATTGCAAAGCACCAGCAATAGCGACAAAGAAACAGTAGATATACCGTGTCCAAGAAAAACTTGGTTCGGACTGATTAGGTCAAATATTCTAAAAATTTGTGTTTGCGCTTACCGTAACCGGCCCAAATGAAGGTGGCAAACAGCGTAAAAGGAAGGAGCACACGCGAAGTAAACATGTTTTTTTCTCAAGTCCAGACTGTTTGAGAGCAATTTATACTGACTGATCCGACTGATTAGAGGTCATCAAGGAAAGCGGATGCAAAACAGTATCGCCCCAAGCGACAACTAGCTCTGTCCATTACAAACCTTGTTCATCTTAAAAGCTACTTTCCATATTAGAAGAATATAAATGATAAGGCTAATTATCTTCTCTGTTGACAGCTACTTCCGGGCAGTAAAAGGGTCAGTTTTGATGCGACGAGGTTGACAGTTGGGCCGGCCCGAACGATAACAGCCCTAATGACTAGGCGAAGGACCGGAGATTTGCGCATAAACAGACTGGCGCACCATTTATAACACCCTTGCCTTCATCACCCACAAGAGGGTCCGATAGCAGAACAAAATCATAATGGATGAACAACGTCGACAAAGACAAGGGAGACTAAAATGGTCATTTCTGGCTCATTAGCCCTCATCAGCCAGTCATTCCCAACCCCAGATTGTGCACCACCGGAGGCTCGAACCCATGACCCGCTGATCAGAAGTCTAGCGCTCTAAGAATTAAGCCATGGGCTCGTTTCCTTACCGGTTTAGATAGGGAGGCTGGTATAACATGAATATCATTCACAAAGTAAACATAATATTATCCTAAAGTATTAAGTTCCATCTCAGTTTTGAAGTTCTGGTATCGAGACCACACCATAGAAACGTTTCGAAGCAGAGAAAATTCCCACGTACTTTTAGTTTCAATGGTTGTAGCATAGGGATCCCGGACTAAAAATGGAGATTTTTGTTCCAATTGCTTAGAAAAATGCCACAAAAACCAACCAATTTGCGGAGGTTTACACATTTCCTGCAAGTATGTATTTATGCATTTTTATGGTAGCGATAGAGATTAAAAGCAAAAAAATACAAACTCCCTTGCAATCACACAGGCATGGAACTCTAAATTGAGGCGTTTTTGCATAAACCGGGTCCAGGTTCTATGTTTAACTACATTTGATAATGTTACGAGAACCTAGAGAGTCATGTAAGATGATGTGAGGCAGCGCAATCGAAAGAGGCGGGGCCATCTAATACCAAGAAACGAATTTGCTAGCAATTTAGGATCTATGTTTTGTTTACTAATTTAACGCATAAAAATTATTACCATTCAAATGATACTTAAGGTATGTTTAATTAACTTCCCTCTTAGCTACCCTATTTCCATCGAAAGTTAGAGTTAAGAAACAATAAGATTTATAGCTCGTACTGCATCATAAAATTAGAGGGAATTACATAAAGATTAAATTAATGAAATTCATTTCACAGAACCAGTGTTACTGATGGCTAAATTCAGTTGGCGGCGTCAAAATCACCTGTTTCAATTCAAAAAGACTACTTCTCATACATTCCTGAGAAAACGAGCGGTAATTCACGAGTCTTTATCTGACTAGGGTCAAATACTAAAAATACAAAACGCAAAATTTGAGAAAAGAGCATTTTTGAGTAATCCTCATCATGCATGTACGGTAATAAAAGTCACTACACAGTAGCGAAAAGTGAGTAAGAATAAGGACATCTAAACAGGTCAGGAGGGTTTATGCTCTAGGCTCGAGGTCTGAGGAACAATAGAAATGTGCTTTTAAAAGGTGCTTTTGTTTCGTCAGTGCAACAGGATATGGTAAGATACAATGAGAAATGAGTGAGGTTCAGCTTGGGACAGGGCAGATGAAGGGCCTGAATAAACGCCTTCTGCGGATATACGTGACTATCGATGAATGTTCAGTTTATGTTGGTAGAGGAACGCAAACATTAACGTAAATGCTTACCTGGTCCGATGGCAGGAACAAACATGGCTGTCCCGTGTTTCAATATACTTTTACGGTGCAGAGCTCACAGGCGGCTGCAAACCAGCGAAATGCAATCAGCAAGGCAGAGGAAATACTCATAAAAGCAAAGTACAATGGAAATAGGTTTCTGGCATAGTTTAAACAATCCGTTAGCTACTAACCAGCAGCAGCATGGAAGATTTACATGGGCGAACGGCCAATCAGAGGGGCAGTACGACAGGTTATTATTTTTATAACAGCTAAAAATAGTTGCCCCGCTAACAAGGGTATTTTAAAATGACCACATATCTCGCTTGAAATTCACAAAGTGGGACGTGCACTGATATATCCTGGCTTTAGGGCCGAAATGAGCGCTGATGCGTCACCGTCTACGCAAACGATTGCAAAACAACTGGAAAGGCATACTGGAGAATTTTTACAACAAATTTAGGGAGAAGGCTAGACTATTCGTCGTTATCAGTCAGCAGTGATGCCCCAGTTCGGACTGTGCGTCTGAGATTTGAACCCTGAACCAGTTGCTCATTGTAAAACTCCCTCATGAACGCACTAACATACTTACGTCATGTTGATTAAAGTCGGGGTAGATATGCACACAATAATTGCGCAAAATGAGTCCATTATAACGATGGTAAGAGAGTTCCCAGAGGACCAACTAACTGTCCTCCAAAATGCGAAGTTGCAACCACCAAATGGAGTATCACTGTGGCTGATGCGGGTAAATAGGCGCAAACTGACCAGCCCACGATCCTGCTTTTGTCGGTTAACACTTGTAAGTAATTTAATGTCTATTTGAATTATTTGATCAAACTTTCTGATGGTAAACTTAAAGTCTGATTCGGGCAAGTTATGTAAAATATTCGCATGACGAGCATGCAAATCTGCAAATCTTAAAAAGCAATTAGCTGCTGTAACATTCTGAACTCCACATCTGCAGCTCAAATTACGTATCATAATTAGAAGTTACTTCACAGCGAGAGAGCAGCAGAAATGCTAGAACATACCACAACATGGTACGCTGAGCTTATAAAGACAAATTTACATTTTTAAATAAAAGAGAATAATTTACTATATATTTTTAAAAATATATATTTTCTCAAATATATACTGTGGAATTGGAGAGATGAAATTGCTTGGAAGAATATAAATTTTACTTCGCAAATTTTACCACACTGGTAACCCGGGTTATCACAGACTATAGGTTTATGCTAAAAATTAGTCAATTAACTGTGACTAAGAAAGGATTCTATGGTAAGAAAACGTTTGGACCAATAGACGATGATTAAATTTGCTTGTTTACACATCTCGTAGCCTGATGCCAAGCTGGAGGATCAGTTGCAAAAATTTAAGCATTAAAATCTATACGATCCCAAAGATTTTCATCTCCTTCTTATTAAATATCTTGAAGTTCCGGTATTTCAAAAGCATATTATATGTGGAACAAAACCGTCGAAAATCAAGGAGAGGGTCATCGAAGGCGTTTGCAATGTAGTTGATTACAATGCATGTTTAAAAGGTTAATTGCCATGCGTATATAATATTTCTCAAAGCAAGGAAACCTTCTGAACACCTGGCGTACACCTGGTGTTTCCTTAAATTATAACTCCAAAACGGTGAAATCATGGAAAACCATTCACTCCCACAAAAACAAGTTTAATTGTATTCTTAATTGTATTTAGACGTTTGCATAGTTCGAAATTATTAGTAAATATAAGAGAGAAAAAAAGGAACAGAATTTTGCGTTATATAGGGCTTCAATTGGCGTTTTGGCGTCATAGCTCAGGTGGCTCAAGCGTTGGCTCAAACTTAAACCTTCCTCTTTCCGTCATGGGTTCGAAGGCGATTGGCGCCACCGATTTTTCACAACTAGGTTTCACCCTAAATTGGTATAACATACTATCAAGTAGCCGTAAAATAGCATTCAGCATCTGCAATTATGCACGCTTAATGAGTGTGCAAATCTGAAAATTTTAAAAAGCAATTAACTGCTGTAACATTCCGAACTCCACATCTGCAGCTCAAATTACGTATCATAAATTTTAGTTACCTCACGCTGAAATAGTAGCAGAAATGCTGGAACATACCACATCTGACTCTTTAGTATGAAGAGATTATAAGGACAAATTATCATTTTTTAAATAATAGAAAATAATTTACTATATATTTAAAAAAATATATTTAATCAAATATATACTGTAAATTGGAAAGATGAACTTCAGTAGGAAGATATAAATTTTACTTCGTAACTTTACTTAACTGATAACCCAGGTCATCGCAGACTATTATATGTCAATTAACTGTGACTTATAATGGATTTTATGGTTAGACAACGTTTGGACCAATAGACGATAATTAAATTTGCTTTTTTTACTCACAGCCTTCACTGTATGCGTCCATTTCAGGTGGCAAAAATTTACAGCTTAGGACCTAAAGCATGCTATAAATCAAGTTGCCTAGATACCGAATCAAAAGATGCCAATACCGTTGATATGCACCAGAGAGTGTTTCGATTCAAAAGATTACTGCTATTGCATGTACTGGTTGGTACTGATTGATATATAAGCAACCAGTCTATCTGAGCATAGTAATCTAAAGACCTTCTTTTAATTCACGTAATAAGATGATTGCAATCTGGCTGGCTTTTCTTATTTTCCCGTGATTTTAAGATATTCAACAGCCGTCAGAGCGCAGTGAATCTAAAAGACGAATACGGAATTTCGGGCAGACAGGTCATCCATAGAGACTTGCACAATGCTCATTCTTGTACAGTTAGAAGTAAAAGTCTTGTCCACAGCTATGTTTGTTGACCCATAATATACACAGATATTGTAAATATGGTAAAAACATGTCACGTGTGTCCAATAAATCAGGTGATTATAACGAAGTTGGCTCTGGAGCCCTATACCTGGTTCGACTCGCCCTAGAAGGGGCACAACTCGACTAATGTTTGGACATTCCAAGGCGATATGGCCTTGGTCGTGGTTGATGCCCACACAAACGGGATTCAGGCGATTCCGAACGGAAACTCCTGTTCTTTAATTACTGCAATCTACAACTTGCGATTCATTTATTCTAATTCTGGAACACCAGAAATTGTCGTTTCAGAAAATTGCCCAGCCTTTACTAGCGTAGAATTTGAATAATTTCTTGAGGAAAACAAAATTAAACATAAATGCTGTCCCCACCACACGGCTTCAACTGGCCTTGCAAAGCGCGCACTTCAGGCAATAAAACACGTCCTAGCTAAAGAGACACAAGCGGAATTATCCACAAATTTCTCACGCCCATTCAATTTAACAGATGATACCTTATCGCTCTCATAGTTGCCATAGCCCTGGTTGGTACTTTGGAGAACTGCTTTCTGATGCTTAACTCGTATTTAATAATACGCCTACAACGCGGCTTCAAATGGCCGTGCAAAGCGCGCAGTTTATACAATAAAAAACCTACTAGCTAAAGAAATATAAGTGAATTTATCTACGATTCTCTCAGGCTTTTTGATTAGCTACTGCATAAGGCCATACGACTAAACCGGTTTTCGCTTGCAGCATTGAGTTGCATGCGGCAGTTACGCACATGAGTTGATTCGCTAAATCTTTCAACGCGTACGAAAGCAATCGATAAACGGACACCACAGAAAGTGTCATATGACGAGCACAGCTGACCTTAAATATTCGCGCCAAGCGTAGGTGTCTACACGTCATTCGAATGCGAAGCGAAATGGTGTCCGGCAGTAGTTTGGACAAGCAAGAGGCAAATGGAGAAGGTGGAAGCATAGTCCAGTGACATCTTTATCAATTCCGCAGCCATACGGACATAGAAGATGAAGAATTCGGGAAGGGCAAACTACTCGCATACCCCGACGTTGATTACAACCTCCAGAGGACAGAAAATCTACTACACACACAGTACACAACGCAGCCAGCCGAGGTGTATATTCACCATTCTTCTAATATCTCAGCCCGCAATCACCTCCGGGCAGAGGAACCCCCTACTCCACAAATCAGCGCTGATATCAAAAATGCAGCCTTCAAAGGGTAAACTAGAATCTGCAAACCCGTCGAACGGTTTTTAGGATGAAATCAGTCATAAAAGCGGTTAAGTATTTATTGGTACCTTTTCTTACTTCTCCCCTTCCCGAGGCCGTCTACTTTACGGTGGGGGATGAAGTGTGCGCTGCAACGAGTATCTGGACACTACACCGGATGTGCGCAACAAGTCACCAGTCAAGGTCACGGACGTTTGGTCAGCACATTGTCCTGACTGGCCATCCTTCAACCTATGACATTTCCCTCATTCCATATATCCAGGCGTCTTTACAAGAACACCCCTCTGGTGCTCACTCCCGTTTGAGGAGCTTGAACAAACTTGGATTGCTTCGGTCTAGCCCAATCATCGGGAGAGAATGGCAAAGTTCAGCGAAAGTTGACTCCATTTGGAATTAAACTTGAGGAAATTAGTAAAACTTTATCCACTTACAAATATAAACTGAAAATCTATCGTTTCTGAAGAAAGAGTAAATAAATAAAACTGGCTTGCTTTGCAGAAGATTGCTCATTCAAATGTCCGGACCAAATCTTTGGGATTGACCGGATGCAAATTAAACTGCAGGCAGTAAAGCGAATATGCTATCTGAAATTAAATCAACCAGAATATATAAAAATGCCGTTTTACGTGCAAAAATGTACTTGGTGAAGTTTGAACTTGAAAGAGCTTGAGCTATTTTTATTCACGGTGGTTATTCCAAATTACTCATCGGATGCTTTTTTAATCTTTAATTATATAGAGAGCCAATTTAAACTGTAGCCTTTCTAAATCTTACATTATTCTACCGGACAGCGCACGTCATCCTGGGGAAAGACTTGTGTGTGGGCATTATGCCTGATCTCTCGCTCAACCAGCACGCTCTATTTTATCCCTCAAGTAACTAGAAAACTATTGAAATACGCAATGTTCGCCCAAAATCGACGCTCAGTTACTCGAACTGTCCGCGGTGAACATCGGCCTTCAGAAATACCGTAATTAAGAAGTTCCCCTATGACCCCTTTATCCACGGTTTCGATCGAACTTGCAAGTCAATATTTGGTTCATGATCAACAATATAGCGGGAGTAATAGTACATAAAGAGAGCAGCTTTGTTCAAAGAGGTGAAGCGTGCAGAAGTATATCGATTAATCGCTTCACGTTGCAGACTTGTGCGATCGATTTTTCAGACCAGTTAATCTAATTACAAGTAGCTTGCCTAGTGCGCATTTTCTAAGAACCGCTTCGCAGCAAAGGAAAAAGTTCGTTTAGTTCCTGCAGTATTTTTTGCAAACAAAGCTGACTTTCAAGCTGTACAGCGAATGTATGCGAGACATCAACTTTCGTCCTGCGGCGATCAAGGCAGACAAAATGCCGTGCACTGTGCCAGGCTCAAAAAGTTGTTGCCATTTCCACGGCAACCACCGTAGACGAAATGCTTGCAGGTTCCGGATTTCGAGTCAAAGTAAAACCGTGCGTTGTGGCGTCTGCATGGTCCACTTTCCATTGGCAAGAAGCACTGTGGCAGGGCAGCTATAAGGAGAAAGAAAAAAATAAATTGCAATGATACAAAGGCATGGAAGTTATGTCAAGTCTAATGAACGCATAGATGCCGTTTACATAAGGGTTAATGACGCGGTGTGCTGTGTTCCTAAAGTTTACTTATGAGAGCATACCAAAAAACGAGAATTATTTATTTATTTGTAAACAGTCAAGTAATCATCATGAAAACATTATTCCCCTTTAAAATACTGCCAATTGGATGATATGCAATTGTCCCAACGGGTTTCTACTGTTCAAGTAGCTTTACATTCTTCTGAACAAATGCTGCTGGGGACCCAACCTTTATTGCTTAACCTCTTCATTTTTCTAAAACTTTTAGCTTTTTGTCCTTTTCGAATAAAAAGAAATAACATCGGGCTGGTTCAGGCCAGGGAGGCACATGAGAAACAGTTTTCATGCCGATTTTGCCAAAACTGGTTTGTTTTGAAGGCTAACAGGACGGGCGAGTTGTTAGAATGAAGCAGCTTGTGCCCCCGTAACAGTAACTTAGGTAGCATTTTCCACTGTTTCACGCAATCACCCCGTCACTTGCAGACGACAATGTTGATTTACTGTGGGGTCATGAGTTAAATATTTAACGTGAACGATTCTTTTGAGGTTTAAAACATCACTATGGATGCGCTGCTCCTTAAAGTTTGACATTGCATAATCCCAGATAGGGGCTTTAATTAAACAATAACTATACCTGCTGCAATGATGTCTCATAAACGCTTATTAGTCAACTGAACAGAAAGTGCCCAATAAACGCATCTAGAGTGAGAGGGCAGCACTGCCAACCCACTTGATTACAGAAAAAATCTGACCTATTTTTGGTTCATCGTCGTACAACTTTCCCTTTCTAATGTGCATTTATTAAATAGATATTGGTTCAGTTGCCAGGGCTGAAACTATTACAACTGCAATGCTCTATCGTGAAAAAATATCGCTGAACCTATTTTGTAGTAATTGTGAACTATTTATTGATAATTCGGAGTTAAATTATCCAATTTATTTAAAACTCCTGTCTCTGGCGTCACGGGCCTATGGAAAAGTATCCGTGTAACTGAGGATTAAAGCACGAATAACGCAGAACGCCTATAGGACAATCAGGTAGCAAACGGTGCGCATCATCTTTGTCTTCTGGGTGCTATGGTATGCCTGGTAAGTGGAAATATATATTGACTTACCCTTTGGTTTTTCGATTGGAAATTCTTCGGCAACCCTCGGAGCTGAAAGATGAAGGACTTCTGGGTGAACTGTATATTAAGTCAATGCTTAAATATTGATTTTTTTCCCTTTCCCATGGTAACACTTTAAACGATATCCTTACTCACCTGTTGTCAACAGCTGTCTGCGTGGTATTATAAAAAAAGAAAAACAGCAATATTTGTGGCAAACACTTCAGGCTCCACTTTCTTCGTGCATAGTGAGCGATAAATGTTCGGAGTAGTTGCAGGGCATACTCAAAGAGATCCAATCAGCGCAAGCTCCATGAGAAACCTCGTGACTGGAGACTAATTCCCACTTAGAGCTTCAGATGCAAACATTCACTGAATTAAATCAGGTGTCTTATCTAAGCCAATCTATAAAATGAATGTTTTTGAGATTGGAGGACATCTGGCACGTTAAGTAAGCTATCCCTTGCAACACTAACCAGCATCATGAACCACACCTTAAAGGTTGATAAATATTCAGGATAAATATTCTAGCTAGTTGAAGACTTCACTCCAACTATCATCAAGGACGAACGAGTACAGGCCTTTTAAACCTGAAGCATTTAAATCTTCGTGTTTGCTCTCTGTTGGCTGGGCAGCAGTCATCCACGACACCTTCAGATCGCGTTGAAATTGTCTTGCCATCAGATCAGGGTTGATTAAGATCGAAAACTTTCGATAGATGCTGCGCACGTCTGCCTCACTCTTTCAGGCGCAGGTCACCGCTTTTGCGCCCATCTCGTGAGGCCGCAGGAGAACATCGTCGATTGTGACAGTCGAAAACTCGTACTGGGAATGCGTCCTGTATGTTGGCAATATCGCTTCTTTTTTAACTTGAAAGGATTATCCAACTGGATTTACTAGTAACCCAAAGTACAAAGCTAGCTACCATAATGAGCGTGATTGATTGCAGCTTATAAATATCTTTTAGCAAGGAATTACGTGGTCTTGACTAAGAACGTTTGACTAGCAAATGCATTCTCCCCTAAGTTGGCTGACTTGACAAAACCGGATTGCATCGCTGCAGTAGGCACTGTATACAACGCAGTACGCTGATAGTTGAATAGTGGCTAGGTTTCCTCATTTTCACAACGTTATTTAAACCATAGTCTTCAGCTCCACCCTGACTTTCAAGCTTCAACCCGAAATCACATTTCATACCACATGGTCTTCCAACCTGCGTAACCCGATGCATGCAGAAACTGGAAGAATCAACTGTACTTGGTTACTGAATTTGACTAAAAATGCCTGAAAATCCTTAAATCGGGTCCATAATATCAACTGCTGCTTGTCAGTATTAACTCCTATCTTAAGACTACGACATAATCTGCTTTAAAAAGAAACCAACCTCGAAATGTTTCAAACAAAACGGTAAGTAAAGGAAAGAGAAGGAGTGAACGCACGATGGGCGGGACCGATCGGCGCGGGAAGAGTGACCGGACGTTGTTGGTCAGGTCCATGATCTGCGAAAGGCAAAAAACATTTGCGTTTAAATGACACAGTAATGTCCCACACCAAAATTTATTGGTCTGAGAATGAGTAAGGTTTACAGATAACTGTTACACTGGGCAGGCACATGGATAGTTTAACAAGGCAAAAAAACACTTATTTGTGACTAACGTCTAAAGGCATTCCCAGCTACACAGAGGGTTAACGCGGCCACAATCGTGCAATACATGTTCAGACGGATGGTCCCTACGCATCATCCCTTAAATACTCCTGACTTTTACAAAGAAGCAAGGAGGACACGGATTTTCTGTGAAAGATGGCCTCCTAGCTCAGGCACGAACATGCCTCACAATAGCGCAATAGGCATGTTGCAGAGTCAAAAGGTAAGCGTTTTAGGTCACGACACAGAACCTCGGCGGTCTGTAAATATTTCATGTTGACTACCTGCTCAGCTCCGATTCACCGTGCATTGTGTTCGTTACCTTGTTGGTTATAGGGCCTCTGTGATGTGAATTACATTGCATTCAATCACAGAAAGACTGGCACATATTAAAATGTGCTTGCAGATTTGCATTGAGCGCCATTAAATTTTTGTAGCTTGCGGAAATCATGAAATAGGCCTATATTCACGGAAAATTCGAAAGAAATGGGAAATTGACGTAAATGCAGCAATGTATTGAAACTAACTTCGCATTAATTAGACATAAATCTGTCTTAGGAAACACTGAACGGTGAGATTAAAAGAGGCAATTGGTGTGGTATCTGTTCTGTTTCAGCGCCGTTAGCAGACCGTCTGATTCCTGTCAACAAGGGCTCATGCAGAGGAAGGAATGTTTGCTATCAGTTCGGCAAAAAGAGTGGAGACTGCACACAATTGTACTATGCGAACAATGCAGCAATTCGAACAATTTTGTCACAAAGGCGGAATGCAAAAGATGAATAGGCTGAGTTGTTTTTCTGTGATTTTGTCTCAGCTGGTAATAGAAGGTTTTCCGCGAATGTTTTTCATTGCGTCGCGTCCAGCGGGCGTTCTGAGGTGTGTTTGTGCTTCAGGTTATTCTCGCAGTAAATTAAGCAAGATTTATTCGCTCCCCTACGGCTAAATCCTGATGTGGAGTCCTTCGTAAATCTTTTGGAATTATAATTTACTTTATTCACTGTACGATGGTTAAATTTCGATATATGCTATAAATAGGACGATTTTTTAGAAAATTATTATTACAAGTTTATTGCTGTTACTAATGGCGTACGTTTTGTGCATTCCGAATTGTTGACGCATACATTTTCTCGATAAGGTAAGATGATTAAAATTGTAATCAGTTTTGCCATGACACTGAAATCTACCTTCAAAATTATAAAAGTGCATCATTTTCAAAATTTATAGGCAAGGATCTCTTATATTCTACGTTATCTCCAATGCTCAACTACTCGTCCTTTACATCATCCTAGTCACAATCTACCCAGTAGCCTGAAGGCATTGCATTTGTCCCCGCCTTCACCAAATAAACAGATGGGGCAGTGATCAATTGGAAGACTTCAGGTTATCTTCTTAATTTGGCATGAAGAGCACTGGATACCACTTTATCCTCCATTCGGTTCCTGCATGAGATCTCTATTCAACTATGTCTAAATTTCACACTCTTCAGCAGGAGAAAATTGGTTCATACAAAGGAGCAAATGTAATCTTTATGGAAAACTTTTATATCCAGCTGAGAAACGAGTAACTGATAAAGTCAGTTATTTAAGGACCTGCCTTCGTTGTAAATCTCTTGGTTACGGTGTCCAACTGGAACCGGTATTCGAGAGGCATTGTCGGCTTATGTTCATGAATTATATTAGAGCATATGGAGGCCGTGAAGTAGGGGGAATGCTTGAAAAGGGCTTTGCTACTGACGATGTTTAGAGAAGCATAAGTAGCTAAATGGTATCAGAACTAATTTAACCTGTGTACAAGAAGATAATATCAAATTTGGGTAAGTGTGACTGAAGTACTCGTCTACCATCTCAATGTACTGATATGATGAAAATTTTACCAAAGACGAACGTTTCATCGCTGAGTGGTCTCATAGAATCCTTCGTTTTCCCAATTAATCGTATAAATTTCCTTCAATTTTTCCTCTGTATAGGTTATTCATAGCGTAGCAAGTTTCAGCGTTAAGATTATTTTAATGCTTTATTTGCCAGCTACTTCTTCAAGGTTGCAACTTTTATCGTCTAAACAGACAAATTATTTTACGTTATAAACCTCGCCCAGTTATTTTGAGCACCGGTCACCATTTTCGGTGAAACTTATTTTTAGGCTACCAATACATAAGGGAAATGCTTACTGAAATGGACAAATACTTTTTCTGATCGTATGTTCAACTGCATTGATCCCCTAGCGCATTAATGTTGCTCAGCTTCGCAACTGAGCATTGGCAGGCATGCAGTTAAAAATTACTGCGAAAAATAGGAAAAAACAAATAAATGAAATATCGATAGCAATTTAAACACACCATGTATGTAAACGCACTGCTGCAAATGTTCCTTCACAGTGCCCCGTTGTAGGTGAAACTTTAGTTACTATCATTCCACGCGAAAATGTTTTCATCAACATTTTCCTGTAAGGAAATGATCTTTTCGGGTTGAAGCTTAAAAAGTCGGAATTTAGCCTCCCCGAAAGACATTTACTATTCAAAGCCACCAATACACCTAGCAGAAATTTTTCCTGCTACCCATGTAAGCAGTGATAAAGTCAGGTTCGACCAACATACAATTTCAATTATTCATCCTCAGCTCTGTACAATTATAAGAGTTAAGTTTGATCAAGAAAAGTTAAAAAATACAAGGATCATTAGATATTGAGGACCCGGTTGGAAGACCTTGATTTCAAAAACCAGACGTTAAGAAGGAGCCATCGCCATCTGACTGGTCAGCCAGGCCAACGAACGACGTTATTTTACCAGGAGGATACTGCATTAATTCGATTACTTGCGATAAGAGACTTTGACAAATCTTCCGAATTCCCAAATTCTTTCACCCGCTGACTACCATTTGTGCTTCGGATTCCAGCTGATGACTTTGGCTGTAGTTGGCTGAATGAAGACAGCCTAAGCCCGAAACACTACTGTATAAATCTAACCGCATTTTCCTCCGTCCTTCCGCCTCCTCTATATCTTGACCGACTTGGGACTGGTAGTTGCCTGTCTTTGTGCGGCCTTTGCTTCTCATCCAATTTGCTTCAGACGGTCAATGACTAACTGTGTGCCCATCAGTTAATGAATTTTTGATTCTATGAGGCATCTTAAATTAATGAAAAATATCTATACTACTTAAACAGCTTATTTCACTGGTATAGTTTTGCGTTGAGTTGTAAAGAAGTTAATTTAAATGCCAACACTGTCGGGATGGAAATATCCTGTGATGAGGCTTTACAGTAGGACAACATCGCCTAGGTAAATCCATTCTACTCGAAAAATAAATACAAAATTGGCTGAGTTATGGATGGTGCATAGAATACTAGCCCTTGTGCGGACGCTGGCAAGGAGCGAGAGGGAGGCTGAACGGAATGAGTGACTCTCGTAACCGATCAGTGAGCATTCATCCACCAATATGAATATTCCTGATGTAAACCAACAAGAACAAGAACACTTGACTTAATAATTAGAGCGTTGAACCTCGAATCAACAGTGCGTGGGTTCGAGCCTCAGCTGATGAAACACCTGGGGTTGGTTATGGCTTAATACTGATGGCTAATAAGCTAGAACTGGCTATTCCAGTCTCTTTTGTCTCTGTCAGTCATATTTTTGTACTTGTTTTTTTGGCTGCTTAAACTTTTGCTACCCTATACAGGTCTGATGCAAAATAGGCGACAACATACGTTTGGCTAATTTGTATTCATTTCAGCATGTTGGCTTACATTAAACAAAATACATAAACTGTTGTATATAGCTTATAGTTAGCCCTTAGCTGTAAGCTTTAGGCATAAGAATGCAACTTCTTGATCACTTTGAAAATACAGTCGTCTGTTTGCTTTCCTGGTTTTTGTGCAAAATTTAAATATTTCCAACACATTGTCACTGCCATTACGATCAATATGTGTATTCCATCGGTCGCAAGGAAAAGAAGATGAACTCACCTCGAAACCGCGAACTCGTGACACCACTAGCCTAAAACACCTTATGTGATAAACGATTGTTTGGATTCTCATGGGCTGGAATTTTGTATCGTGGCTTCTACTAATTCCTTTAACCATCAAAAGAGGTTTAACATATTGTATTCAGAAAAGAGCATATTAAATTGGGTTTTTAACTATTAAAATTGCATTTAAATGAGGGATTTCATTTCTCATTCAAAGTCATAATCAAAGCCAGTTTCAGATCAGAGCAGTTGCAGTGTTTATGGTATACAATAGCTTTGGTTTGTTCCGGTTTTCGTGTATCCCATTCTCCTGAAGTGCTTTCTAGAACCCGTTGTTGTTGAGCGTTGCTGTTGATATATTTACGAAACTAGACTCTATCTTGGATCAAAAAGAATGCACAAAAGGACCGTGCTTCGATACGAATTAAAGTTCTTTTGCGCCTATAAAAGTCCACTTTCAGTACGCCATCGGGTGAATGATCATGCATGTTTAAACCAATTTCAAGGATCAGTACTTTAGTTAACTTTTGACCTCAATCTGTTTGCCCAACTATAATAAGCCCTCAAAATAGATGTCATCTTGTGCCTCAAACCCTCAAGATGTATCTCCCGACCTTTTTCGTGCTGCTCCTGTGTGCAGCGGCTTATGATTTTGAAGGTAAATCATTATTACACATAGCTCCCTTCTCTTGCAACTGCTTCTCTTTAATTTAGAAAAGTACTAGGTGATTACAGTCACCTAAAAAAACTCAAACTTAAACTTAAATCTTAGTCGTTTCACCTTTCACCTATGTGACCAGTGCATTTAAAAATGACATCAATAAAACTAGCCCAGGAACACTTTGGCAGACAAACATCTGGCATTAGCGGACTCGTTAGGACTTCGCTTCGCAAATATCAGATTTAATTAAAAATAAGAGGAGATGAAAAATCCCTTTGCCTCCCATTAAATGCTGATCACGTTTTACGTTTAAATTCTCTTCTATCTCATCCCAAGATTTTATCATAAACTGCAAAATAAAAAAGGATATAAAATAACATTTATATCCCATCGTCTTGTCTAGATCTGCAGGTAAAGTGTATTTGCGATTATCTGAGTCGATTCCAAAACTAGTTTTGTGGGCAGAAGATCACTTCCTGCACCAGAAATCTAACCAACTACGTTTCAGGTCAGAGTTTGATAAATTCAACAAACGTAGGCTCATGTACGGACACACCGTGCGCTTTAAGATTTCAGGAGCTCGAAAAAGGTTCGAACGCAGATAGAAAATAAGAAAGCTATAAAGGAAGCAATTGAACGGACAATACCCCAGTACGATACCGCAGTACTTCATTTAATTCCGAATTTTTAAGTTTTTATAAACAAATTGCCAGCTTCTTTATAATACTGTCATTTGAGCTCGATACTTTCAGGGACGTTTTCCAAACAGGCGGCTTACCCGCTAAGTGTACGCGAAGGGGTGAGTAATGAACCTCAAAGGGGTTAACCAACCTTTAATTTCCATTAGGGATAATGCACTAGTGGAACTGTGTAGATCAAAGCTGCATTTTATGAAAAACCTCCCAGTTTGTTGGTCTTTAGTCACTATTATTTGGTTGCTTCCCTTCGCTTTCTGCTTGCAGTCTCATGCCTGAATTGAATTCAGAAATATAGGAGATACATTTGAACTACTCGTAAGATCTCAGCTTTGAGAAAAAGACGGAGGCTTGCATCCACAGTAAATACTACCAAACAGTCCGTGGTTCCTCTGCACTAGTGACCTCTTGGTATTTTTTTTTCATTCAGTGCACATTTCAAAATTTAACGTTTGGCACGTAGGCAATGCATATTTGTTCCTAGATGAAAAAGTGTCCAGTTCGATTAAGTATAAACTGGCCAAAGTAAATTAGAGCATTTTCTCGACGTACATACTCAATATAATGAATCGATTTCACTTTGCTCCTGCCAACATCAAACGCACAGATTGAGAAAGAGTTAATAGCAAACGCGTCGTCTTCTTCTTCCACCGGAATCAAAAACGCACGTTAAAGGCAGTCAGTTTCATTCTACAGAAAATAAGGGTTCACAGCAAGATACCGGAAGTAAAAAAATTATGCATTGAATATTGGGATGTTTTGGGGTACGGGTTTTTTAATCATAACGTCCACACGGAAACATCGTAATAGGCTGAAAAGGCAATATCTCCAGCTGAAGGTTTTCGGACAGTTATTAATTAACCAATATTCATTGTGTAGAAACCGTTTTGAGTAATAGATAAATGATGCATTTCTTAATTACTTGTATTTAATTGAATGATTTTTATTTTTTCCTTAGCAGCGCTTCCAATCCTCACCAAAAGTGGTAGGTTCTTCCCAAAAGGAAAAAGTCTATGGCATTTTGGATATTATAATTAGGAAAATCGCAGCTCCTAGCAATCTAAAAATGCATCAAAGTTAATTATGATTTTTACTTATATTAAAATCAAGTAACCAGTAACCACGTACTGTCATTTATTCCAGTTTCTGCATACATCAAGTAGCGCAGAGACGGCATATTTAATTGATGACCCTGTAGTATGAGATGTGATTTCAGATTGAAGCTGGGTCGTCACGGTGTAGCTGAAGACTAGGGTTTAAATTATGTGCCGAAAAAGAGCTAACCTGGCCGCTGCTCAACTTTAAGCGGACTGCGTTTTCTACAGTGGTTACTGCAGTGACCCCATATTGTTTTAACAAATCAGCAAACTTAGTGGAGAATGAATATACGCTCTTAGTCTAGACCACTAATTCCTTGCTTAAAGACATTTATAGGCTGCCATAAATCACGGTCATTATGGTAGCTAGCTTTATACTTTGGGTTACTATTTAATACAGTTGGTAAATCCTGTCAAGTTAAAAAAGAAGCAATAGTGCCAACAAACAGGACGCATTCCCAGTACGAGTTTCCGACTGTCACGATCGACGATGTTCTCCTGCGGCCTCACGAGATGGGCGCAAAAGCGGTGACCTGCGCCTGAAAGAGTGAGGCAGACGTGCGCAGCATCTATCGAAAGTTTTCGATCTTAATCAACCCTGATCTGATGGCAAGACAATTTCAACGCGATCTGAAGGTGTCGTGGATGACTGCTGTCCAGCCAACAGAGAGCAAACACGAAGATTTAAATGCTTCAGGTTTAAAAGGCCTGTACTCGTTCGTCCTTGATGATAGTTGGAGTGAAGTCTTCAACTAGCTTGAATATTTATCCTGAATATTTATCAACCTTTAAGGTGTGGTTCATGATGCTGGTTAGTGTTGCAAGGGATAGCTTACTTAACGTGCCAGATGTCCTCCAATCTCAAAAACATTCATTTTATAGATTGGCTTAGATAAGACACCTGATTTAATTCAGTGAATGTTTGCATCTGAAGCTCTAAGTGGGAATTAGTCTCCAGTCACGAGGTTTCTCATGGAGCTTGCGTTGATTGGATCTCTTTGAGTATGCCCTGCAACTACTCCGAACATTTATCGCTCACTATGCACGAAGACAGTGGAGCCTGAAGTGTTTGCCACAAATATTGCTGCATAATACCACGCAGACAGCTGTTGACAACAGGTGAGTAAGGATATCGTTTAAAGTGTTACGCAGACAGCTATTAACAACAGGTGAGTAAGGATATCGTTTAAAGTGTTACCATGGGAAAGGGAAAAAATTCAATATTAAAGCATTGACTTAATATACAGTTCACCCAGAAGTCCTTCATCTTTTAGCTCCGAGGATTGCCGAGGAATTTCCAATCGAAAAACCAAAGGGTAAGTCAATATGTATTTCGACTTACCAGGCATACCATAGCACCCACAAGACATAGATGATGCGCACCGTTTGCTACCTGGTCGTCCTATAGGCGTTCTGCGTTATTCGTGCTTTTAATCCTCAGTTACACGGATACTTTTTCCATAGGCCCATGACGGCCAGAGACAGGAGTCATAAAAAACATAGGATAATTTAACTCCGAATTATCCATATGTAGTTCACAATTACTACAAAACAGGTTCAGCGAACGTTTTTCACGATGGAGCATTGCAGTTGTAATAGTTGTATCCCTGGCAACCGAACCAATATCTATTTAATAAATGCACATTAAAAAGGGAAAGTTGTACGACGATGAACAAAAAATAGTTCAGATTTTTCTGTGATCAAGTGGGTTGGCAGTGCTGCCCTCTCACTCTAGATGCGTTTATTGGGCACTTCCTGTTCAGTTGACTAATAAGCGTTTATGAGACATCATTGCAGCAGGTATAGTTATTGTTTCATTAAAGCCCCTCTCTGGGATTATGCAATGACAAACTTTAAGGAGCAGCGCATCCATAGTGATGTTTAAACCTCAAAAGAATCGTTCACGTTAAATATTTAACTCATGACCCCACAGTAAATCAACATTGTCGTCTGCAAGTGACGGGGTGATTGCGTGAAACAGTGGAAAATGCTACCTAAGTTACTGTTACGGGGGCACAAGCTGCTTCATTCTAACAACTCGCCCGTCCTGTTAGCCTTCAAAACAAACCAGTTTTGGCAAAATCGGCATGAAAACTGTTTCTCATGTGCCTCCCTGGCCTGAACCAGCCCAATGTTATTTCTTTTTATTCGAAAAGGACAAAAAGCTAAAAGTTTTAGAAAAATGAAGAGGTTAAGCAATAAAGGTTGGGTCCCCAGCAGCATTTGTTCAGAAGAATGTAAGAAAGCTACTTGAACAGTAGAAACTCGTAGGGACAATTGCATATCATCCAATT
Organism: Schistocephalus solidus; assembly: GCA_017591395.1. Classification (NCBI taxonomy): domain Eukaryota; kingdom Metazoa; phylum Platyhelminthes; class Cestoda; order Diphyllobothriidea; family Diphyllobothriidae; genus Schistocephalus; species Schistocephalus solidus. Next base: position 310,780 of record WEDG01000895.1, on the reverse strand, counting down.
GGCAGTATTTTAAAGGGGAATAATGCTTTCATTATGCTTACTTGACTGTTTACAAATAAATAAATAATTCTCGTTTTTTGGTACGCTCTCATAAGTAAACTTTAGGAACACAACACACCACGTCATTAACCCTTATGTAAACGGCATCTATGCGTTCATTAGACTTGACATAACTTCCATGCCTTTGTATCATTGCAACTAATTTTTTTCATTTTTTCTTTCTCCTTGTAGCTGCCCTGCCACAGTGCTTTCTTGCCAAGTGGAAAGTGGACCATGCAGACGCCACAACGCACGGTTTTACTTTGACTCGAAATCCGGAACCTGCAAGCATTTTCGTCTACGGTGGTTGCCGTGGAAATGGCAACAACTTTTTGAGCCTGGCACAGTGCACGGCATTTTGTCTGCCTTGATCGCCGCAGGACGAAAGTTGATGTCTCGCATACATTCGCTGTACAGCTTGAAAGTCAGCTTTCAATTGCAAAAAATACTGCAGGAACTAAACGAACTTTTTCCTTTGCTGCGAAGCGGTTCTTAGAAAATGCGCACTAGGCAAGCTACTTGTAATTAGATTAACTGGTCTGAAAAATCGATCGCACAAGTCTGCAACGTGAAGCGATTAATCGATATACTTCTGCACGCTTCACCTCTTTGAACGACGCTGCTCTCTTTATGTACTATTACTCCCGCTATATTTTTGAGCATGAACCAAATATTGACTTGCAAATTCGCTCGAAACCGTGGATAAAGGGGTCACTTGGGTACTTCTTAATTACGGTATTTCTGAAGGCCGATGTTCACTGCTGACAGTTTGAGTAACTAAGCGTCGAGTTTGGACGAACATTGGGTATTTTAATAGTTTTCTAGTTACTTGAGGGATAAAATAGAGCGTGCTGGTTGAGCGAGAGATCAGGCATAATGCCCACACACAAGTCTTTCTCCAGGATGACGTGCGCTGTCCGGTAGAATAATGTAAGATTTAGAAAGGCTACAGTTTAAATTGGCTCTCTATATAATTAAAGATTAAAAAAGCATCCGATGAGTAATTTGGAATAACCACCGTGAATAAAAATAGCTCAAGCTCGTTTCAAGTTCAAACTTCACCAAGTACATTTTTGCACGTAAAACGGCATTTTTATATATTCTGGTTGATTTAATTTCAGATAGCATATTCGCTTTACTGCCTGCAGTTTAATTTGCATCCGGTCAATCCCAAAAATTTGGTCCGGACATTTGAATGAGCAATCTTCTGCAAAGCAAGCCAGTTTTATTTATTTACTCTTTCTTCAGAAACGATAGATTTTCAGTTTATATTTGTAAGTGGATAAAGTTTTACTGATTTCCTCAAGTTTAATTCCAAATGGAGTCAACTTTCGCTGAACTTTGCCATTCTCTCCCGATGATTGGGCTAGACCGAAGCAATCCAAGTTTTTTCAAGCTCCTCAAACGGGAGTGAGCACCAGAGGGGTGTTCTTGTAAAGACGCCTGGATATATGGAATGAGGGAAATGTCATAGGTTGAAGGATGGCCAGTCAGGACAATGTGCTGACCAAACGTCCGTGACCTTGACTGGTGACTTGTTGCGCACATGTGGTGTGGTGTCCAGATACTCGTTGCAGCGCACACTTCATCCCCCACCGTAAAGTAGACGGCCTCGGGAAGGGGAGAAGTAAGAAAAGGTACCAATAAATACTTAACCGCTTTTATGACTGATTTCATCCTAAAAACCGTTCGACGGGTTTGCAGATTCTAGTTTACCCTTTGAAGGCTGCATTTTGGATATCAGCGCTGATTTGTGGAGTAGGGGGTTCCTCTGCCCGGAGGTGATTGCGGGCTGAGATATTAGAAGAATGGTGAATATACACCTCGGCTGGCTGCGTTATTGTACTGTGTGTGTAGTAGATTTTCTGTCCTCTGGAGGTTTGTAATCAACGTCGGGGTATGCGAGTAGTTTGCCCTTCCCGAATTCTTCATCTTCTATGTCCGTATGGCTGCGGAATTGATAAAGATGTCACTGGACTATGCTTCCACCTTCTCCATTTGCCTCTTGCTTGTCCAAACTACTGCCGGACACCATTTCGCTTCGCATTCGAATGACGTGTAGACACCTACGCTTGGCGCGAATATTTAAGGTCAGCTGTGCTCGTCATATGACACTTTCTGTGGTGTCCGTTTATCGATTGCTTTCGTACGCGTTGAAGGATTTAGTGAATCGAGTCATGTGCGTAACTGCCGCATGCAACTCAATGCTGCAAGCGAAAACCGGTTTAGTCGTATGGCCTTATGCAGTAGCTAATCAAAAAGCCTCAGAGAATCGTAGATAAATTCACTTATATTTCTTTAGCTAGGAGATTTTTTATTGTATGAACTGCGCGCTTTGCACGGCCATTTGAAGCCGCGTTGTAGGCGTATTATTAAATACGAGTTAAGCATCAGAAAGCAGTTCTCCAAAGTACCAACCAGGGCTATGGCAACTATGAGAGCGATAAGGTATCATCTGTTAAATTGAATGGGCGTGAGAAATTTGTGGATAATTCCGCTTGTGTCTCTTTAGCTAGGACGTGTTTTATTGCCTGAAGTGCGCGCTTTGCAAGGCCAGTTGAAGCCGTGTGGTGGGGACAGCATTTATGTTTAATTTCGTTTTCCTCAAGAAATTATTCAAATTCTACGCTAGTAAAGGCTGGGCAATTTTCTGAAACGACAATTTCTGGTGTTCCAGAATTAGAATAAATGAATCGCAAGTTGTAGATTGCAGTAATTAAAGAACAGGAGTTTCCGTTCGGAATCGCCTGAATCCCTTTGTGTGGGCATCAACCACGACCAAGGCCATATCGCCTTGGAATGTCCAAACATTAGTCGAGTTGTGCCCCTTCTAGGGCGAGTCGAACCAGGTATAGGGCTCCAGAGGCAACTTCGTTATGGTCACCTGATTTATTGGACACACGTGACATGTTTTTACCATATTTACGATATCTGCGTATATTATGGGTCAACAAACATAGCTGTGGACAAGTCTTTTACTTCTAACTGTACAAGAATGAGCATTGTGCAAGTCTCTATGGATGACCTGTCGGCCCGAAAGTCCGTATTCGTCTTTTAGATTCACTGCGCTCTGACGGCTGTTGAATATCTTAAAATCACGGGAAAATAAGAAAAGCCAGCCAGATTGCAATCATCTTATTACGTGAATTAAAAGAAGGTCTTTAGATTACTATGTTGAGATGGGCCAATTGCTCATATATCAATCAGTAACAACCAGTACCTTTTGAGAAAATGACAATTGCTCTTAAAAACTGTATTTAAAGGGCACAGATATGCATAAGCAATAGTTTAGTTATAACATTTTCACAGGTCATTAAGAATATAGAATGCACAAAACTAATTATGAAGTAAAAACTTAAAAATGCGCGGCATTTTCAATATGACAGCGAGTGAACACGTTCACAGCACGTGCACCAGGAAATATTCATCAGAGTCAAAGTTAATGTAAACGAATCAATCTATTGAACAAACGTACAGTGGGGAAACGCACAACATTCGTCGTTAAAGAATCCCACTGAAAAATGACTACGAGAAAATGGAGGAGCTTTGCTTGGTGTGGCGCAGTTCCTTTTGAAGTTGACAATAGTATCCTCAGAGATTCGGTTTTGAGGCAATCTCAAAAAGATCTTCCCAGCTGACATTCAGATCAAGTCCCATTAGCAATTGACCTTGTGATATAAGGGCACCTCTGTGTTGTCTATAGTGGAGGGGGTGGAGACTCCAGGCAGTCAAACGTTGCACATATGCACAGCATTTTTAGCACATCATAGAACACCCCAACTTTACATATATATTTATATCTTAGCGAAGCCACGGCTGCCTGCACAACATATTTTAGGTGCAGCCACATAAATACTATATATACTTTCCCGAAGATATGCAATCAAACACGTCCTAGCTAAAGAGACACAAGCGAAATTATCCACAAATTTCTCACGCCCATTCAATTTAACAGATGATACCTTATCGCTCTCATAGTTGCCATAGCCCTGGTTGGTACTTTGGAGAACTGCTTTCTGATGCTTAACTCGTATTTAATAATACGCCTACAATGCGGCTTCAAATGGCCGTGCAAAGCGCGCAGTTCATACAATAAAAAATCTCCTAGCTAAAGAAAGATAAGTGAATTTATCTACGAATCACTCAGGCTTTTTGATTAGCTACTGCATAAGGCCATACGACTCAACCGGTTTTCACCTGCAGCATTGAGTTGCAAGTGGCAGTTACGCACATGACTCGATTCACTAAATCCTTCGACGCGTGCCACTGCAATCGAAAAACGGACACAACTGAAAGTGTGATATGACGTGCAGAGCTAACCTTAAATATTCGTGCCAAGCGTAATTGTTTACACGACATTCGAATGCGAAGCGAAATGGTGTCCGGCAGTTGTTCGAATAAGCAAGAGCAAAATGGAGAAAGGTGGGAGCATACTAGAGTAACATCTGCACCTATTCCGCAGCCAAATGGACAGAGAAGACGAAGGATTCAGGAAGGTCAAACTGCTCGCAAACCCGGACGTTGAAGAGAACGTCCAAAGGACAGACGATCTTCTGCCTACACAGGACAAAACGCAGCCAGCCGAGGTGTATATTCACCATCCTTCTTATATCTCGGCCCACAATCACCTCCGGGCAGAGGAATCCCCTACTCCACACATCAGCGCTGATATCGAAAATGTCACCTTCAAAGGGTAGACTAGAATCTGCAAACCCGTCAAACGGTTTTTAGGATGAAATCCGTCATAACATCTGTTTAACATTCATTGGTACCTTTTCTTACTTCTCCCCTACCCGAGGCCGTCTACTTTACCATGGGAGATAGAGTGTATGCTGCCACGAGTATCTGGACACCACACCACATGTGCGCAACAAGTCACCAGTCAAGGTCACGGACGCGTGGTCAGCACTTTGTCCTGACTGGCCATCCTTCAACCTATGACATTTCCCTCATTCCATATATCCAGGTGTCTTTACAAAAACACCTAATCTGGTGCTCTCTCCCACTTGAGGAGCTTGAACAAACTTGGATTGCTTCGCTCTAGTCCAATCATCGGGAGAGAATGGCAAAGTTCAGCGAAAGTTGACTCCATTTGGAATTAAACTTGAGGAAATTAGTAAAACTTTATCCACTTACAAATATAAACTGAAAATCTATCGTTTCTGAAGAAAGAGTAACTACATAAAACTAGTTGGCTTTGCAAAAGATTGCTCAAGCAAGTGCCCAATCAAATATTTGGCGTTGACCTGATGCAAATTTAAGTGCAGGCAGTAAAGCGAATATGCTATCTGAAACTAAATCAACCAGAATATATAAAAATACCGTTTTTCGTGCAAAAAGCTGCCAGGTGAAGTTTGAACTTGAAATGAGCTTGATCTAATTTTATTTACGGTGGCTATTCCAAATTACTCGTTGGATGCTTTTTTAATCTTTAATTATATCGAGAACCAATTTAAACTGTAGCGTTTCTAAATCTTACATTATTCTACCGAACATCACACGTCATCCTGGGGAAAAAGTGGTGTGTTGTCATTTCGCCTGATCTCTCGCATAACCAGCACGCTCTATTATATCCCTCAAGTATAAAGAAAACTATTGAAATACCCAATGTTCGTCCAAACTTGATGCTTAATCACTCGAAATGTCCACAGTGAACATCGACCGTCAGAAATACCGTCATTAAGAAGTACCCAAGTGACCCCTTTATCCACGGTTTCGATCGAACTTTGCAAGTCAATATCTGGTTCATGATCAACAATATAACGGGAGTATTAGTACATAAAGAGAGCAGCGTCGTTCAAAGAGGTGAAGCGTGCAGAAGTATATTGATTAATCGTATCACGTCGCAGACTAGTGCAATCGATTTTTCGGACCAGTAAATCTAATTTCAAGTAGCTTTCCGAGTGCGCATTTTATAAGAACCACTTTACAGTAAAGGAAAAAGTCGGTTCGGTTCCTGCAGTAATTTTTGCAATTGAAAGCTGACTTTCAAGCTGTACAGCGAATGTATGCGAGACATCAACTTTCGTCCTGCGGCGATCAAGGCAGACAAAATGCCGTGCACTGTGCCAGGCTCAAAAAGTTGTTGCCATTTCCACGGCAACCACCGTAGACAAAAGTGCTTGCAGGTTCCGGATTTTGAGTCAAAGTAAAACCGTGCGTTGTGGCGTCTGCATGGTCCACTTTCCATCGGCAGAAAGCACTGTGGAAGGGCAGCTACAAGGAGAAAGAAAAAAAATGAAAAAAATTAGTTGCAGTGATACAAAGGCATGGAAGTTATGTCAAGTCTAATGAACGCATAGGTGCCGTTTACATAAGGGGTTAATGACGTGGTGTGTTGTGTTCCTAAAGTTTACATATGAGAGGGTACCCAAAAAACGAAATTTTTTTATTTATTTGTACCAAGTCAAGTTAGCATAATAAAAGCATTAATCCCCTTTAAAATACTGTCAATTGGATGAGATGCAATTGTCCCTTCGAGTTTTCTACTGTTCAAGTAGATTTATGAACAAATACTGCTGGGTCCCGACGATGGTGTTTGAATAACCTCTTCATTTTTCTAAAACCCTTTAGTTTTTGTACATTTTGAGGATAAAAGCAGCAATAACGCAGAACGCCTATAGGACAACCAGCTAGCAAAGGGTGTGCATAATATATTACTTGTGGGTACTATGGTATGGTCTTGTGGGTGCGTGCTATGGTATGCCTGGTAAGTCAGAATAAATCTTGACTAACCCGTTGGTTTTTCGATTGGAAATTCCTCGGCAATCCTCGGAGCTGAAAGATGAAGCACTTCTGGGTGAACTGCTTATTTAGTTAATGCTTAAATATTGATTTTTTTCCTTTCCCATGGTAACACTTTAAACGATATCCTTACTCACCTGTTGCCAATAGCTGTCTGAGAGTGATGCGTGATATTATAAAAGAGGAAAAGCAAGCAATATTTGTGGCAAACACTTCTGGCTCCACTGTCTTCGTGCATAGTGAGCGATAAATGTTCGGAGTAGTTGCAGGGCATACTCAAAGAGATCCAATCAACGCAAGCTCCATGAGAAACCTCGTGACTGAAGACTAATTCCCGCTTAGAGCTTCGGATGCTAACATTCACTGAATTAAATCAGGTGTCTTATCTAAGCCAATCTACAAAATGAATGTTTTTGAGATTGGAGGACATCTGGCACGTCAAGTAAGCTATCCCTTGCAACACTTACAAACATCCTGAACCACACCTTAAAGGTTGCTACATCTTCAGGTTGAATAGCTATTTTCTTCGCTGTTTTGCATTCCTAAGCTAGATGAAGACTTCACTCTAGCTATTTTCAAGGACGAACGAGTACAGGCCTTTTCAACCTGAAGCATTAAAATCTTCGTGTTTGCCATCTGTTAGCTGGTCAGCAGTCATCCATGACACCTTCAGATCGCGTTGAAATTGTCTTGCCATCAGATCAGGGTTAATTAAGATCAAAAACTTGCGGTGGATACTGCACACGTCTGCCTCACTCTTTCAGGCGCAGGTCACCGCTTTTGCGCCCATCTCGTGAGGCCGCAGGAGAACATCGTTAATTGTGACAGTCGAAAACTCGTACTGGGAATGCGTCCTGTATGTTGGCAATATCGCTTCTTTTTTAACTTGAAAGGATTATCCAACTGGATTTACTAGTAACCCAAAGTACAAAGCTAGCTACCATAATGAGCGTGATTGATTGCAGCTTATAAATATCTTTTAGCAAGGAATTACGTGGTCTTGACTAAGAACGTTTGAATAGCAAATGCATTCTCCCCTAAGTTGGCTGACTTGACAAAACCGGATTGCATCGCTGCAGTAGGCACTGTATACAACGCAGTACGCTGATAGTTGAATAGTGGCTAGGTTTCCTCATTTTCACAACGTTATTTAAACCATAGTCTTCAGCTCCACCCTGACTACCAAGCTTCAACCAGAAATCAACATTTCATACCACATGGTCTGCCAACCTGCGTAACTCGATGCATGCAGAAACTGGAAGAAATAACTGTACTAGGTTACTGAATTTGACTAAAAATGCCTGAAGATCCTCAAACCGGGTCCATAATATCAACTGTTCCTTTTCGGTTTTAACTCTTATCGTAAGACTACGACATAATCTGCTTTAATAAGAAGCCAACCTCGAAATGTTTCAAACAAAACGGTAAGTAAAGGAAAGAGAAGGAGTGAACGCACGATGGGCGGGACCGATCGGCGCGGGAAGAGTGACCGGACGTTGTTGGTCAGGTCCATGATCTGCGAAAGGCATAAAACATTTGCGTTTAAATGAAACAGTAATGTCCCACACCAAAAGTTATTGGTCTGAGAATGAGTAAGGTTTACAGATAACTGTTACACTGGGCAGGCTCATGGATAGTTAAACAAGGCAAAAAAACACTTATTTGTGACTAACGTCTAAAGGCATTCCCAGCTACACAGAGGGTTAACGCGGCCACAATCGTGCAATACATGTTCAGACGGATGGTCCCTACGCATCGTCCCTTAAATACTCCTGATTTTTACAAAGAAGCAAGGAGGACACGGATTTTCTGTGAAAGATGGCCTCCTAGCTCAGGCACGAACATGCCTCACAATAGCGCAATAGGCATGTTGTAGTGTCAAAAGGTAAGCGTTTTAGGTCATGGCACAGGACATCTATAGAAATGTTAATATTTCACGTTGACTACCTGCTCAGCTCCGATTCAACTTGCATTATGGTCCTTACCTTGTTGGTTATAAGTCTTTGTGCTATGAATTTCATTGCGTTCCATCACAGAAAGGCTGGCACATATTAGAATGTGCTTGCCGATTTGCATTTAGTGCCATTAATCTTTTAGCTTGCGGAAATCATGAAATAGGCCTATATTCACGGAAAATTCGAAAGTAAATCGGAAATTGACGTAAATGCAGCAGTGTATTGAAACTAACTTCGCATTAATTAGACATAAATCTATCTTGGGAATCACTGAACGGTACAAATCTCAAGTCATTGCGGAACATCAATAAAACGATTTTGTAGTACGTTTAAAAAGCCTGTGAACGAAAACGGCAGTTTCAATAAAGCAACATAAGCGAAATGCGGTTACAGAAACGCTTAAGTGCCTTCCGCTGCTGCTGCTGCTTCAAGAACTCCCAGTTTTAAACTGTGCTTTCGTACCCTATAATACAAAAACAACAAAAATAACCTAGGCAGCTGGATATTTTAATACAAAAACAATTTTCCATATTGTAGCTTAGGTTGCGGCGTTGATATAGAAGCCTGTTTATGTTGCTTGAGACGCAGCGTGAAGAGGTTTTTACGAAAATGTGAGATGCACTCGTCAACAAGGCCTTTTATATGCACAGACGTCATATACTCCGTATTCAAGCTTCCGACAATTCAGTTTATGGTAGCTTTGTGCTCATCGATCGGTTATAGGACTCACTCGTCCCACATAACCTTGGATATAGGTAACTGATGATGGCTAATAAGGCGAAAATAGTCATTCCAGTCTCCCTTATCTTTGCCAGCAAGGTTCAGTTTATGCACAGGCGATATGCTGCAGCATACTGAGAGCACGTGTAAGTGGTAAATGCTCGTCTGTGGAGCTTAAAAGCACCAATTTCATAACTGGGTTATCGGCACACGTGAAACGCCGAGAGACCCTCTGATAAGCCGCGATGATTTCCAACAGCTACAGAATATCAGCGAATTACTTGTTTGGGCTTAAAGTTAGTTATTGTGCTGTCAGTGTAGTTTATCATATAACCTATGTATTTACTACTAATCGTATGCTGGAACTTTCTGAATATTGTGGTTATATCGTTGTGAATGATAGATGTTAATCAATATATTCATGTCAAATTTTAACCTAAGCACATAACGTTTAATTCTAACTGAGTGAATCCAAGTTAGCAATTAACATTTCTGTGGACTTAACATCGGCAACTTCAGTTTTTACGAAGGGAAATTCATATCTAAATACTGAAAATAATCTTCTAATATTTCGTTTGTGTTTTCTCTGAACGCCTCGTGCCATGACTTTAAACGTTTACCTTTTGACTCTGCAACATGCCTATTGTGCTATTGTGAGGCATGTTCATGCCTGAGCTAGGAGGCCATCTTTCACAGAAAACCCGTATATTCCATGCTTCTTTTAAAAGTCAGGAGTATTTAAGGAACGATGCGTAGGGACCATCAGTCTGAACATGTATTGCACGATTGTCACCTCGTTAATCCTCTGTGTAGCTTAGAATGCCCTTGGATGTCAGTCACAAATATATGGTTTTTTTTTGCCTCCTTTAACTATCCATGTACCTGCCCAGTGTAACAGTTATCTGTAAACTTTACTCATTCTCAGACCAATAAATTTTGGTGGGGAATTTACTGTCCCATTTAAATTTAAATGTTTGTTTTTTGCCTTTTGCGGATCTTAAATCCGACCAATAACGTCCAGTCACTGTTTCCGCACCGATCGGTCCCATCCGTTGTGCTTTCACATGTTCTCTTTCCTTTCCCTTCACATCCATAATTCATGTCCTCTGGTGTTTATGGCGATTGGTCGCTGTTATAATCAGTTGCCTTCGCAAGTGGCATTTTGCATTATTTGATTCTACTAAGGCAATGCCATGTCAACGGAGCATGATATTATTGTATCAACTACATTTCATTGGTCGTTTTCTAAAAAAAGTAAACCAGACTTTCGTTGTGAGGTGATCTGTGGTCAACTCAGTGTGCTCAATGTTTTTTCGATTCCCTTTGCAATGCGAGTGCCAGGATTCACTACCTGGGCTATGTTAGTGTTAAAGCGAGTTAAGCAGTAATGAAAAGCTTCTGACGGTGAGATTAAAAGAGGCAATTGTTGTGGTATCTGTTCTGTTTCAGCCCCGTTAGCAGACTGTCTGCTTCCTGTCAACAAGTGCTCATTCAGAGGAAGGAAGGTTCGCTATCAGTTCGGCAAAAAGAGTAGGGACTGCACACAATTCTTCTACAACAGATTTGGCTGCAATGCGAAAAGTTTTGTCACAAAGGCGGAGGGCAAAAGATGAATATGGTAGTTTTGTGGTTTTCTGTGGTTTTGTCTCAGCTGGAAATAAAAGGGTTTTCATGAAAGTTTCGTTTCCTAGGATGGCATCTAGCTGAATTTCTGAAGTGACAGTAGGCAACTGTCAACGCTTTCCTGCAGTTAGTGTAGATTTTTTGAGCAGGTGCAACAATGTGCGTTGTCCTGGGATTTACCTCTTTTCTTGGTTGTCTTTGATAAAAGCGAAATCCCATTGCTCAGTTTTTGTTAATTTATTGGAATTTTAATTTATTTTCTTCATTATAGGACGATCAAAATTCTGAAAGATATTACAAGTAGGAAATCTCTTAACCAATTAACTTAAGAAAGTCTGTCTGGTACTTCTGACGAGTGTATGCAATTCGAATCTTTAGCACAAATATCTTTGGATAAGTAAGTAATCTAAGTAATTTGACGCAGTTTTGAAAAACTCGGTGATCTGGGATTGAGTCGAACTTTGGACAGCCAGGGGAAGGCCTGCGTACAGCGAACTCTCTAACCACCTGAGTTACAAGACCCAGCCTAGAGCGGCAAATTTAATCAATTTAAGCAATTTTGGCTAGAGAACATCGTAGCCCAGAATGTGGAGGCGGAAGTTCATTATGTGGGCCGGAGGACCAGTCACAAGTAGCGGCTATCGCTGCTTGCAAGGATTTCGGCGTCAAAAACCTTAACAGTTTGGCCGGGTTCCATCAAATGAGCCGTGATCTGGAGTTAGTGCCATTCCTCCTTAGCGCTCCTGCAGGCTCGGACATTCGCTTTCGGAGTAGTCTCCCAGTTTCTCCAACGTATTTGGTTTGCCCGCAACTGCACCAGACCTGGTAAACGATTCCAGACCTTTCTTGCCGTGATACTGTCTCTCAGCCCCATAACCTGTGGCCCGATGATCGCCTTTGATCTGTGTGAAACTTCAACTCTGAATGATGTGAGAAGTTGACTGACGGCTTTTGAGGCGTTCTTCACTTTCGGGAACGCTCGCCTGAATTTCGGGCTGGTTGAAGATTTCCCTGTGTCGCGTTTACGAATGCAGCGCCGGAAAAAGTTGCGTGGGTACCCTAGTCACTCTAAGATCCTGTCTAATATATTTTAGTTCAGCAGCCCTATCTTCCGGTTCACTGCAATGCATCTTGATACGCTGGTATAGTGCCCATACGCAATTGCCTTTGTGGCTAATTGAGTGGGTGCTGTTGAAGCTCAGATCTTGCGTCGCATTGGTCGCTTTCATGACGCCTGTAATTTTTATACAACCACAATCTTTGCGGCAGATGAGGGCGCCGAGAAAGGCTAGCTGGTTGTTTTCTTCATCCTCCACTGTGAATTGTATGTCCGGAAAGACGGCGTTAATATTCATGGAATTCCAGGACCAGATCTCGTTCGATGATGATGCAGTTATTATCCAGCTACCGAGCCCAAATGTTTGGTATTGGAAGATCAGTTACTTCAAAAGTTGAAGGAGTACCTCAGCTATGAGTCCTGAAATCGGTGAAACCATTGGCGTGCCTTTCATCATCCTCTTTGGAAATTGTATCAGAGCATTTTTATGGTCTGCCTTATCTCCAATGCTGAACTATGTCTTCCTAATCATCATTTTGGTCACAATCTACCCAGGAGCCTGTAGGCAATTAAGTTTTCACCACCTAAGTCAAATAAAGAGATGGGGAGGTGATCAGGCGGGGGATCGAAAGCTGTATTCTAAATTTGGAACGACTAGCATTTGAACCCACGAGATACTCTCATATGGCTACTACATAAGCTTTCCATGAAATCGAATTTAAAGGCAAAGCACTTCAATCGGTAAAAAATTTGCTCATCCAACGGAGCCTGTGTACTGTATATGGAATAAAAGTAGTTAAAGATGAGAACTGAGTTCAAAATCTATCCAACGTTACTAACTGACTTGGCTTCATTTTAAATCTCTGGGAAACTCTGTTTGACTGAATACGGTATTCTAAAGGCATTGTCGGTTTATTTTCACGAATAGGATGAGGGCGGATGAATGCCATAGAGACTAGGGAATGCCCGGAATGGACCTTGATACTGACGCTGGTGAGGGAAGTGCAATTAGCTAAATTATCTCAAACCAAAGCTCACCTATGTACAACATGCTGATATCAAATGTCAGTTCTTGTGACTGACCTGATGGGAATTCACCAAAAACAAACTTTTAGCCACCAATTAACCCCTTAGGTCCTTCAATGAAAATTTGGTAATATTATAAGTGAAGTTTTGGCTCATTATTCTGCATTTGACTTGAGCCATCCGTGTAAGTCTCGGGTTCTTAACTGACTTAGAAACATTCTCAGGACCTAATTTCCTATCAGAACTGTAAATGTCAACATTTTTAAGGAGCACGATGACACTAAATTTTAAAAAAATAATCTCCGGTGTCAGCGAGCTTTCTCATTTGACGAAACAGACAATAAGGTTCATGATCAGCGAGTTTAAGCAGTGCCAAACGCCATTTAAAAATTCACTACAACCGTCACCTTCATCACAAGCATATCCTCGGTTCGGGTGAATGGCTACATCAGCTTAGACAATTTTATCGAGGATTTCATCGTTTCGATATGCTGGTGGTCTAAGTCACAGAGGGTAATTAATTAAAGTAACCGAATGCCCTATTCCTTTCGTTTTCCAAATGAATTGGTGGGTTATTCATAGCGTTGCAAATCTCAGGGCTAATGTCTTTCTACATGCTTTAGTTACCAGTTACTTCATCGATGTCGCGTCTTTAATCTTATTACCAGACACATTATTACACTTTGTGACCGTAAGCCTGTCTCTGTGAGAACCGGTCACCATGTTTCGGTTAAATTTATCCCAAGGCAACGAAAATATTAGTGAAATGTTTATTTACTGCCTGCTCATACAGTTGAACTCGACAAATACTTTTTTCTGATCGTATGTTCAACTGCCTTGATATCATAGTGCATGATTGATGCTCAAGTTCGCGACTGAGCATTGGCAGACATGCAGTTAGAAGTACCTGCGAAAAAATAAAAAAACTAAATTAATGACATATTGATTGCAATTCAAGCACACCATCTAGGTAAACACAGCTGCAAATGTTCCTTCACAGTTTCCCATTAGCGTTGAAATTTGAGTTCTTATCATTCCACTCAAACGTTTTTTTCATCAAACTCTTGATGTAAGGAATCGCTCTACTCTTTTTGAAGCTAAAAAAGGCAGAAAGACATTAATTGCTCAAAACAACAAACACCCATGGCAGAGGTTTTTATTCCTACCCATGTAAGCAGTAACGAAGTCAGGTGCGGTGAACTTAAAATTCTGAGTATGCATCCTCAGGCTTGTACAATAATACAACTCATGGAAGGTAAACTATACAAGGCACAGTAGAGGTGGAAAACCAGTTTGAGGGCCTTCAGTAATGTAGGTCTGATTCTGCCAAGCGTTTTAAGAATAGAAAGGGAAAAACGGGATCCTTCTGATGAGCTATGCCTCTGTCTCGTCGGCGAAACGCGATGTAGCAGGATGCACGAACGAGCATACTGAGTTCGTATTGGCCAGAGGAGCTTGAGGGCTTTTGTGAAGGCCTTCTGTGAGCAAAAAGTCAGGTTGGTTAGCCAGATGGCCTCTGCTTCTGCTGTATGTCATGGTGCCAGAATTTTGAGTGGCTTGCTAGCACTTTATAAGTGATTTGAAATACCTAAGTGAAGTCTTTCCCGGTAGCTGCTAGCAACCAAATAAGGCGAAATTCTGTTAGAGATGAACATTTTTTTAGGTCTCTTTTGTAGCCAGTTAGGGTGGGGTTCTCGCATGTGCTTAGCTAGGCGGCTAGTTTCTCGGCTAATTTAACTTGCGGAGAAGGGCGAGCAGTTGTAATTTAACTGGATAATTTAGACTCGAATTCCTTGAACGTCCTTCACGTGTTCACAACTTGCCGAGTTTAAACATAGGTTTCACTAAGAGAAGGACTTAATTGCAACTCAGTGACCACATCGATCTACCATTGACAACTTTCAACCAATCATGTGGTTGCTGAACACCCAGAATCACACTGTGGATAATATTTTGGCTAAGTATAATTTTGAAACCCTGCTCGTGCAATTCGCACATCATTCAATAGCTTACTGACGTTTCTGTTAGTTTTTGCCATTAAACGGTTCGGATGAACAAAATCTTCAAAGTCAGCACATGTGCCAGGAAGAGACAGATTTGTACTGAGTAGCGCAATGGATTTTCAGCAATAAAGCAACATTTAAAAAAGCAAATTCTGGTTGTGTTAGTTTGCGGTTCGAAGTTAAATATTACAGAAATCCTTAAAACCTTACATTATCTGACTGAAGTCATAAATTCTCCACAAAATGTACAGTAGATTGACTTATTCACAACATCTCGAGTGTATTTAATATTGCTTTTTTTAATCTTTGCTTTTCTTTGTGGCTAGAAAAGTCTTTTAAGAAAGAGCAATGCCTTTTCATATTTGGGTAAAATCAGACGTTTCGGGATATCCAAGTAATTTGCCACGTCTGTTTTACTATAACAGACCAACTCCTATTCTTTGGTGCGTTTTGCTATAAAAAACTAATATTAGCAAACGTCCTTCAAATAAACCACTTCGGAAACCCAAAAATCTGATATCATCCCAACGTAAAGCATACGCAGGCAGGTACAAGAAATGCCATTGTCAATTTTAAAAAACTGATTTGTTTATTTATGAAACTTTCTGTTGCATAACGTAGTGATATATTTGGCTGACAGTATTTTGTCAACCACACCGAGAATTGGGACCGTAAACAAATATATATATATATATATATATATATATATATATATATATATATATGCCGCCAATTTTATGTATGATGTCATTTGAGTACAATGTCAAATGTCTTGCTGTCAGACTTCAACTCTGAGCACATACCAAATCTGGTAGCCGAAAGGCTGTCGCGGCAGTCGTTAGGTCATATTTACAATGCAAGTTAGAAGGCACGTGGGAAAATATTAACAAAAGAACAATGCCTAGAATTAGGCAAGGTGAACCAAAATAATCCATTTAACATCATTACGACAATTTTGTTTGCTTTCACCTATATCTGTCATTATATGTCTTCTGGCTTTATTCACGGGGAACAGTTGTGTACCTAGGCATGATTACAAAAAAGATACAGGAATCCAGCCTCCAAGAGGAAAATGCCGTGACAAAAAACTTTTTAAGTAGGGAATTGATTAGAATGCTTTCATTTGCTTAGCAGTATATTGATCGCTGACTTCCATTCTAAAAAAAGTAATAACATTTTGATGAAGTCTCAGTTTTATATCAGCCTCCAAAAATCCGTCACCCGATCGCACCCTTAATGAGCGCAAATTTCAACAACTTTCAACGCTTGATGGAATGAATAGCCGTGAAGGTGGCAGGTCAATCAATCTGGCAGTCGGCAATATAACCAATTCCTTTGATCCACTTGTGAAAAATTCGGTAGCCTCGATGGGATTCAAACCCACGCTAGCAAGGGGAAGGCTTTTGTACAGCCAACGCTCTAGCCAACTGAGCTATGAGGCTCAACCTGGAGCCGTATGTTTAATCACAATTGGGTCAAGGTATCCGCCAAGCCTACTGCAACGTATGGAATCCATCAATTTCGATATAGTAAGCTGACTGCCCAAGCCGGATTTCCTAAGCAATCAATCTAGATGCCTCCAGATGACTTCCAGGCACAATTAATTGTTAGAGGATTTTGGCAGATTTGAATAATTCCTTTGACCCACTTGTGAAAAACTTGGCAGTCTCTACTAGTAGAGACAATAAATAATAAAATGTTTTCACAGTTTGAATGGACATTGTAATATTGCAGAATAATACATCTGTTGACCATTTGAAAAAGGTACGATTCTGGGTAAGCCTACGACTTCAATCGAATTTTTAGATAACAGCTAGCCCATACGCCTACAGTCTGCAAAAACCTTTAATTTTTTCTTACATCCCAGAAAAGCTCTTTGCGATAATCATTATAAATGAGAAAAGCCCAAGAGAAACAGTTCAATGCAGGAAAAAAACTATATTTTATGCTCAGTAGTTTCAAAGATCAGTCAACCGTATACAGCTTAGTTGCTTCTATACCAGCCCGGATTAGAGTAGTTTAACATGCAACTTTAAATCAGCAAAGCGTTGTATGTTGTACTTGTTAATGTTATCATTAGTAGTGGATTGTGGTATATTTTAATAATTCGCTTGACTCACTTGTGAAAAACTCGGTGGCATCGTTGGGATTCGAACCAACGTCAGCATCGGGAAGGATTTAGTACAGCCAACGCTCTAGTGGATTCTTGATTACCTGCTTAAGAAATCCTGCTTGGGCAGTCAGCTTACTGTATCAGTGTGTGTATTGTGTTAATTTTCCCTCTAATCTTACTTTATAAAGGATAAATAGCGCAGAAAGATACCCTAATTCAACAGGGTTCATAGAAGAAACAGTTTAGAGAAACCTTTCCATTTGATCAAAACATATGCACAACTGAACTTGGTGGTTGAGGTCCATTTTGTAAGCCACTGGAGTTCATGCGCAGAACAGCCTTATATATGGGAATGGTATTCGCCGTTGAGGTTATAGGGTGTGGTCATCCAGTCATGCCTTAGATTTCAATATAGATCATTATATATTAATCACATATTACGAAAAAAGAGCAGTCAACGAGGGACTGAGATGATCATTTCTGGCTCGTTAGACGTCGCCAATTAGCCTTCCCTCACCCAAGGTTAGCAAGATCTCAGATGGAGTCCCGAGGCACAACGAAACTAGCGTGATCCGTAACCTGATCGGTGAATGTCGCTCCAACCAAGTTAGTATTCCTGATCACAAATGATAAGGCAGCGGGCCCCAGGCTAAGTGCTAGAGCACGGGAGTTCATAACGCTCGATGACTAAAGATCGATGGTTTAAATGCTAGGCCCTAAAAACCTGTGGTCGAATAAGGCCCGCTGACGACGGCTATTAAACCAGAAATAGTCATTCCGGTTTCCCTTGTGTTCATAAACACTCTATTCTGTGCAAATCTGACTAAAATGACTTTTTCAGCATATGAACGTTTAGAAAACCCACTATATACTGTGTGTATGGTTTCGAAACATAAATTATATGGGGCATATTTTCAGGCAATTTATGAAGACAAAACTATGTTTTTGAATGAAAGAACTGAACTTTAATAAGAACGTAACTTAGAAAATGCATAATTATTTTTAATTTAAAATTTCCGTTTCTTGACCTATGAAATTATGTCCTAAAGACAGTAGTAACAGTAACACACAATCTTTACGTTTACCAAACCAATAATTTGGGTTCATATGTAAATATTCCGAAAGTGTGTACAAAATTCCCTTGACAAAAAAATTATTTAAAATCCAGTGCATGGAGTTTTCAGTGTATTGTTGTTTTATGTGGTGTATTTTAAACTAATGCACCGAGGCCGCCTAGTTTTTCACAAGTGGGTCAAAGGAATTATTCAAATCTGCCAAAATCCTCTTACAATTAATTGTGCCTGGTAGTCATCTGGTGAATTCTAGATTTATTGCTTAAGAAATCCTGCTTGGGCAGTCAGCTTGCTGTATCAGAATTGGTGGATTCCATATGTTCCAGTAGGCTTGGCGGGTAACTTGAACCAAGCGGGATTAAACTCATGGCTTGCGGTGGGGCCTCGTAGCTCAGTTGACTAGAACTTTGGCTGTACAGAAGCCTTCCCCTTGCTAGCGTGTGTTCGAATCCCACCGAAGCAGCCGAGTTTTTCGCAAGTGGGTCAAACGGATTTTATCATTATTGTTACTATATATTATTCCTTCCCTGCTGTCAGTTATACTAGGCTTCACATAAGTATCCTGCCACAAATTCCTTTTTTTATTTTCTGGCTTTCAATAAAATAGAACGGTTCTTAGATAATAAGTATTAATTTTTAAATAATACGGTATCTTTCTCTGAAGTTTTCATTTTTATATCGCAGTATACGATTCATGGATGCACGGTAGACAGTCTTTGCGATACAAGGGTTGTTATGCAAAGGTCCTGCACTTGCATCTGTTTGGTCACCAACTGTGATCTCCATCTGTTTTATTGATAGAAAAAATGTTTTTAACTTTTCTTAAACAATAGTTAAATCTAAAACATACGATAATTAATGTTCACCTTTTCAACAAAGTGATTCGTGCGAATAGGGGCGGCGTAGTGCTATGATACAGCGCGTTAAACAGCAGAGTGTTTTGTGGAACCGTTCAGGTTTATATCGTCCGAAGTGCTGCAAAGTATTCAACTAAAGGTAGTCCTGTCAAATATTTATTCTTGATTGGCTTGCTTTAAATGTTTGGTTGAAAAATTTTGAATGCACTTATGGAAAACCAACCCAAAATTTAAAAAGAACTATTTTAATTGGTAAATTTCACTTCAGAAAAAACTCGTTTAACCTCCATATGCTAAGGTCTCGTAATAAACTTTTGGACATTTATATTCTTAAATGCTGATGCTAACCCCAGCGAATTTTATAAAAATCAGTCAATTTTTACTTTAATCTATAATTTACATTTTGTGGTTAATATATAAGTGAAAAATAAGAAGACGGTGGGTTAAGACGACACAGGCCTCTTCCTCTATATTTTTCTTTTTCACATCCAACACCAACAGAGAGGAAATCATAAACCAAGGAAGGACAACAGAATGAACCATAAAGAAGCTGTCAGCTTAATTGTGAGGCACACATGATTGCACACATTCCAGCTGGCTTTTAAAATTGTTCTTGTTGCCGCCACATCCCCCGTAGATGAAGGACTTGCAAGTGCCAGTAGTTGCGTCAAAGTAGAATCTGGGCATGTAGGCCGCGCACATTCCTTTTTCGGCCGGCAGTGTGCAAATTTCATTGGTCGCTGCAAAATTCAAACAGAATATAATTACTCATTCTTGTGAATTTTCATAATAATAATAAGTAACAGTGCAGTCAAATCATATTAAGCATACTGACAGCATATCCCAAAATCATACTATAAGCAAAAATGTACACAGCGTTATTGGCTAACTCTTTGAGCTCGTTGAGAAAGAACTTTCCAACTCACATTAGCTCAGTGAAAACAGGAACAGGTAAGTTTTAAGGCTGTATGTTCTCTCTTATAATAAAATTAGGTTTAAAAGGCCATCAAGCTGCAAGAAAAATCCATTAAAAGTATCGTTCATACCTAAAAGCCGAAAGATAAAATAGGCCCTTCACTTGACTATGTTTCAAATTCCCGAGACACACAATAGACATTAAAACTTATGCGTTGTTGTCAAATGATCTATTCGTTGATAAGTACATGTTGCCGTGACAAAAGTGCTCTCCTAATAAAAGCTATCCAAACATTTCGACGTAAACATAGGCGTTATTCTAGCAGAATATGCATTTATTTCATTAAAAATGTATTTTTGTGCATAAATAAATATTTTAAATTTATATATTTCTATTTTATGATTCTAATAATGATAATTGAACATCGAAGCCAGGAGACTTACTGGCATAAGACTTCTTGTCAAGTGCGAACAGGGGAATCGCTACAAGAAAACCTTGTTATGATTGCATACTCGAGTAACTTATCATGCAAAATTAAAAAACCATAAATAAAACAAACCCAGAGGGACGTAACGTTACAAAGAGTTGACCATTTTAATATGGTTTAATATAACAATGATTCGTAAAGACATGGCTTTCACTTTAGATTCGAACTTAGTGTGGTTTAATTCGCAAATTAGACAATTG
Source organism: Schistocephalus solidus (assembly GCA_017591395.1). Taxonomy (NCBI): domain Eukaryota; kingdom Metazoa; phylum Platyhelminthes; class Cestoda; order Diphyllobothriidea; family Diphyllobothriidae; genus Schistocephalus; species Schistocephalus solidus. Next base: position 289,967 of record WEDG01000895.1, on the reverse strand, counting down.
AGAGAGGGATCCTGAATCCACCTTAATGAAGTATTTTATGCGTTGTGAAAGTGCAAAACTTTGATGGACCTGACACCTGGTCATTTTACGTGGAGTTAAACCATAAATACCCAATTAAGTTACACTTGAGTCTACTTCATACGGAATTCTGGAAAAGGCTCTAAAGTCAAACACTCACTGACGGGATTGTCTAGTGGGAATTCCACAGCAATTTGCTGTTTTAAATATATACTATGATTAATGTTCACTTAAAAGACTGCGTTGGTAACAAAAAAACTGGATTTCACATATACCAACGTAGTGGTTAGTCAAGATGGCCTGGAGGGTTTTCTTCCACTTAGGGTCGTTTCGCCGGCGGCGTTGAACAGCAGAAACCGGTCCCAAATTCACAAGAAACAATTCTAACAGGAGCCTTGATGCAAGCGGGTCTTATTCTTACGCATTTTAGAAGCCATTTTTCTTACAGATTGTGCAACAACTTCCCTAAAAAGATATTAGTCTATGAAAATATATTATAATCTATAATACTTGTTTTCAGTTGACGAACATGGATAAAGTGAAACCAGGAGACTAACTGACATAAGACTTTTTAAGAAAGTTTTAACAAGGGGATTTCTGAAAGAATAACATCCTTCGAATTGCATGTTTAATTGACTTATATTGCACGATTTCTAAAAGAAAACTTTAAAAAAACAAAGCTAAAAGGATAGATCGTTAGACCAAGTTTAGCATTTTAGTAGGATGGAATACAATAACTGTCAATAGAAATATGTCTCTCAAATAAATTAAAAAATCGCTATGATGACATTTTACGAGGGACATTTGAGAGTAAAAATCCTCAACTTACTTTAACGAATTATCATGAGTATCGAGAAATGTGGTAAATCGACTGGATATTTGCCCTTATCTTGGCCCATAAAGTTGAGAATATGTTACTAGGTTACACTTAAGCCAGCTTCACATGGCATACGAGAAAAATGTTCTAATAAAAAGCACTCACCAACCGGCTTTTTCTATGGGAAATTCTTCAGCGATTGGCGGCTCTAAAAAGGTAAGACAATTAATAAACTCATAAGAGGTTGTGTTGGCATAAAAGGTGTATTTCATTTATAATTACGCAGTGGCTAGTCAAGATTTTCTGAAATATTTTCTTCCATTAATGTGGATTAGGCATAAGTCAGAAGTTTTGTTTAACAGGGTGCATAGGAACCAGAAATACATAAGGTTTCGCTCTCGCAAGATTCTGCATGCATGTGTGCCACATTATGACAGATACTACTGGAGCGATTTAACTGCAAAACTACAAAAACTAGTCAAGTTTTGAGAACTGATAAGTAATTCCGTAATTTAATGCATTATGAATTTTCCAAGAATAGGGAAGAAACGGCGATTTAAATAGTGGTCTTCTTAATGAAATCACTAAATGCACATAGGTGTTATGCGAATACTATATGACCTATAAATCTTTAGCCAATAGGTAGTCAAACGCAGGTGTTTTCACGTTTCATTTGTAGTTAATAGGAATATTCGCTCCCATAAAATCCTCTTCTAATGAAAGCTAGCCGAAAACCGTTTCCTTCTCCAGAAGCTATTGTTCTAAAATATTAAGTATTTAGCCTAAGAAAAAGATAAGGTTGCTGGAAATACATTATAATTCAAAACATTATTGTGGTTCATAAATAGCAAGTAATTGAAACAAGGAGACTTACTGAAATAAGACTTCTTGTCAAGTGCGAACAGGGGAATCGCTACAAGAAAACCTTGTTATGATTGCATACTCGAGTAACTTATCATGCAAAATTAAAAAACCATAAATAAAACAAACCCAGAGGGACGTAACGTTACAAAGAGTTGACCATTTTAATATGGTTTAATATAACAATGATTCGTAAAGACATGGCTTTCACTTTAGTTCCGAAATTAGTGTGGTTTAATTCGCAAATTAGGCAATTGTGAGAGGGATCCTGAATCCGCCTTAATGAAGTATTTTATGCGTTGTGAAAGTGCAAAACTTTGATAGACCTGACACCTGGTCGTTTTACGTGGAGTTAAACCATAAATACCCAATTAAGTTACACTTGAGTCTACTTCATACGGAATTCTGGAAAAGGCTCTAAAGGCAAACACTCACTGAGGGGATTTTCTAGTGGGAATTCCACAGCAATTTGCTGTTTTAAATATATACTATGATTAATGTTCACTTAAAAGACTGCGTTGGTAACAAAAAACTGGATTTCACATATACCAATGTAGTGGTTAGTCAAGATGGCCTGGAGGGTTTTCTTCCATTTAGGGTCGTTTCGCCGGCGGCGTTGAACAGCAGAAACCGGTCCCAAATTCACAAGAAACAATTCCTACAGGAGCCTTGATGCAAGCGGGTCTTATTATTATGCATTTGAGAAGCCATTTTTCTAACAGATTGTGCAACAACTTCCCTAAATAGATATTAGTCTATGAAAATATATTATAATCTATAATATTTGTTTTCAGTTGACGAACATGGATAAAGTGAAACCAGGAGACTAACTGACATAAGACTTTTTAAAAAGTGTGAACAAGGGGATTGCTGAAAGAATAACATCTTTCGAATTGCATGTTTATTTGACTTATATTGCACGATTTCTAAAAGAAAACTTTAAAAAAAACAAAGCTAAAAGGATAGATCGTTAGACCAAGTTTAGCATTTTAGTAGGATGGAATACAATAACTGTCAATAGAAATATGTCTCTCAAATAAATTAAAAAATCACTATGATGACATTTTACGAGGGACATTTGAGAGTAGAAATCCTCAATTTACTTTAACGAATTATCATGAGTATCAAGAAATGTGGAAATTCGACTGGATATTTGCCCTTATCTTGGCCCATAAAGTTGAGAATAGGTTACTAGGTTACACTTAAGCCAGCTTCACACGGCATACGAGAAAATGTTCTAATAAAAGCACTCACCAACCGGCTTTTCTATGGGAAATTCTTCAGCGATTGGCGGCTCTAAAAAGGTAAGACAATTAATAAACTCATAAGAGGTTGTGTTGGCATAAAAGGTGTATTTCATTTATAATTACGCAGTGGCTAGTCAAGATTTTCTGAAATATTTCCTTCCATTAATGTAGATTAGGCATAAGTCAGATGTTTTGTTTAACAGGGTGCATAGGAACCAGAAATACATAAGGTTTCGCTCTCGCAAGATTCTGCATGCATGTGTGCCTCATTATGACTGATACTACTGGAGCGATTTAACTGCAAAACTACAAAAACTAGTCAAGTTTTGAGAACTGATAAGTAATTCCGTAATTTAATGCATTATGAATTTTCCAAGAATAGGGAAGAAACGGCGATTTAAATAGTGGTCTTCTTAATGAAATCACTAAATGCACATAGGTGTTATGCGAATACTATATGACCTATAAATCTTGAGCCAATAGGTGGTCAAACGCAGGTGTTTTCACGTTTCATTTGTAGTAAATAGGAATATTCGCTCCCATAAAATCCTCTTCTAATGAAAGCTAGCCGAAAACTGTTTTCTTCTCCAGAAGCTATTGTTCTAAAATATTAAGTTTTAGCCTCAGAAAAAGGTAAGGTTGCTGGAAATACATTATAATTCAAAACATTATTGTGGTTCATAAATAGCAAGTAATTGAAACAAGGAGACTTACTGAAATAAGACTTCTTGTCAATTGCGAACAGAGGAATTGCTGAAAGAATTAGATCCTTTCAATTGTGTACTCAAACAACATATTACATAATTTACGAACAAATTAAGGAAAACGAAGTCAAAGAGATGTTTCGTTAATGTTTATAAGTTAAAAGGGATGAATATAGCAAGTCCTTGTGAAGATGTGGCTGTAAATTAACTTTCAAAATCAATATTTTGTAATCCCCCAAATAAAAGTTTGAAATGGGAAATCGTGAATCACTGTTCATGAATTTTTCGGAAATATGCTATTGAGTTGCACATCTGACTGTTTCATGTTACTCTTAGAACAGGTTCAGAAGGAGGAGACTCACCAACCGGCCTTTCAATTGGAAATTCCTCATTAAAATCCGGTTCTAAACAGATAAGTGGTCTGAGAATTAATCTTCTCAGATATTAAAGAAGGCAAACTGGAAACTGAGGGGCATATACCAGAAAAAACATGGGATATTGGGGGTTCCTCTGATCAGCCGAATCCCTTGCAACTGCGTTATGCAGCGGCCAAAATTGTCAAAACAGGTGTGTCTGGGCTTATAGATAGTACGCTACTATCAGTATGGTCAAGATTTTCTAATTAAAAATAATATGATTGAAATGCACATCCACAGATGCGTTCGGGTTGACAGTTATGAGTCAACGTTTTCTGGAAAATTTTCTTTCATATACGCGGATTATGCACGTTTCGGCATTTCCGTTTAAACAGGATACATCAGGACCAAAAATACGTTAGAAAACATTCTCCTAGAAGCCCGCTAAAAGTGGGCCTCTGCTTAAGTGGAGTTAAAGGCCAAAAGTAAAACAAAATAAACGCGTTGCAAAGTTTGTTGAAATCGTATAGGCTTAAAATGATTACTTTCACTTGTTGCATTCTGTATAATATAGTAAAAAAACTCTGTTTATTGTTATTCGGCTGCTTATATGATCTGTAAAGTGTCGGTTAAAATACCGCTCGCTTCAGAAAGAATTGGTGACCGCCGTTCACTTGGAATTAATGTATTCCTAACTTGGTTGACATACTGGGCACCCACTCATGTAATAGTTTGAGCCTTGCTGGATGTTCCGCTAACTAAGCATTAGACACTCGGGTACATAACCCGGGATTGGACTACAGATTTTGGTTTATTTCAGGAGATTAGCCAGAATTGGCCATACTAAAGTCTCCGTATTATTCAGGGAAAACTTCAAATTTGCTAATTGCAAGCCGTTGTACAACAGCCTGCGTAGATGTTAGCGTCCAAGCTCTAAGAAAAAGCTAAACATTTTACATTGAGCATTCATTCCTGATACGTGGGTCAGGAGCGCTGTCGAGTTAAATTTCAGTTCAGCCGTCTCAACTCGGAGAGCTGGTCGTTTGGCTGCATATATTGAGGCGTTTGTTTGAACGTACGACATTCGCATTTAAATTTCCACCACTAAAAAGCCATTGTGGTCATATAAATTAGACGTTTATCACTTTTTCAGTCACAATCAAACTTAGTGGGCTTTTCTATTTAAGTTGCCATGTTTCTCCTCTCTCCATTCACACGGAACGTTCACCATATGTAGAGTAGATGACCTAACTCATACAATGTGTTATAGAAATTTAAAGGGTAGTTTAGCATAGAGTTGGTCTTGTTATTTTGGTTTATGGAGTAAAAGTTTTGCCAAGGATGTCTTTTTCTCCAGAACCTGACATGTTCAATCTTACATTTTGAAGGGAAACCGGTAGGATTTGGGAAAATCGGAAGTTGCCTGACAGCCAAGAAATTTCCTGTGCTATTTAATATCCCAGACCAAAAACCTATTGTTTTAATGCCTTGTATTATAAAAGGACGTTAATGTAAGCAAGACAGGTTTAAATTAAATCCTTTCGTATACGGAAAATATGATCTTAGTTCAATGAAAATCAGATGGATGGAAGTGTAATGCATCGCATTGTTTTCCAGAAACGAGAAGTGAATTCAGTTTGCAAATTTCTGACTGTGTTGCAAAACGCAGCAAACTCATTTACCAGTATTTTGTTTTACTACGCCAAAAATCTGGGCCATCAACAAAATACGTATAAGAAACTGTACAGATGGATGCTTAGAAAAACCTTTGTTAAAACGAAGGGTATGAGAAAATACATTTCCGGCTCATATGTTTTCCTCTAATCCGGGATTCAGAAACGTAATAGGCAGACAATTCATGGTTTTTGCCGAATCTTAGTATATGTTCGGTTATGCATTGCAACCTTGGAACGGACCATTTATTAATTTCGAAGTCTTTCATGAGATCGGTCACAGAGTGTACATCGGTGGCCTTCTTCGCGCATTATGTACTTAATGTTACCCCTATTTGTTTATTTGAACTACAATAATGAGGTCATCAGCGCACGATTTTAGCACTTTTTTGAAGGAAATCGAGTAAGGGATAAATATTGCGACTCATTCACTGATGTCAAAAGTTGCCGTTTTTGGGTATTATACACCATTTGTAATCGTTCGTTGTTATGTACTTTGCACCTCCATTTTAACTCACGGTGAATGGAGGACGTTTTGGTGAAAATATGGAAAATATACTTTAAAAAGAAAGCCTATCTATCTCTCTTCCTCTTAAAAAGGTTGAACGTTTTCTTATAAAAGAAAATTTACAGAGCTTTTATTTGGCTATAAGTAAATATTTCGTATTTTCGACGTCAAAATGACTGTCTTTTAAGAATATGAATTATAGAAATTTATTTATTAAAATGAGTCAGGAGCTCTCGCTTACGCTCATTTTCCTATTGAATGACTGAAAAGCAGTGATAGCCAATATTAAACAGCTCTTTTCCGTTCCAAAGTTTGCAAATTTAAGTGATATCATACGAAGATTGGTAAAAAAAGTCCTTTATGTACGTAAAAAACCCGTCGGTTTTAAATTGACTCCCATTAGTGCGATTACTTATTTAACTTGCATGTGGTATTATAAATCAAATGTCAAACAGTGGTTTTCGAACTTACTCATTTTTTCTTGCAAACGATGATCTATAAGAAAAAGGAATAGCTTAGTAAATAAGCCATGTTTTATGCTTAATGCAAAGCTTAGACTAGAAGTATCTAAAAGCAACGCATATTCATGTTTTTACGATTTAGAAAATCTAAATACGATACAAATGCGATAACAGACAATGTTTCTAATTTTCAAAAAACTTTGGATTTAGTTGAACCACAGATTTTTACGACTCGTTTTTGTGAGGTAAGAGATACGCTATTGCCAATCAACTTTTTATTCTTTTGTAGCTGACTGTGCTGCCTTTGTATTTTGAGCAAAATAGGCTTCAAACTATACAGTTCTAAATTAATTTTAATTTGGATAAGAAAGCATTCTTTTGCCTGGAGTTGCATGTCTTCAAGAATAATCTATTTTTATTTTATACCCAAAATGTTTCAGATAAAACAATTTTAAATGATGTTTTGACATTGAAAGCGCTAGGAAAATTTTAAAATGACAAACGTCCTGGATACTTACACTGAGGACGTTGCAGCTTCGCATAATTCAAATCCCTCATATCTATAAAAAATATTCTGTTTCTTAGTTTATTCGACGCGATCAATAATGGAACAAGTCTTAGAACGGGAAAATGGTTCGTCGACAGATATTCTGGGTCAAAATAATGGATGAGAATTTTACATGTCCATGAGAAAATATGGCGGCATGTGATAAGAAATGGTGCAGATAGCATAATGCAAATATATTTCCAAGCGTTGTTACTCCAGGGCTCCCCAATGTTTAAGTTTCAAACGTTAGAATCATGCAGGGTAGTAAAGTTTTTAAATATAATTCGGTACGTTAAGTTTGCTACTATTTGCGAAATGACAGAGCTTATAAGATGGAACAAACGTATTTAAAAAAGAGGTAAACCGTTTCATATTGTTTTATTGCAAATTATCGTTCTGGACTTATATTTGTAATCTGTAATGTTCTAGGATGAGTAGCAGCTTCCTGATCAAATATTTTATGCCATTTCTATGTTGATGTTGCAGAGTTTATCAGCTGCTTTCTCGCTGTATAAAGCATGATACTTTTACTAAAAATTATGGCCCACAGCTAAAAAGAGCGTGAAAGTATCTAATAAGTTTAATTATTTCTATTAGTATCGTGTGTGCAGGTACTTATTAGGAGAAATTGCCGGACATATCGTTAATAAGGCTAACTTATACAGAGACCTTTCAGATATGTCTTGATAATAGCTTAGTTACAGTATGAGCAATTTATAAAGGTAAAAACTGAATCTCACTCCTAACATATCATACATAATGAAAGAACTGTAGTATTTAAAGAAGTTCACTCTTCTTCTTCTTTCCTAACATAGAATCATATAAATAGAAGTGTATTCTAAAAGGGAACACTTACGTATTGCTCTCTTCATCGGAAATCCCTCAATCAACCTGGGGTCTATATGAAAATATTGACTGTCAATCCCATGAGGGGATAAATAGGAGCATTTATGACTGCCAACTTTAGAATGCATTGGGATTTCTGGCAAATATTAAAAAATCTTTCAAATTATTCTGCTCGGTTTTCAGCTTGAGGATAGAACAAACTTAATAGCTGTTATTTTCCATTGAAAATTGAAATCGAAAATAATTTAGAGAAAACGAGCAACCCCTACGATTTTAATGCAGATATTCCTTAATACGCATTTTACACAGGAACGCATTTGCGGCAGTTAGTAAAAGGAATTTTAATAAACCTGATGGAACACATGTTATTACGAGGAAAAAAGATAAACTTGCCTTTTGGTAGCGGAAATGGTAGAGCTGAAGAAGAAGAACATATATTTAGAGATTAAGCTTAAAAATTTGAAACTGCTTTAGAAAAATCCTCGACGCTAATGTTTAGGTAAACAGAAACTAAATTACATAAAACACACATTTATTCAATTAATCATGCGTACTGTGATGTAAATAGTAGTAAAGATCAAAACAGGTTAACACGTTAGAGTAACGCTAACATGCTCTAACAAATTTTGTAAGGTACGATTGTTGTTATCCCCCCATAGTACAAGCAAACTTGTACTTAATTCCAAAAGGGTTATGGTTAGTGCATCAGATACGGTTAGGGTTAGAAGTAAAATTTGAGAAGAGTTCCAACTTAGAATTCAGCCGAAAGCTACCTATACTTCCCTATGCGGATGTACAACCGTAAATTTACCTGCGCTTCTATGTTCGAAACGCCAGATATATCAAAATGGTCATTTATTTTGAAGTTTTATTATCTTCCCAATTATAAGTTCAACTAAAAAAATCAAACGAAGAAATATGTTTTCTTGATATCCTCTTATGGAAAGTGCTTTAAAAACTGTTTGGAAAAGCGCTATGAAAGTCGAACATATTTGCTTTGGTTTTTCTAACAATAATAATATTCATAAAGTATTAAAATTGAGTAATTACTTACTAACTGCCTGAACTCTTCTAAATTTCGGAGAAATTGCTATAAAAAAACGTAGGGTAAGGTCAAAACTCAATTGCATAAACAGCATGCATTAGATTTGATAGTATTAACGCAGATAAAAATCTGAAAAAGGACCAACTAAAATTAATTATGATTTCTTACGTGCGTGCCATCCAAAATCGCAGGCGATTATTTTCGGTTTCGAATGGATTGATTCTAGAGATATTGGAGAAAGGATAAAAACTTTGTAAGTTAAATTGTATAATGATTATTTTTTGCAGATCATGCATCAAGAGGTATACGAAGCCAGGCTGGTGATCTCCAATTAGAACAGCATGTTTACATTTTGTCTTTACTTGAAATATAAGTATTGACTTCACAAGAAAGCTTTAGACGGATAAGCATGTTATGCAAAAGCGAATATTATTTGTCAATTTGTATCATTTAAAGATTATGATTTTGCAATTTAGAGCGACTAGAAAACGCAGGGATTCATATGCCCAAAGTAAAGCTCAAAGATAAATGCGAGGTATGATAACATTACTAAAATCAGCTTTTGCTATTTGAATCTGTTAAAAATTTGCCAACTTATTTTTTTACAAAATGTTTTCTAGAAATTTCATAAAGAAGTAAAATCCATCAGTAATATCAAGGTACCTAAATTTGAATAATATATTAATTTTTGTATCTTGGTTGAAATAGGGTTTTGTAGTTAAACTAAGTTTATTGTTAATTTAAGAGACATGCTATAAAAAAACTATAAAGGAGTTTCTTTGACTCATTTTAAACCACAATATGCGGCGTTTTATAATTTGCTTACCTTCATTCGCGATTGACAATCCAACCAAGAAAAACGACAAAAAGATCAACTTCGCTGGAAGCATTATGTCACAAGTCTCTATTGATGTATGATGTTTACACTTTATTTATATCAGATGGCAGATTCATATTCTAATTATCATATTACTGACCGGTTAACCTTTAGGTCAATTCAGATTTTGACAGATTTCCATAAACGCAACGCAATTATCACAATGCAGTCAAAACGATTCTCTGTCGTTTCATAAATAATGAGGTCATGCCCTATAAAAAAATATGTTAATTTTACTCTAGGGAATTGTAACAGACTAAGACAAATTAGATAATTTTTCCAGCAACTTGATAAAAACCAAAAGCGTTATATATGCCGTAGAGGCCCATTGAATCTTGAATGTGTTCACATGTGTAAATATATGAGTTCTTTTACTCTCTTGCAAAGACCAGACCAAAAAGCCCCAAAACGTCAATTTCAAACAGCTTTTCTTAGGTTTTCGGCATGCTGCATGCGTTCTTGATAGAAGGTACTCGGAAGCAGGAAACTTCACAAAGGTTTTTAATGCAAATTTACTTAGAAGAGGACATAAACATTGAAAATTGTTGCACAAAATGACTAATATATTAGCCACCTGCAATTCTGTTAGTCTGGACTATTTTGGTAGAAAATATATTATGCGCAGCCACTTGCTGGCAGAATAATTTTTAGAGAAAGCAACCGTGTTGTGAGATCTCAGAGGTGCAAACACTTTTGCTCGTGACTGCCACAGTACGAAGCCATTATCTTTCAGGCAATATAATTCAAATTGTTTCAGATTGGCCTGCAATCAACAAACGAGTTTTCCTACTTACGCATTTGGATGCTTAAGTAGATAAAAGTCATGGAGAATGGAGGAACTGATGGCTTACTAACCTCTCGTTCAACCTTAAATTAACTACTAAAAAAACAAAAGAATTCCATTTTTGAATTAAAGAAACCAGAGGGAGTTTACAGCGTTTCCAGTATATTGAAACGGCATACCAACCAGGATGAAAAACTATGACGAATAGTGATGCCAAAAATTTAGCCATGTGGGGTTTATAAGCCAACAGATAATATAATTGGCTGCTACGAGTAATTTATTTAGTAACAGACGAAATCTGACATCGCCTTCCATATCTCCCAGAGTGCTTAAAGCACTTTCTTTGTTCCCAGGCAGAATCACAAAAAATGCAAACAATCCGGTTATCGATAATCCGAGGAAAAGTTTTCGGGATTTTTTAACTGTTGCAAGTGCTTTTTATACCAAGTAAGGGTAAAAAAATATTCCACAATCAAAAGTTTAACCTTCAAATTTAATGCGATTCATCGCTTGCATCAGAATGTTTTTCGAGGCGTTTTAGTAAATTCTTTAGAACCGCTTTTAACGTTTAGTATTGACAGAGATGAAGCTTATTTAAATGGTGCTTTTCTACTGTCCTCACAATTTGATCACCACAAAGTAAATTCTAAATTACCCCTATCTCAATTACTTAACTGCCGGTACTATAGGAATGAATTCGCAGCTAATTTGCCAATAATTGGCTTGTTCATAAGTAAAATCACAATTATTATGACTGGAACCCGTCTCAACATACAAAAAGTGCATTGCTTAACGTGAATAGCCTTTCAGAACAGATCGTGGACATCCTTAACCAACACTTCGAAGTAAAGAAATGCATGTTTTAAATTTCCCTCATACCCTGACAAATAGCCGAAGCGTAACGCCATAGACTGCTATGTAAAGTGCATCTTTAACGTTTTGCATACGCATTCTACGCAAAACGCATAGAGACTGACTGAAAATGTGTCTCAACCCACATTAATAGTGGAATCATACATAGCTGTGTTTAATGCAAGAAATGAGCAAACAAATTCGTACCCAGCTCTCAATAATTCTACTTGGGATAAAAAAATTGCCGAGCTGGTGTTGGTAAAACGGGCTTTTTTGGTAACTATTGCTGCTATTTAAACGAATGCTTAACTTTGATACTTTCTAAATTGTATGCAAAACCCAACTCATCACCTGATACATCTTCCACCAACCCCGCCGCCGCCGCCGTCACCACAACCATCCTCACTACTCGGCCCTAACCTGTTCTCCTTGCGACCACACATTCATCTCACGCATCGGTCTGGTAGGACACTTGCGAATCCATCGTACAGAGACAGTCAAACCAGTGCCTGGAACACCAACCCACAATAGAGCTCACCGCATCCATTGCCCTCACTGCCCTTGCGCATTCACTCACCACATGGGCCTATTCAGTCACATGCGCATCCATGACAGTGGAATTCACCGCAATGTAATCAGCACCGATATCCCATGCACACTCTCTGCCCCTGCCATTGCCACCGCCACTGCCACCACCACTACCACGAACAAAAATCCCCTAGCCCTTTCCGATTTCACTTGCCACACTGCGCTACAATTTTACCTCACGCATCGGCCTGAACAGTCATCTGCGAATCCATCGCACGGAGACTGGCGAACCCGTGCCTGGCGCTCCGACACACAGCTGCCGCGCTCGCCTCAACTGCTCTACTGCCTTGCGGCTGCTGGCGGGGCTCGAGAGTAAGCCCCAAGGCATAATGAGACAACTGAGTCCTGTAACCGATCGGTGAGCACCTACTTACCATAGCTAATATTCCCAATCAAAACTGGCAAGACAACGAGCTCGTGGCGCAGTGGGTAGAGCGTTAGACTTCTGTTCAACAGGTCGCGAGTTCGAACCTCGGGCGCCGCAGCGCCTGGGGTTAGGTATGGCTGGCTGATGACAGCTAATAAGCTAAAAATGGCCATTCTATTCTCCCTTGTCTTTGTCGGTCATTTTCTTCTTCATATATATATATATAGCTAGTATTAGCTAGTATCTATGTCGTAAGTACGGTATAACGTCTTTGCCATATAATATTCATACTTCTTGTAGTACTACTTGTTTGTAGAATGGGCATTACGTGGTTATTCCACCGTGGTTGATTGTCTGCGACCCAAATGTTCATTGAAATTTCGAGTCTGTACCTAAAAAGTCATGTCCGAATCACCTGACTCCATGTCCTGCACTTAATAATTTCAGAAATTATTCACCCGATTATTCTCTGGAGTCCATAGACCAGAAACCGCATAGAGAACGCTGGGGGACCCACTGAGGAGCCGAACCCCTCGTTGCTGTGTCACACAGCAGTAGAAACATCGGCAAAACACGTGTCTGGGCTTTTAGCTAGTATCTATGTCGGAAGTACGGTATAACATCTTTGCCATATAATATTCATACTACTTGTAGTACTACCTGTTTGTAGAATGGGCATTACGTGGTTATTCCACAGTGGTTGATTGTCTTCGACCCAAATGTTCATTGAAATTTCGGGTCTGACCCTAAAAAGTCATGTCCGAATCACCTGACTCCATGTCCTGCACTTAATAATTTCAGAAATTATTCACCCGATATATATATATATATATATGTATATGATAGTGTGGGGCTCACCGATCTGCTTAAGGAACATGCATGTTCCTTTGTGCCCTGGAGCTCAGACTAGAGCCCTCGCAGGCGGTCGCATAGCGACCTGTAGCATATGATGGAATGGAACCGACAAAGACAAGGGAGACCGGAATGGCCATTTCTGGCTTATTAGCCGTCATCAGCCAGTCATACCCAATCCCAAGTGTGGCACACCTGTGATTCGAACCCGCGACCTTTGGTATTTGAGTCGAACGCTCTACCATTGACGCCTATATCATTACCCCATGTCAACAAAATATTGTATAAGGTGTACCAATCCAATCAACTCACATCTGATTCTGGGATAGACGAATACTTTTGGTTCTTTGAATGAATAATGAACTGGCCAAGCTGGTATACCATACTCCTGATAAAGGTTATAGATAAAAGCCCAGACACGTGTTTCACCGATGTTTCGGCTAGGTCAGACCGGAAATTTTAATGAGCATCTGTGTCGAAGACAATCAACCATAGTGGAATAACCACGTAGTGCCCATTTTACAAACAATTCTTATGAAACAGATACAGCAAAGCTGGTATACCGTACTCCGAACATAGGTACTAGCTAAAAGCCCAGGCACGTGTTTCGCCGATGTTTCTGCTACTGCATGACACATGTACTGCATGTCCTGCACTTCATAATTTTAAAAATTATTTCCCAGAATAATGAACTTTTAAATAGGAACATTCACTAATTTACTTAAGTGCATTATGGGTTAAGATTTACTTATGCAGAAATTAAAAAAGGAAGATCTCAGGAGATATTTTCAATGTCATTTGTTATTCACCTAATATGAGGGTTACCTTTAGCCATGATCTTATTACGCTTCCGGTAAGAATGCGCGTCATTACCGAAAGACCGAAATTTATAGAAATTATTGTGCGCAAGTTCGAAGAATATTAATATTCGAAGATCCTTTTTTGTGTTTATTGGCTTCATCAACAGCGTAGAAGAAAGTGTACATGAGTCATGAGCTAAAGCCCTTCTAATTGTGGGGTACACATGTTTGCACACATGCATGTTTGCTTAAAAAGTTGTTTTTGTTCCCACGACATCCGCCGTAGATGAAGGACTTGCATGTTCCATCACTGGCGTCGAAGTAAAACCTTGGCATGTAGGCCGCACACATTCCAGGTTCTTTCGGAAGAGTACAAATCACATTGATCGCTACAATGTTCGGAAAAAGTGTTCATAATTTGTACAATTTTCCTCCTTTTAGCAAATACAGTTAATGTCTACAGGTTGTAAGGCAGTATAAAGAAATGTATATATTGTGTCGTAAAAGTGATTAATCACTTTACTGAAATCTATACCACTAGCAAAATAAATACATTATACAATTCCCCAACGACGGCCAATTAGGCACGCCGGAAAGAGACTCCGTTCTTGAATTTCTGATTACTTTTTATTCTCCATCAGTTATAAAATATATGCACACATATTAACCTGCCTTTTTAACTGATGCATTATTTTCAAGAATGCACTGAGTAAGAAACCTATGGACAAGATCGGTGTATCTATTTCTTCGGTTTGTAAATTAATTTTTTGCATAGCGCCACGGTGAACAGAAATGACACGCGTATAAACTCAAAGAGACATCTGGACAGAAAAAATAATCAGTTTATTGTGAATTGATTCAATTCCTGTTCTTGCGCCATCGTAGATCTTAATTCCCATTTATTCCTTGGTATCCTAAACAAAAGCTTTCAGAACTGTTAGTAATAAAGTCGACTTGACAATACCCGCTTAATGACGTTAGTAACTAAAGAAAAATAGACAAGTTTTACTAGAATGAAGGGTTAAATTGCAAAAATATTAAAAAATCCTCCGGCCTGAGAATGTGCGCATTTTCATCCTTGTACACGTGGTTGATTTTTGCGCATCTCCTGAATCACTTGTAGGTCTTCAGAGGGATTTACAAGGGTACATTAAGCAAATCAAGACCACTGGATCAGCATCTTCTTGTGACAGCAGAACCAACCTTGATTAAAATACGCAAGATGTTCCTGTACACATAGAAGTACTTTGTCCAGGCCACACATTTGCCATGGCCAAAGGCCAATTAGTCTTTTGACTGCATGCAATTTTCTTTGCCATCCCTTAATTGATCGAAAGTCCAATTGTGATCGTCAGATAGCCTCTGTTTTCTGTTTCAGAGGTAGTCTGAGATGTGAATTGCAATTGCATTATGTCCTACTAGGAAATGGCATTATGAAAAAAATTGCAGTTAAGGACTTAAGCGGCGCCAGTATGCTAGGAGAGCCCTAATTCATGGGATTTGAAGCAGATAATGGCAGAATAAACAAAATAAAGGTCCATTTGCATGTTTTGATTCCCAACAAACTGCGTTTGTATAGAAAACATCTAAAAAATCCCGAAAGAGGACAAAAAAAGGCGTTTGTCCAAGCGAAGTAAAATGGCCTTACTTACCTGGGTTAGGACCAATCGATGCTGGGAGGATAGCGGCATCTTCTCGTCCACGAACTAAAAAAGTAAAAGATGAACAGTAAGTGAGTGATATGTACTGGAGTAGCTTAGCACAAGAACTCGTCACAGGGGCTCATATGTTTGCGGAATAGGTGTACAATGGGTGAAATCTTTAAAGAGTACATAACCCAAATTGAGAAACGACGAAGTTTGTCCGAGCACCGGGACGATGTTTTTATTCTTCTGGGCTTTCAAACTCCTACAGGAGTCCATGGTCAGAGATAAGAGCAGTGACGAAAAAGCGACAGTTATAGGGTGGGGTTTAAGCCAATTAATGATCACGGATGCAAGTCTAAATTTGACTGCACAAGTGAAGCGCCGTGCTCTGCCCGCTATCAAGGATGTCTCAGCAGCGACTGAGCGCATGGTTGCCGGACAAGATGTTGGCACCACACACCGGCTCAAAGCTACAATGCGCATTAAAATGATGAAGTGAAGAGCTAATTAAACCAAAAAAAGCAATCTGGGGTAGTGTATCGCATCCGATGGCTAAACTGCCTTTCTAATAACACAAGCCAGACTGAACGCATGCTGGAATCATGCATACCTGAACATAAATTGGCGACAAATTATCGCATGTTTCGGCCCACACCTAAAAATGTACCGTGAGTTCAACTTCACAGCCATCCAGATAATCGCGCACGCCAGAAACAAGACGAGCCGAGAATCGACTGAATCCTGGTCCACGGATGGGACTCAATCAATCGATTTATCGATTTGGCGCCGGCGTACAGAGTCCGGCGCAGTTACCTCCAGACTTGCGTCAGTGATCACTGACTAGCTTGTGCCCCACCCTATACGTGTTGATTTTTTTGGTGCTGTTCTTATCTCTGATTATGGAATCTTGCTGAAATTCGAAAGATCATAACAAAAGCAAAACTTTTCCCTATGCTGAGGCAGACTTGTCTTTTCTCATGCAATCTCCTGGGACTCTAACCTTCGAATTCATTCAATAACAAAAATTCTAATCACAACTTTGAATTCGTGAACATTATATATTTTCATTGCGTTTGTTAACATTAATTGCAAGGATTTATACGTAAATGGAGAACATTAGTGGCAATCACAGCTCCGATGATTCCACAGTGAAGTTCTTAACTAAATAAAGCTTAATAGGTACCTTTGGTCTGAAAGTGACATAAGCGATTATACGGGGAACAATGAATGACCCAGTGTTTGGTCGAAACATTTATATGCGCCTGACATACAGAGGATAAATTCGATAAAATATGTATCTAACCAATGCCCATACTATAGATCCAGGCATGAAGAATTTGAAATAAAAAGTTCTTATAACTTACAGCTGAGAGCATTAATCGTTACGCTTAGGACCAGCGCGAAAAAAACCGAGAGTTGCATTCTGAGACCAAAAGAAATGTAAACTCCTTTTTTGAAAGGTTTTTATAATGCAACAAACAGAACGTGCTTGCAACTACTGACCTCGTAGAACAGGCGTAAACATGCTTGACTCTGTAAACTAATGACCTGTGAAGCAACCACAAAGGGTTTACCGATTCATGCAAAACCAAGACCTTTCTACCATCACTGTGCACATATTGAAGTCAGGTGAGTGAGTCCTTTGCTTGAATAAAAGATTTTGGGTACAAGTGTGTTCAATTTCCAAGTGTCTGAATGAGTAAGTGTGGTAAGTAGGCCCTCACAGATCAGTTGCAGGGCTTACTCGTCCCGTTGTGCCTTTTGGGGATCACTCTCGAGCTCCGCCAGCAACCGTAGGGCGGCTAAGAATACAGGCAGGCTCCCTTGTCTTTGTCGGTTATGTTATTCTGCCTATGAGTAAGTGTATTTGACTAATGACAGTAAATGCCGGTTCCACACCAGAAAAATGTTTCTGCTTATACTTTAAAACGATGAATATATAAT
This sequence comes from Schistocephalus solidus, assembly GCA_017591395.1. NCBI lineage: Eukaryota > Metazoa > Platyhelminthes > Cestoda > Diphyllobothriidea > Diphyllobothriidae > Schistocephalus > Schistocephalus solidus. Next base: position 272,174 of record WEDG01000895.1, on the reverse strand, counting down.
AACAATCTTGCCTACAAACTTACTGCTTCAATTTAAGTTGGCTAAACGAGTTGGTTACTCTCGTGTTTGCTACTAGTCAGGATTTATTATATTTTGTCTTTTCGCTCGATATAAAGCATGCGCAATTGCTAGGGCAGTTTAGCGGTCTTTACATCAAAGCGAATTCCGTTGCAAATCCACTAACACCAGAGTCAGATCTGTGGCCTTTTTGATGTTACTAAAAAACATTTACCTATTCATGCACACTTGCACAGTTGACATGTCACAATTTTTGGTTGTTATTTAAAGCGACATCAGAAATTGATTGGAATCTAAAACTTATTTGCAGGCTGACTCTCTCCATTATACCTAATCCACTATAAAAAAATCAAACGCTCTCATTGAAACAGTACTTTATGCTTTTGGCCGGCCTAAGCAAAATTCTTGTTGCAACTTCTGCAATCTGAACAAGAGTTTATTACGAAAGTCTTAGTAGGTTGTGTAATAGAGTCCTTAATTTGCATTGAGAATGTGTAGAGTGTCTTCTCCTACCTCTGATCTCCTCGCAGTGCCCACATTTTCTTTTATTTCCACACCGAGCATGAGATTGCCGAGCCTCTTAAACAGGTAAAAAGAGAAAATGTGGAACGTGGTCACTCTGATGTAGAAATCCAGCCAATTGCTCCATCTTTACCAAACATTAATTGGAAAGATTACGTTAATACATTGTTTGAGGCAAAGTTGATATGTACAAAGAAGCTGGTTGTTTGCTCGCTGGAATCATGGCTTTATTCACCTGAGCTTTCAAACTCTTACTGTAGTCCATCGGCAGAGCTAAAGCGGCAACACAAATTAAGCAACAGTTAAACAAAGCAGGGGTCAATCAGACACCAGTGATGCTAGACATTTCAGAGGTGACTGCGCAGGGCTCTGTATACCGGCACCAGATCGATAAATCGATTGACTGAGTTCTCTTTGGAGGCCCAGGCTTCCCTCAATTTCCGGCTTTTATCTCTGACGTTGGATTCCATTAATAGTTCGTAAGTTCAAATGGATAAAGTCATTATTCTGGTGAGCGGACGGCCTTTTTACTCTTAACTTATACGCAGACCTGCCATGTGAACATTCAGATCTATACATGAATTAGTTACTGTTTGATTTGCGTAATGGAGGCGTCATCAATATAAGATTTACTCAAGGTCAGGTGTTGATAGGCTGATCAGCCATTAGAAATCTGGAGTATAATTAACAAATAAAGTCAAAAAGTGTAAAATATTCTGCGTATAAGAAGAAACCTTTTCTATCGAAAATGACCTCGTTATTTCCGGTGGTGATGATATCCATCGAGTCGAAATAAAATATCAGTTAATTGCACAAAAGATTTTTTCTCAAGTTTCTGGTTATGAACACAACTAACTGAGACAGTTTATGAAGGCACCTCATTTTCTGTAGATCACAGTATGGATTATATTTGTAGGCTCACTCCTCTACGAAATCATATCACCAAAAAAGTATGTCAGTGAAAACGAAGGCTTGAGTGGGCAATAATCCTACTCAGTGAAAACGTGCTTTGCTATTTTTAGGATCCAAATCAATGTCCATGGGTTTCGCTTCTCTACCAAACAAAATCGGTCAGAATATAGAAACCCTGTACCAGCCTTCCAGCTACCCTACCGGATACTACCAATTCACCTGTAATAAAGTCCCTCGTTTCGCTAAGTTTGCTACCGTTACTTGCGAATAGATTTAACTGAGGACTAGAAGGTCTCAATCGTCGTCATGCAGGAAGAATTACTGACGGCGAAAACGGTGACCGGCCCTCCGTACCCAACCTCAGTTATCGCCGCACCTAAACCTCAAGCACGCTTTGCTTATTCATCAGGCGTTAAGGAATCCATTCGAGCTAGGGATCGGTTATTCTGAAGTGGGTTTGACGATCGGATACGAAACTCACCCATCCCGCAGTGCCTTGTGGCTCACTCTGCGGTTCCGCCGGCAGCTGCACAGCGGGGGTTTGGTATGGCTGGCTGATGACGGCCAATAAGCCAGAAATGGCCATTCCAGTCTTTCTTGTCTTTGTTGGTAATATTCTTCTGTCCATACTACTAGCAGCTGTGTTGCTGCTGGCTGAGCTCGAGAGTGGACCCCAAGACAGAGCAAAACGAAAGAATCCCGTAACCGGTCGCTGAGGTGTCCATCCGGCGCCAATATGTCAAGGTAACCTCTGTGCCCCAAATCCTCTAGGGCGATCATCCCAAATTCCAACTTCGCATTTCGTCTGACGATGGGTAGGTGTAAACTGCTTGATAATTAACGGGAAAACTTAATTTTTCCAACGAGCCTTATTTGTTTCATTCATCACCTTGCAATGCATACGACTTCGGTTATTTAAAAATATATGCAGAATGACACTACTGACAAAGACAAGGAAAACTACCATGACAATTTCTCTTTTATTAGCCATCAATAGCCAGTCAAACCCAACCAAAGGTGTTGCGGCACCTGACACAAGAATATACCACCCCAGTTTAGAGCTCTCGCAGACAAATGCATAGCAGCCTGGAGCATATGCTGAACGGAAGACCAAACGAGGAAACGGAGACGTGGATGACCCGTTCTGGCTAATCAGCCACCGTTTGTCAGACTCACACAAACGCAGGTTTGATTTGCATGTGTCTCGGACGTGTGATTTTTGTTTGTCGAGGGTTCTTAAGTCCAAAGGTTGACTACTTGAACCACGCACCACCTTCAACTGATCATAAAATTTCCATCTGTTATGCAAGAAAAAATACCAAAGGATATAAGGGAGCTTAGTTTATAAACCTTCGTCAGTCACCGATACCTAGCTTCAGATCTAAATTACATTGGACTTGATCCCGAGCCCTTTCATTCTGATCATAAGCCAAAAATGGTCATTTCACTCACACTTGACATTGTCGATACTGCCTTTCTGCCCATATGTCTCCTTATTTTACGTCTGCCCATTCCTCTATATTTTGATGTAATAAAAATTCACATCTTGATCTAATGCAGGGTTGCTGCGCTGACAGAAACTTTAACAAGCACAAATTAATTTTTTTCTGAAGCGTCTTATGTTATCAGTATCAGTATATTTGAGGGAGATATAGGTGCGTTACCTTTGAATTCCCTTTTTGTACATGCGAGTTACGGTATCAAAAAATAGTATCTCGGGATGTTGATGAGGCCAATTGATATGAGCCAAATGGGTGAAACATAGTTTATAAGAGCAGACAGTGAAAACAAAACTAGTGATATTTAGGAGCAAAAAACTGTCGCCCTTGGGGTGGGGGGTGTCCAACGCGGGCATCGCGGACGTCACCTGAATCATCACCAAAGTGCGGAAGATGCAGTCAGACACTCCCTTGCTGGTTGCAGAGTCCGCCGAGTGATTTCAAGCCAGAAATATCCGTCCTTCAAGGAAGAATTGTCCGCCCATTATATAAACGTTTTAGTTAAACTACTGCTTCGGTTTAGGATCATATCCCTTGTTCCATCTAAAATTTCAATATGAGTATGTGAAAGACACTGTTTGATTTGAAATTTCCCTATTACGCCATTATGATCCCCGTCCAAATGGTTATATATTACATCTTTCCTGAGACTTTGGATAGAGGAGAAATATTTTTTCCAATTCAACAACATCGGCAACCAAATTTTACCCCAATTTTCTCCGTATTTAAATAAAATGGCTAGGAGAATCCACGAAGCAATCAAATAATAAGAATGATAGTGAATCACTTATGAAAACGTTTTCTATATTTATTGAAAATTGTGTCCGTTACAGTCGGAGATAAATAAGGAAAGCATTCGGGAGGAGGGGAAATAGCACTTAAAGGAAGAACTGAAGGAGGTCTAACGGCTACTACCACAAGCCTTCATGCAGGCATCGTTGCTGATAAAGCTATTTTCGTTGCCACCGCAACCACTGTAGACAAACGGCTTGCATTTACCATCGCGTGAATCAAAGTAGACGCTCAACATAGCGCCCAGACAGTTTCCGCGCTCCCGGGGTAAATCACAAATTGGATTGATCGCTGAAAAATCACAGAAAAATTCGGCTTTGATATTTTTCCCTTGAAAATTCATTTTATGTGTTAGAAATGATTAAAATAGTCCCAATACTGTGAGCATTAGGGTGTAAGGTGATGATGATAATAGTGTTCGGTTTAACTTTTTATAACCTGGTCGTGGTTCATACCACCGTATATACTACAATATGGACTGAGACATTTTAGTTCGCTCTAAGTACATCAAGCTTGGAGCAGATAATGACATCAATTGACGGGTGGACTTTGAACACACAACAAGCTTTATGCAATGGCTTGATCTTATATTAACTGGTCAGTCTCAAGGTAACTAGTAAATAGTAATTGGTTAACTGGTTTTTGGGTAGGAAATATAGCTTGAGTAAGGTTATTATATTGATACTCATGTAGCATATTTCTACGCACGCCAGAATGCAGTCTTTTTGATGAACTTCTTTACGATGACCTATGAAAACTATGATCAGTAAATAAGTAAGTAGTATATATTTGTCTAATTGATGTTTGACACTCCTACACATTCTTACTATTTTATAGAAAACAAGAAAATATTTTTTTGGTGTAGTAAATGTTGTTTTCTAGTTTTAACTGTAAAAACGGGTATATTTAGCTCTAGAAAACGTACATCAAGAGAATTGTTTAGATGGTAAAATGTGCATTCGTATAACACTTTAGCTACCCGTGTATTAATGCTGCTCATCACGTATACCATGTTGTCCACATTTAGTACAAATAAGTATGTATCTCATATGCCTTATTTTGGTATTGTGTAGAAATTTATTATTTTCCGTAAAAAGAAATACTATAGCAACATGTTTGAGAACCACAAGATCCAGTGCAATTGCAGGTCGAGTTCAAGCTTATTTCAAAACTTAAAAAAATACAGAAACTACCAAATCGTTCAGTATAACTCTAAATGAATATGCAATCTTCAACCGAATTAATACAAAGAAAAGTATTTTTCCAGTCATCGATAAAATTCAATTGAATTTTATGGTCACCGAAATGTCAAATTGAAGCATTCCTAGCGATCGATTGCTCATTTATTTCCAAATGTATATTTTACTGGGGTCAGAGAGCAACGCACTCCAACGCCGGCATCTTCTCAAGTTAGAAATTCCTACGGATTGTGCTGCTGGACAATGATTATGACAACCCTGCTGACGTAGGCTTTTCTAACCAAAACTACATGTGTTATTTTCATTAAAACTTTAATGTGTTAAGCCAGCTTTCATACCCGATTACTGACAAAGGAATGATTTGCTCATTGACATGAAGCGTTTTAAAGCTGTTTGCTTCTTAGTTTTTCCCTATTTGATCGGTTTCCGCCTACAAAACTCGCCAAGATACAAGCCCAGATAAAAGCACTGGCGAGCGTGGTAGGGGATAGTTAGCATGACATTTTTTGAATACTACTGTTGAAGCAACTGAGTAAGAAAATCTAAGACTAGCCTAGCAATTAATTACCGGTCACGGTCTAAATGATGTGAGATACGGTCCACCCATATGAAATCGTGGTCTATTTCTGGAGGCGCACGTTGACTGACAGCTTATATTTGTCAAAGTTTTTGCTAATCGCTACGTAGGCTAGTTGATAAGCTCGGGCTGTTAACGGGTTCAGAGAAAAGGAGATGGCGCATTAGCGTATTTGTAATTATAATAAATTTGAGGAGATAACATATATAGTGTCCTACTGAAAGTCGTGGCTTAGAAGGTTGCCTACCAAAATGGTAACTTGAACCTCGCAATCGGTGCTGGGAAGATAGAGTAGTTGACTGGATGACGGGCTGTTAGGCTGAATGGCTCCTTCTATCTGGGCTCTCACTAACACTCTCACAACTTTGAGGTACTACCCGACCAATTGAAAATCCGGTACAGTGAATTTGGGGCTGTGTCATGTGTGTGGCACGCGTAGACTGGATACTTAAATTTGTCAGCCAATGAGCCCCATGCCACCTCCAATTGTCTTAACATTGTATTGCAAACGGAGGATGGCGGGTGAGAAAGGGGACATTGCGGTAGCTGTAGCATGATTACGCTTTGCTATAAACTAATTGACGCACACGTCGCCGTCTTAAACCCACCTCATCCGCAACACATTTATATTAATGGTAGAGCGGAGCACACTAATCACATAACGGGACAGACTAGCACCAACTCCGCCAGCGGCCGCACAGTGGCTAGAAATGTATCCGGTAGAACACTATCGATAAGGAAAGCGAGACTATAATGCTATTTCTGGTTCATTAGCCATCATCAGCCAGTCATAGTCAACCCAAGGAGTACAACTCCGGAGACTCTAACCTGCAACCTGTTCGCTGGAAATCCAATGCCTTAACTACTGAGTATCGGACTCTTTGTCCCGACAGTTGCGATTTTAGAGGGAACGCTCACGGACGTTTCCACTCGCAATGCTAAGACAGAAAAATGCAATTACGTCAATCAAGGCACAATGGCTGATAAACGGGATCTTCAAATGGCACCTCGGATTTTTTTTGATAGTAAAAGGACACACTTGATCAATCTATGGATATCTTTCCTGCCTCAGGCAGGAAGTAAAGAACAAAGAATAATTCAACTTCAAAACTTATTGAGATCTTGAAGGATTGGGAAGGGAATAGATTAAACCTTTAGCTTTTTAATTTCGCACTTTTCAATTCCTATGGTAACAAGGCAAAAGTGAAGCACATCAGGCGGAAAAGAAAGCTGAGCCTTCGCCCCTCCGGCGTTGAGACTAAAACGCTTATTTTATAAAGGCCCATACAAGATTCTGAGAATTTCGTTAAAAACAAAGTCTTCAATGCAGCAAGGCAAGTAGGTGGAGCATTTTGTGACGGAGAATAAATCATTTACAGATTTAGAATTTAAAATCAATTATATTGTCCCTCTGTCAATAAAAGCCAGAGTCAAAGTTATTTAATTGAATCAGTAAAGCTGGTTTGGCATTCAGCTGCAGAAATGCCTATGCTCCGAAGCGCAAACGTAATTACTTAGCAACATCAAAACATAACCTGTTTTATTTTCTTTATATTTACTACTTACCCGTTCTCCTGATTACGCCTACACATTTTCACAGATAAGTAAGCCCTTGGGAGACCTGCTCTGCCCAATAATAATGAAATCAACATTTGCAGCATAGATTGGAGTACAGATTACTGACATGTGTTCAGTGCATTTTTTCTTATCTCAGACTCCTGCGATCTCTTTCCTTTTAGCATGAAATTTAGGATTGACGTAACGCAGGGTAAAACGTGCATAATCTTGCTGTACAAAATGTGCAAAAGTATTGACTGGTAACTTACGTTGGACGGCATTAAAAGCGGTGCACAGGACCAGAACAAAAATCACTGATATATTCATCATCAGAAGAAAACAGACACCAACATGTTTCTCCTGAGGAGTTTTTATAGCATACGAGGTCAAAGGGTAAGTACCCAAAAGATTCCACTTCCGCAATCAGGTATGGACGTGACTGTAGATGAAAGCAGAAATGCTTGTGAGAGAGAGAGTTCAAAAGTCAAAAGTTTTTGGAGGGGAGGTATTCAAGAAATTCAAGCATTAACATGTCTTCCTGTGCACTGTCCCTTGTAGATGAAGATGCAAATTAACGGCTTAACCATCTATGTATAAAATTCCAGCAACAGGTTAGAGTTGATTGTTGCCAATGGAGTGCCTACTACCGAACATGCGAATCCTAGTAGCACTGAACAGAGAATCAGGCATCGAGGATGAGCCATTTGTTAAGGCCCAGAGTTATCATCATCTTTCAGCAAATGCAAAGGTTCATAAGTGTTCTAACATGCATGGTTTATCGTCAGACGTTTCTCGTAAAGGGGACGCACAGTTTACTTCAGTCTTTTTGGGACCCATTTGTGGACGTCCATTTTTAAAGCACGGAATAGAGTTAGTATACATAACGGTTACATTGCCTTTGGTGAGTGAGGTTTCGCACAATTTTTCCCAAATATAATTATGCAAATGTAAGGCAATGGTTTTTTGCTTTCGATTACATGTGGTTATGACACTAGGAAAATCCGCCACACGATAAAATATGAAAATATTGCTTATATGCCCACGAGCAAACGTGCTTACTTAATTCTTCATATTTTGTTTTGTTTAAATATAAAGTCTTATCATATTGCACCTTTTCTTTGCTACTGCCGTTATGCCTAGTTTTCTTCTTATTTCCTGATGCCTCCAATTTCAGATTGGTTGAGCCTTTTTTGACAGCAATTCGTTAAATATTTTAACTTTTATAGTTAGCCTATTTAAATCATGTTAGTAGCATTTATTTATCTGGCAAGTTTGCCGTATTATTGAAGATGAAATACAAAACTCCGCGGACTAACCGTAGCTAACGCCTCGGAATGAATTGAAAACAAGGAGGGAACGTTTTCACAATTAAGTATAATTTACACCTAGCATGGAGATATGGTCTTTTTTACTATCCATGTCATAAAGGGGTGCAACAAAATCCAGTTCTACTGCGGAAATATGCAAAGTCTCTTGAATATGGACTCATCCTGCGCGAATGTCGATCCAGCTGCCTCAATTAAAGAAGGCAGCGACATAGCCGGCTTAAAACACACAAATAAACTAAAATGTTTATATACCAATGCCCAAAGCCTACTCCCTCAATTAGACGAGCTTAAGATATACGTGTGCCAAACTTCACCAGATATCATCTCCATAACTGAAACGTGGCTGACCGCGAAGGTGGACGATCGTGAAGTTGCCATTCCAGGTTTTCAGTTATTCAGAAAGGATAGAACAGGACGTCATGGTGGGGGTGTGCTGACTTATGTTAGATATGGCCTGCTCGCGTCAGAAATAAAGGAAAAGCTCGCGTGCGAAACTGAAGCCATCTGGCTCACCATCAGAACGCCGGGGTCTCAAGCACTTGAGATCCTAACGGTCTACCGACCACCAAGAAACGATCCGCAGTCAGACAGTAGACTGATAGATGATGTAGAATCGTTTGCTAGTCGATCCGAAGTAATGATTATGGGCGACTTTAACGCTCCAAATATCGATTGGAATCTGAGCTCGGCACCAGGCTCGGAATTAAACTTCGATCGCCGCCTCCTAGAAGCTATACATAAACGCTTCTTAACTCAACACGTCCTGTCTCCGACCAGAATACGCGAGGGGCAACAAGCTAATTGTTTGGACCTTGTATTGACAAAAGGCGCCTGACAGCGTAGATGTTGTGAACTGTCTATCCCGCTGGGCAAAAAGTGATCACGTAGTCCTGCCAATGGGAATATTCACTCTTCTCTGTCCCCGATCGAAGCATCACAGTCAAACGCAACCTATGGCGTGGAGACTTTACCCAAATGAAAAATGATGTGCGCCATTTAGATTGGAATGAAACATTCACCGGGTGTATTCTCGAGGATTGGTTGCAATTTAAGGCCGTATTACAAGGACTTATCACCAACTACTGTCCTAATTCGAAAAAAAAGATCACCAACAGGCCCCAGTGGCTACCGAACACACTGAAGAGTGAAGATAACCGCAAGCGAAAGCTATGGCAAACTTATCTCAGGGAAAAGACCACCGTATCGCTGACGAAGTACAAGACGCAGAGGAACAGGTTAAAAGGCCTGGTTTATAAAGCCCGCCAAAGTTTTGAGAGTAACTTGATAAACCGTGCAGCAGAAAACCCGAAGCTCTTCTACAACTACATTAGGCAGTGCACTCGAAATAAAGACCCCATCCCTTTGTTAAAAACGGATGAAGGCGTCGAACTTTGCAAGGACGAAGAAAAGGCTGAGCATCTATCTGAGTTCTTTCAGTCGGTTTTTACGAGAGAAGCCAATCTAACCGCTGATAACTATAGTGCGGAAGAGGTCCCGACAATTGACTCAGTGGTCATAACAGAACCTATTGTTCTGCAGGAACTACTGAAGCTGGACGAAACCAAATCGCCAGGTCCTGATGTAATACCGGCCAAATTGTTGAAGGAGTTGGCCGTAGAGTTGGCAGAACCCTTGTGTCTACTCTTCCAAGCCTCGCTGCAGGGCAAATTGCCACCCGATTGGAAGACCGCGTGGATTTCCCCCAATACACAAAGTGGCAGCCGTGCTTCCGCAAATAACTACAGGCCGGTAAGTCTCCACCTCCATATGTTGCAAGATTATGGAGCGAATCATCAAACGTGAACTGATGCAGTTTCTGGAGCGGCATCATCTTCTCTCTGAAGCGCAGCACGGATTCCGCAGAGGAAGGTCCTGTTTAACTAATTTGCTCTACTGTCTGGAACGATGGACCCGAGCGGTCGATGAAGGAAATGTAGTGCACGCAGTGTACATAGACTTCAAGAAGGCCTTTGATAGCGTGCCTCACCAACGTCTCCTATACAAACTCAACCGTATTGGGGTAAGGGGCAAGCTTTTGAAGTGGATCGAAAACTTCTTGATTGGGCGATCTCAGGTTGACCGTCTTGGCGATCAACAATCGGCGGAGGTGGCGGTTGAGAGTGGGGTTCCTCAGGGCTCCGTCCTGGGCCCTATCCTCTTCCTTATATGCATTGATGATTGCGTAAGTGGCTTGGACTGTGATTCCGCCATGTTTGCTGACGATATAAAGCTTTGGAAGGTCATCCACAACGCAGATGATGAAGAAAATCTACAGGCGAACTTGCATCGACTCGAGGAATGGTCGCACAACTGGCTCCTCCCATTCAATGCTACCAAGTGCAATATTCTGCGATTTGGCAGAACCAGCTCAGGGCACCAGAGAATTTATTATCTGGATGACACACCGCTACCAGGAGGTAGGAGGCGCAGAAAAGATCTAGGAGTATGGATCACGCCCACACTGAAGCCATCGTTCCATTGCTCAAAAAGTAGCAAAAATCTGCCACGTCAAGCTTGTATCTAATTAAGCGAGCGTTTGCAAAGTTCGACAAAGAGTGCTTTAATAAGGTCTTCGGGATGTTCGTGCGACCACAATTGGAATTTCGCCATACAAGCCTGGAGACCGTGGTCTGTCAAAAGACCACAACACCCTTGAGAAGGTCCAAAGACGTGCAAACCAAGCTTGTTCAAGGTCAAAGCTGCCTGCCTTATGAGACACGATTGTCTAATCTTGATCTGTTTCCTCTGGACTATAGACAGCTACGCGGCGACTTAATACACGCCTTTCGAATGCTGCGGCTTCAGGATTGTTGCCTTGCATCTGGCGACTTCTTTGAGCTGGCCACTACCACTACTTTGCGAGGGCATCCCATTAAACTACGAGTGACAGGTGCAAGACTCGACACAAGAAGGTTCTTTTTCTCCAACAGAGTGATTAAAGGCCTGGAATGCTCTGCCGGCCGACATAATCATGTCCCCATCCGTTGACACTTTTAAGCGGAAGTTTGACCAGTACAGCCATAAGTACCACCACGACATCCGAACCTAACACATTTCCTGAAACATATTCCCATCCACAATTTTCGCGTCATATAACATACTACTCCCTATTTTTGAGTAACATTATTTTATAATTGTTTGTCCGATGCCCTGCAGTGTGTCCGTGAGATAACCCTTTGTCCAACGTCCATTATATGTCAGCCTTTTTAATTTACAGTATCACTGGCATCAATAGGGAGCTCAAAGGCTTCGCCTATATTTCCCTTAATAAAACTGAACTGAACTGAACTGAACTGTGCCTCGGTTTAGCCAGGCAAGCCGGTGTTCTCGCAGCCGATTTGACGGAAGCCTGGACACCGTCATACCTCCGCCATCAATATTGTTCACCGCTTCTTTTTCAAATTTCGCTGCACCACCGAGAATTATATTGGCAAAAATATAAATAATTGAAGGTAAACGTTTACCGACGTCAATTTCTACAGAACTCTTTACTTATGGTGTCCTCTTGTCCCATTTATTTGTTTGTGCTGACAACAGCCACGTATATTTCTGGGTACAATGGGATTTGCGTCAGGTAAGTGTCTCACATTGTGTGTTTGGTTGAGCCACTTGTTGCATTGACAGTATAACTGTATCCAGGAATCACCAGAAGGACATAAGACTTAATAAACACATGTTTGTATTGAACTTTCCTGAACCCATCAAAATTTCTGAAAACCACAAAACCCCGGCGAAAAACAACAGATAATGAAGAAAATTATTCTTCTAAGCACATGCCTCCAGGCATTCCTGTTCGGTTCTGAAATTATTTTTGTTCCCACCACAACCGCCGTAGATGAAGGACTGGCACGTTCCAGCGTCTGCGTCAAAGTAGAACCTGGGCATGAAGCCCATGCACATTCCACTATCGGGAAGGAGATTGCAGATCTCACTTCCTTCTACAAGATCAAAACAGAAGGGCCTAAGCAACTATGGGGTTTTAATGGCTTCCTTTGCTTTCGAAAAAACCTTCTAGGAGGAGAGTATCAGATGTCTTTATCGAGCGTTAACGTTGAAAAATATATTTTATAAATTAAATAGGCCTTCAATCTTCTATTTTCTCTGTAAAATTATACCAAAATGGCGTAGGATCGCAGGCGATAGCAGCTCCGTGGCACAATGTGACGGCTTGTGACTTATTCCAAATCCAAATGAATATTCTACAAAATTGGTAAACGAGGTTAGTGGCTCCTATATCTGCTTGCCGTGGGTATATCAACCTTAAATATCCGTGAGTATTCAGGTTTTCACGCAAAAAGGAAAAGGTATTTCAGTGGCTCACAACGAGACATCCCGACATGGAATCTTGGACACGCACTTTATTTCGTCATTTATGCAGACTTCCCACAAAAAGTAGATTATATCATTCAGGTTTTATTGTATTTTGTATATAAATGTTCTCTGCCTACGATACTAGCCGCTATGTGATGCCGAAAGTGAGCCCCAAGTCAGAATGGGCCGTGGGCGTTCTATTAACGATTGATTAGTTTTCGTCAACGAATGTCAATATTTTCGGCCTAAACCGGCAAGATAACGAACGTTCTACTTTTGATCAAAAGGTCACGGGTTCAAACCCTGGGTGGTGTGACCCCTTGTACTGGCAATGACTGACTGATAATCGATAATGAGCCCGAAATGGCTATTCCAGTCTGTGTTTTACTTTTTGGCAATTTTTCTATATACACAAATGTTGAACTGGCTAAAACATTTTAAGAAAAAGATACTTTAGCTTTAAGTCAGTCGTTGTCATACATCAAATGCAGGATCCTGAAGGCATTAAGATTTTCGAGTAAAGCCTATTAGGTATCCTGATATTATTTCAATAATTGATTCAAGTTTTTCGACAGTTCAAATTCGCACTTGCAGGTAGAGAAAATTAGAAGACCTACCATCATAAGCTCTCTTCGTTTCTTCAACAAGTGAAAGCTCTGTAACGCCAGAAATAGTCTTTAGTATAAACTCACACAAAATATTTTCTTTTTAGCATAGGCAGTTGCCTTCAATATAATCTCGACAAATAGTTAAGTTAACCAGGTGTAATATTCTGAGTTATAAAAGGTTTAAAATATATAACTTGACAGAAAAATCTATTTAAGAAATTTTCTGGAATGTATTCGTGTGAATGACTGCAGACAGGATATCTAGATCATGATCGACATATTTTTTGATGGAATCCGTAATGTTGTGTGCATCTTTAAGGACTTACAACAAAACGTTTGCAATAAATAATGGAAGTATTTAGTAACGTTAATCAAATATGTCAGTAAATACTCTTGATAACACTTGGTCCGCGCTGCATAGATTTCAGCGTGCATAGGGAAATATGTCAGAGATCAATTTTTATACACCGAAGCATGACAAAAATATGTTTAAAGGCACTAATTTCGAAATTTATTTGAATTAAATACATCACAATTTAGTCTCAGTTTTGTATTAATTCCCCATGGTTCACCAGCATTTCATAAGAATTACCACAGCCGGGTACATGCATATCGATTTCGCTTTGATATCTATGTAACAATTGAAATTACTTAACGGTTTCCAGGAAAATCCCAGTCTTAATCACTATATAGTTCATCTAAAATAAAATAGTTATCGATATTTTTCATAAACGTTATTAAACATACTCCTCTGAGGCTGTGAAATATGAACTGCTATTTGTTTTATACACTATGATCTTATTTAAGTTTATTTATAGTCTTATCGAAGTGTTTAATCTTATTTAAACCGTTTCATTACTTTTGCTCATAAGAATCCGTTCGGACAGACAAGGCTCTCATTGAATTTACGTTATTTTATCAAAACCAAGATCAGTATAGTTTTATTTAAACAACCGAATTAGCTTTTATTTTACAGATGAATTCCGTATAGGTTTTATTTAAATTTGTGGCATATTTTATAATGCACTGACCACAAATGCAAAAATCGTCCCTTAAAATGCAGAATTAGGGATCAAAAAGTATTTATGATATGATATGCCATAAATGTGCAGGTCAGAAATTATTTTAAAACAAACATGCACTAAAATGGAAATGCAAAAAGAAATTCAATTTAAAGCTGAAGTTTGGTAAATGCTCTTCAGTGTTTTAACCGTACGTCAGTAGAACCCATCTGAACTTACTTTTTGGCAGACGGAATGGTAATGCTGAAAAAAAGATAAAAAGGTTTTTCGATACCCTCGAACAATTTTTAATGTTAAGAAAAATGTTTGCTGATATGAAGATAAAGCCATTTCGACTATGTTTTTACCTTAATCGTTTTTTACAAAAAGCCCCCAAGCGTGTATTAAAACATAACTTTGGAACACAAATTTAGCCAAAAAACATTCTTGCCATACAAATGCACATATTGATTACACAATTAAATTTACAGTTCCGATTCCGTACTTATCAGCCCTACCCGCGTAAATTGCTAAAAACATATGGGATATCACATTACGAAAAGTAATTTTTGGGATTATCATCTTCTCATTTACCAGTGTTCTGCAAAGTACAATTAGTTCGGTTACGTTTGATCAGCCTTCTGCTAAAAATCCCTTTTGTTTCACAAATAACGAAATACTTACTAACTGGGCGAACATTCCCAGTTGGCGGATTTTCTAAAACACAAAGTTAGAAAAACGTAATTTTTAGGATATTGTGCCATGCCAATACACTTCGGGTTTTTAAACATGTGCGAAGCTCATCAGCACTGTTTGCTATTTCTGGACAACAGTTATGAACTTAAAGGCTTATATTGAAAAATTATGATAAATATGCAGTTAAAAAAGAATAATAGGACAATATTGGTGTTGGCAGTAAAGAAACGTGAACGTAAACTGACTTGCCGACCACCCAAAATCACAGCCAATCATTTCCGGCTTATCTGAATCTATAATGATAAGGTCCACAGTAAAGAGAAAGGCAGAAGAATTGTTAAGATGGTAATTTGAACGATTTTAATTAAAGATATATTTTGAACTGGTAGAATGGACCTGTAAAAACATGTTATTCAAAAATTCCTTACAGGGAGCAGGTAGTTTCAGATTAAGAAAAAATATTTTGCCGTATGTATGAGCGGTAATTTGATATTTTTCAATCAAAATCTTTAAATTTTCAGTTATCAAGAAGCCCTGTGTTATGACTGTGCCTAAGATAATTTAAATCTTGTAAAACGTTTGCTTTGTTTTAAAGAGAAAAACATTTTTCATCTTGCATGCAGGGTGTTTACATTCAATTGAGAAACGTAAGTTCATGTTATCATTTAGCTTGTGTACTTACAAAATTTCAATCATAAAGAAATAGGTCATTTTACGCAAATATTTGTCTTCAATTTATCATAACCATTCTATTTTATTGCCAATATACAAGGTTAAAGCCGTATTGCAAATGAACTTGCAACGATCAACCTCTTTTGTTGTATTATTCACTGGCAAATTCTGATGCATTTTTTTAAAAATCATTCAGCTTAAAGTTGTAACATATATCGGTCTTCCTGTAGTAGATTAATGAGTAGTCATTTAAAAAAACCTATTTTGACATAAGGTTCTTTGCACAGGATGCCTACTGAGAATCAATCGAATGGTAGAAAGCTTTTGGGGTTCTAGATAAAATAGAAATATATGTAGGCGCCGCATATTGGTTAGCATTGTAATGCTAAAATAAAACCTCTAATTTGAGTTGCTTTTTCAAAAATCATGAAAGACTCCCTTATGGTTTGCGATGTTGTATGCTAAAGGCTACAGACGACACTCTGTTCAAAGAAAAATAGACAATTGCATGAAAAATATGATCTGGGTAATGCTTTGGTGGTAACTTTCAAGATTATGAAGCGATATTCCAAGTGTAACAGATGCCTGAACCTGCTTGTCATTTTTTAAAATAAAAACTCACAGCGTTTTCCAACGAATAGATTGGCTAAAAAATATGCAAATTGGATACTAAAAAAACTAGCGAAGATTTTAAAATGCATGGAAATTTCTAGAGTAAGTTCAAATTTCATACCATTTGTAAATTAACCCTGCGTAAATGAGATAACTGCTGCACCTATAAAATACCATAAAGGTTCAAAAACTGTTGAAAATTTGGAATTGTTCTTAACAGGCCACTAAGTATTACTGATAAAACGGTCACAAATATTGTTGAACGGAAATATAAATATATCATTTTCTTTAAAATCAGCCTTAAAAAACTGCAAAAAGTTGAGAATCCGCTGAGGATTTAATCCTACTTAATTATATAAAATGCTTAGATCTCTTAAACCACTGAAATATTGTTGGCACATACATGAAACGCAGTCAGTGAATATTGAAGATAAGTGTTTATTTTCAAACACCAATTGTCTAAAAACGAACATATGCTAGAGCAACGGTGAATTGGTGAAACGACATTTTGGCTATTGAACGCATGGGCATTCAGTTTATATGCTTGGAAATTAAAACATAATTCCATGCGAATAATCTACGAATTAAACCGGAAGTTTCTTCTGTATAAGACGAAGGAATTTATCATCTGAATTTTATAAATTGCTTGCACACTTATTTGGGCACTTGAGAAGCCCATCAAAATAATTGGTTTCATCCAGTTATCATTATATTATTTTCTGTCACACTAAGCTTTCAGTGATTTTCTCCATTCGTTAGCCAATTCTATGGTTTTTATTGATTAATTTAAACAAAGAGTTGTCTTTAATGTGCATATGAATGTTTGGCAGGGTTATTTAAATTTTTTAGCATTTCTTTTCTTATTCAGCGCTTGATAAAACTAAAACGGAGACTTCTGTGTCACAAAACATATCTTCCCAGTATATATTTAATTTGAAAGACTATGAAATTGCGTTTTACATATAAAGTGACAAAAAATAACCTTACAAAATTAAAAGGATACATCACGAATATGTTTAGATTATCAATCATACGCAGCATATAGTATCCTATGATATGTCACCCCAGTTCAGGTCATACATTATTTATACTTAGTCATATACTCTCCTGCGAATACTAAATAAATTAAATTTTAAACCAGTGCTTTTATAGGCTCTTAAGTATATTAACATTAAGGTAACAGAACAATCCAAACTTACTTTCAGGCAGAGGGAACGGTAATGCTGAAAAATGAAACATAGAATCGTTTTCGATACTCTCAGAAAACATGAATATTTGAATACAGATAAACCAATTTCATATACGTTTTATTTACTTTGATCTTTTTTGCTGAAAGCTCTCTTGTATGGATAAAAAAGGTTTTGCAAAGCAAGCATTCACGCAACTAAGTTTTTTGGTAAACAAACGATTATACCGAAAAGACAATTATATTTATAGTTCAGTTTTTGTGATTTCATGTCAAAGGGATACCAAATTTCGTGAGGGAATATAGTCGGTAATCACCTTATCAATTACCAGTATTCAGCAGACTACTGTAAGTTTGGTTACTTTTCATTAGTCTTTTGTTAAAAACACTGTCGTAAAATTTATAAAATACTTACTAACTGGGCGGACATTTCTAGTTGGCGGATTTTCTACAACACAAAGGTGGAAAATGTTAATATTCAGGATAATGTGCCAGGTTAACGCAAGACAAAGTTAGTTGATTAAAGGCCTTAAAATGAAAGCCATTGTAAGAAAATATAAATGGAAAAACAGGAAAATGAAAAAATGAGTACTAGGAGTAAATAAAAAAGAACAAAACTGGCCTGCAGACCACCTGAAATACCAGCCTATCATTTTAAGCTTATCTGGATCTAAATTTGCAAGAGACAGAGTTAAGAAAATGGCAGAAGAATTGATTAGATGGTAACTTGAATTATTTTAGTTATAGAGATTTTTGTGTACCATTAAAAATTTAACTAGAAAAATGTATTTGTTAAATTAAGTTCTGGAAACCAAGTTTAACGAAAAAACCAACTGGGTAGAATAGGCAAAAGTAGATGAAATTATAATATTCAACATTTGCAATAGGCTCTTCATGATATGCATGTCTGAACACATAACAAAATTAATTTTTACTGTGAAAGTTTAATGGTAAAGATAGTTTCATGTTTATAAAAATATTAAGTACTTAAAGAGACCGGTGACAAATATTTTTCAATCCAAATATTTTCATTTTTAAAATGTAAGCAGATGAACCCAGGTATGGCCGGGCCTGAGAAAATTTAAGTCTCGTAATACGATTGCTTTGTTTTTTTTAAAAAAATATGTTAGTTTGATCCTATGGGCCGAGATATCTAATTGAAAATTTAAATTCATATAAGACGTTTTAGAATACTTTAAAAAGTTTCCATCAGAGCAGAAAATGTCAATTTATACGAAGGAAAAATCAAATGAACTCATTACCAAAATCGTTATATTACCCATATACAAGGTTATAGCCCGAGAAAGAAATGCACTTTCATGGATCTGCTGAACATAGTCTTTTTGATGAATTATTCAAGAACAGATTTTGATGCATGATTTGAAAACATTTTGTCGTAAGCTAGTTCTTAATGCAATAATGTTGCATAGGTGCATTTTTGATGATCGGGTAGAAGACATTTTTGCACAAAATTGTGTCAAAATTATGTTATACTCTCTCACCTTCGTCGGCGATTGCAAGTTGAACCAGGATGGCTGACAGGACGAGACTTTTTGCTGAGAGCATCATTTAACAGAACCTCCTGTTAACTAAACACGTTGTTCCCTTATATATGCTCGAAGATACTAGTTTATTTAAATTTGCATACATTCATCAGCGGGCCCTCAAACGTTTGGGTCAGGATTGACATGTGTTAAGGATTCATTGCTAAGCAAAACACATTATCATTTTGCGAAAATTATAAGGTCAACCGAGGTCAACAAAATTTCTAAAATCAACTGAAATTTATTTCTTAAAACAGTCTTTTTTTTAAGCGCTCTTTGAAAACTGTTGAATGTACATTAAACCAACTTACTGCAATTGTTAAAAGGAAGACAATTTTTCCTTAACAACTGGTGTTTTGCTACTAGTTAAATGTCCCTGCGCGAGGTTTTCTGGCCAAACAATCCTTTTATCAAAAACGAGTCCTTTAGTTAGTGAATATGAGACCCCTTGCGTAAGCAACTGTAAGATTATATGAATTTTATGTACTAGCAGTTTTGTCTACTGCGCACCTTAATTTAATTCAGTAGTATTATGGCGATTTGTGTTAAATGTCATGGGTTTACATCTGGGACTCTGTCAAAGATCAAAAACTGGCATGTAACTTTTAGCTGATCGTTTGCTTAAAAATTAGTGTTTTTTAACCCTTTTTACGAGAACACTAGACTACATAAAAAGAACCCATTTACTGATACTTGCAATAAAGATTAACAACTACAATTTGATGTTAACATTAACAAAAAATATAAAGGACTAATTCAGACGTATTCTCTATACTTACAACGTAGTCCATTACCCTTTAATTTGAAGGAGCACTATGCTGTGTTTAAGACCGCTAGTTACCAGAAATAGGCTATAAGGTTTTTCCCGTTTAGACTGATGACTAAACCCAAAAGCAATAGCCTACAGTTTGTTTACTCTCCAACAAAGCGTGCAAGGAAGCTACGATCTTGTTGAGGTTATGATAACAAATTTCTCCAGTGTCCATAGGGCCAAACTAGTGGAAATATAATAATTTTTTCTCGAAAATGTCTTATTCCTTCATTTAAAATTCATTTTTTCTTTGACCTTTTGAGGGAACTTGATTTTGTTTATTCGTTTACCTTCTTTCAAACCCCCCTTTAGCTGGAATTTGCGCCAGTAACCAAAGCTGAATGAAATGGAGTGGTTGGTTATATTTTTAACTAAAACCACAGCAGACGTAACTCTTCGATCAGCGTTTACAGATTTTTTACTTCAGTCGTACTTAGTAAAAACTTTCTTATTTAAGGTGTGACCAAAGTTGCGTGAATAGGTTAGTAAATTTATCCAGAATCTCCATTGACCCAAAACTGATAAGCATGTGGTGGTTACTGATTTGACCGCCATTGCCACTAAGCTCCCGTTTTTCTTCCGTTTCGAATAAAAAAGGCTAGCAAAAAGTAAATGCATATATTCTTATAAAAAGGGATAAAAGCTGCCATTGAATGAGTTTTGGAAAAATATTTAAAATGAAATTTTCTAGCAGGTGGTCATAATGCAGACAAGAATTCAATCGGTGTGCTTTAAACGACAAAGCAACGTACATTTTTAGACAGTGGGGTGGACGTGTTTAAAAAAAAAGAAAGTAAAGGGAAGTATGTTTGTCTTTATGGAAAAATGTTTTTGCAAACCTCTACAATCCCGGAACTCTTAAATACGTCCGTTTACAATATATCAGCATTTAAAATCCCGCTATAGTAACTGTGGTCACCACATAAATTAAAAAAAAGTACCAGTATCCTCCAAACTGGTTGGTAGGGAGTATGTAGTAGGGCTCCTTATTAATTAAATCTGAGGATATTCAAAACTAAATTCCTGTTACGCAAAATCAGACCATGCTTAGTTCTTCAAGTCTTATAGTGGTTAAGAAAACGACTCTTTTAAACTAAAAGGCATATTTCTGGTGAGTGAGTTTCGTTAGCGATCGAGGAACATTCATCAATGAAAGTCAATATCTCCCGATCAAAATCAGCAAGATAATGAGCCTGTGATCCACACCTGGGATTGGGTACGACTGGCTGACGACGGCTAATAAACCAGAAAATACCATTCCATTCTATCAGAAATATTCCTAGGCCAACTAATGACTAATAACTTTAGATAGATTTATTGCGATTTTAAGCATATTAATTTGTGTATATTGAGAGAAATTTCTTGCAGTCAAATTTTTATAGATACCTCTAGTGTTGGTTTACTATGAATTTCAAATCTTTCTTGTATACTACTGAATGCTTCACGGCTTTCTGTGTTTTCAATCGATTTCTCATTAATGAAGATTTTGTTCTATTCATTTAAAGAAACCTTCAACATATGATATTAATTTACCAAAGTATTGCATTTCTGTTCCTTTTTTAAAATACAGATGGTCATTGTGGTCATGTTTGTGGACTCACTGCAAAAGAAATCTCATCCACGAGGAAAATGAAATTCAGAAATGAATACGCTTTAAAATAATCAAAAAACTAAAACGTTTTCTCTTACAAAAACCAATTTGGCTGGATATTTTGCTGAGGTCTTTATGCATACTTTAAATCTTTTCAGCGTTCACTCAAATGAAAAGTTTTGATTTTTGGCTGGTTTCTAGAGTTCCCAGAAAATAATTGATGATTTTCTCGCTGCAAATGAAACAGCTCATTTTACTCTTTATATTGGAATTTCATTGCTTTACTTGTCTTTTAAAGACTTAATTGGTTGATTTTAAGTGCACAACAAAACGGCCGTAAGAATAATATGATATTCTGAAAGCTGCCAATATTTTGCTCATTCCGTTTCTGAATTGCGCATTAACATAAACTAGATCATTTTTGAAGTTTCCTTTACTTATTTCAAATCAACTAAACTTTTGACGGATCCATCTATAGAAAGATGTTTGGAATTTCACAGACATTATTACTGCGTTGTAGGGCATTATAACAAACAGATTTGCCGATCTGAATTTTTAACTCCGGTTATTAGCATCCGAAACTATCGAATTTAATTCTTATTTGAAAACATATTGAATGAACCTTTGCTGGAGTTTTTAAGGCGAAAAATAAAATATGCAGCATTTTAGTTTCTGATATTGATCTTCTTCATTCCGTTAGCACGGTGCTTATGATAATTCACATTCTGGAGAAACTGAAGGGCTGGGCTGAATGCAGTGATAAAACCGTTACAATGAACGTATTTAGAATAAAGCGATATGTTATCGTGGGCACTTTACAAAGAGGAGGTGTTCTATATTGGAGAAAAATTTCTATAAGCGTTGTACATCATGGAGATCACGTGCCGACTGCAGACCACGTGGGTAGGTAACTGTAAAGGTCGTGGCCTCCAAACCGTCTGCTTGGACGCCTTCGCGAGTACTCAGCCTTACGTGACAACCGTCCAAGCGGATAGGCTTCGTCAAGGACTGGCAAAGAGTTTTTCGTTGATCTAGGACATTTTGGCACATCAGACACTTTCAACCACAAAACTATTTAATGCAGCCCCTTTTTTTGTCAACAAGAGATCTGCTGCATTGCACAATTTGCCGTGGCTACATCTTCACCTATATTCACTAACACATGTACCGGATATATTGTAAAATACATTTGCGAATTTCTCAAGAAAGTTAATTGTTATTTCGAGTAAGCTTTTGTACACATAAAACTGATGCTATCTACGCGCACTTTCCCTGTGAATACTGTTGTAGAATTTACCGTCAAAACTTGTTTTTACATGACTGCCATCGTTTAATTTTTGCTAAGTTAGCGGACTGGGTCGCGCGTCCATACATAAATTAACAATTAAGAGATAAATAGGGAAAACGTGGAATTATCCAGAATGCCATACACCAAGACAGGTTATGTCATAATGTTTATTGACAAGGATGTTAATAGAATGTCTAAGCCTGCCTCAGCTTGGAAAAACAAACATGCACTGCTACACTGCAAGCATTCCACAAACAGTGCCATCCGATAAGTTATGAAAGCCATGTTTCCGGTGAACGAACAACCTTTTTCTCCCGTTATTAAATTTTCATTGAATTGCTGATTCTCAGCAATGCACCACTTGTCATTCCCACAGAGAAAATTAGTCCTTTGTATATTAACGCAAGAAAACAACATGCAATGGTACATTGGCATCTATCTAAGAGCTGATTTGTTATGAAAAACCACTGAATTAGAGAGCATGCATTCTTACGACGAGATATGTTTACAATGGTATGCCGAGTAATTGAAAAATTAAAATATTTGAGTCAAATATGACCAGTATCCATGAACAGACTACAGTTCAGACCATACCAAACTCAAAATAACGAAATTCGCACGTAAACCATTGAAGCGCAAAACCCCCCTTACCGTTAATTCCATCAAGTTAGTCGGGGTCTAAGAAACGACTGATTTCTAAAATAAGGCAGATTTTGGTTTATAAATTATCATTTATTAGCTTAGAACTAATTTATTTTATTGAAATCCATCAAATTGGAAAACA
This sequence comes from Schistocephalus solidus, assembly GCA_017591395.1. NCBI lineage: Eukaryota > Metazoa > Platyhelminthes > Cestoda > Diphyllobothriidea > Diphyllobothriidae > Schistocephalus > Schistocephalus solidus. The sequence continues at coordinate 248,666 of WEDG01000895.1, read as the reverse complement.
ACTTTATGACAGGTGAATTATTTAAGGTCTAATATCACAAACAGCAGAGACGGTAAATACGAAACAATGACAAAAAAATGGAAAACAATAATAACACAACAAACTATTATTTTTTGATTCGTCGCTTAGCGTGATATACTGCTCTACATCGGAAGGACGCAGATATTACTAAGTAGTCAATAGTATTTTGATCTATGCAGTCATCCAGCGCAAGTTCCAATTTTTGCTCCTGTTAAATGTTTCTTGGCCTTTTCCCAATTTCCTTTCATGAATGCAAAAAGAGTTTCAAGGGAATTAAGGTCCGGACTGTTTGCAGGAATAAAAATGCTTTGGAGATCGAATGTGAAAAGGCTGGAGCCACATTCATTCAGCGTCGGTGAGTGCCGTAATTAACCATTGTACCCTTTATGATGTCAATAAACACCTAGCTATTTATGGTATATTTTTTCAACCGCCAGATCGACCACTCTCCGAATTTGATGACCATCCCAAACATCAGTCGTCGGCAGTTCTTGAAGTTTGCTGACAATAAAGTGTATTCATGTGGGAAGTTCTTCCCACAGATGATAACCTGGCTTGACTTCGGAGGCTTGTCTCAAAATAAGACTCTCATCACAAAAGCAAATGCTTTTCTAAAATGAAAGTCTCTGATAACCTTTCTTGTCTATATTGATTTTCATTTATATCCCAATGTACAAAAACTATGGACGTTCCTCTGTGACATTAAATAGCATATAAAATTTTTGAATGTCCAACAGCCTCCGATTCCACTCATATCTTTCCTGTCTTCTAAATAAACTGCAGTAAACATGCAGCATTCTTTAGCAAAAGGCATTCTGGGCCTTTAAATCCACTCAACAAAAACCTAACACTACCACTTGTACGCTTAACGTCTCAATCAAATTTTGATGAAACATTGCATGAGTTAGGTCACCTACTATATGTGGATCATAGGAATTTGATTCCTATACTGGCAGGCTTTCGCATGCACATGTGTACCTGCTTTGACGCGGGTATTTTCAGCGGGATCCTGTCACGAGAGAGCGAGAGAGACGGGGAGGGAATCCAGTTCATTTTAAGGTCACCACTTTGAAAAAAACTGTGCTATAACCATTGTGACCCACATACAAACAAAGAATGGCAAGACTGTGGTAGAGCGGCGTTCACCGATCGGTTACGCGATTCAATCGTCCCGCTTTAATATCTGACTCACTCTACATGAGAAAGGTCACCTACTATAGTTGTTAATAATAGTGCAGATGTCGTTATGTTGCCAACTACGTCCTATCAATACTGTTCCATTCTCCCTCTATCATCGTTATCTACGACTACTTCTGGGGATGTGTTCGAGTGTGCATACGAAACACACGAATAAAATACGAAAAAACTTCATCCTTCAGTGATACCATCTTCTACTGAAATTGTTCTTGGAACTTACTTTTCATTTAACCTTTCTTCACATCAGCCAATTACAGTTCTTTCAAATGTTCAGATATTTATCCTATGCAATTGTCACTTTATGGCTTGAGGATCATGTAACTGTTTCCTAGCAAAACAGATGCAGGTTGTTATCATTACTCAGGAGACATCTAACATATAATGGGACAATGTATGTATAATACGTCAGTTCGATCGTCAATTTGCGTCACAGTATGGTGGTGCAGGGAAAGTGACTTGCGCGTGGATTAGTTTAAAGTGATAATAGACTTTCACCGCATCTACCGCACTCTCTCCCCTTCCTACACTTAAGATCAGTGTCATCAATAAGGCAAAAAGACCGGAAACTAGAGAAGACGCAAATGGCTAATGCAGCAGGAGCCACCCCTTAATAAGCCACCACGCCTGGATGTCTGCGAAATAATGACTAACGTTCAAACCTAACCCTTCTATGCCTTTGAAATTAATTTTACATGAACTGACCTACATAGGATTATTCAAAATTTATTGTATGAAATATAAACGGTGTTTTAGTGCAATTATTAGAATATATTTAACTTATCTCCATTTTACAGCGCTCGCTGTAAGTGGCAGCTTTTTTAATTGCCGTTTACTTGTAACCTTCAAAGAAATACTCTAAAGTAAATGGCTATCTCACACGTGGTAACGCATAAGCAAGCTAATTCGGTAAGTACTTTGAGCATTCATATCTTAGAGAAGGGCTTAACCACCACTCATCACCATATAAAAGGATTCTTCGACGAAGCTACACTATGATAATTTGAATCCGTTAGAAAATATCAGGCACGATCCTGATACTTTGCATAAAAATTCATTTCCTTAAGAACTATTACAGACAGTTGGTTTAGCAAAGTTTTTCTCGACAAGTCCCGGAATATACTAAATCAACGTAAGTAAGGATAAATGCTTTCCAATTGCGCATATATATATATCATTTATTTAATGGTCACTCAAAAGTGGTAATACGAGACTTTTCTCAAATACATCAGGTAACTGAATCACTCAAGGGTAAAATGAAATGCTGGCTGCTCGATAGATCTCCTGCCGCCGTTGTCCTGCAAGTTTGTCCACATTTCCTTTACAGTCACAGAATCGGAATGCTTCAATTGGACGAATTTTCTCATCAAAATGAAAATCTCGAGTTTTCGCGGTTCCAGAAATAGAGGCTTGAGCTGTAGAAAAATGACATATTTACGATAGTTTATGCCAATTATAGTAGATGACCTAATTCGTGTGATGTCATGATTAAAATTTGAGTGAGTAGTTAAGCGTAAATTTTATCTTCGTATTTTGGATTTTGGAGTGGATATGCGGCTGAGAAAGCGTTTGACTACAGAAAACGTCTTGTTTTTTTGTATATATTGAAGGTAACAGTCAGAGTTTGGGCGAAATCGGAGGTCGCGGGACAACAAATAAATTTTGTATGCTATTTAATATCCCAGAACAAAATCTATTGTTGTTGTGCCTTGTACTATAAAAAATTTAATTTAGGCAAGAAAGGCTTCAACGAAATCTCTTCTGGAACTGAAACAGGACGTAAATGTATTGCCAATCAATTATTTACAGTGAAAATCCTGGAATATTCACTGGTATTTCAAGAACGATCTGAAACTAATCGTTATCCAATACCAAAAATACATATGAAGAAATTTAATGAAATGATACTTATCTTTATATACAGAAAACTATATGCGTACGCTATCCTCAGACAATTGCATTTAAATTTATTCGTCGCATTTAGAGTTATATTTCAAGTTTTAAGAATTTTTCACTTTTTTTAAACAATATGTTTTTCTCAAAAATGTAATACATATTTTCACATTTCCTTTAAGTTTTAAATTCCTTTAAGTTTTTCATAATTTATTAATTGCTTTGGTACAGACGTTACTGCGGGGTTGCGAGTGATTATCCACCTTGCGTAAATTTCGACTTTTTGCATAATTTTAGTTCTCTATTGATTATCCACATTTTGTATATAAGTGAATAAAGATTTGTTTTTTTGGAATTTCGGAGGTAATCCTTGGTAAAGGATAAATGCGTAATCATGCAAATATAGCCGAATTTAAATGGACTTGGCAATATTCATGTAATTAAACCGAGTTTCATTCAACTGCACAAAGCTTGTCAAAAAATAAAATAATAAATATCTCAAACGTATGATTGGCTGCTTAATTGCAATTAATATATTCGTATTCAGATTTATTGCAGTTGAATTGACATTGGTGGAGTAAAGCCTAAACTAAACAACGTAGGCAAAACTGTACTATTTTTTATCTCTCTTAATTTTTTCAAGTTAAAGCAAGTAAATTACTTTCAAATAAAGGAACCGATGAATACGTTATGCTCTTTAGGTTTTAGTAGCACGTCATAACAGCATATGTTCTTTGATTAAGCTGTAAAATTAACTTCAAATTAACCGAAAGGGGAACGCATTTAAAACGCGCTTGGAGACGTTAGCTGGAGTGCTAAACTTCGTTGTTAGCCTTGAAAAAATTCTCAAAATTAGGGCGTTGCATGCAGTTGTGTGCACCATGTCTTTTATATTGAGTCTTTTTCCGGCTATGGGATGAAGGTCTAGCGGGTTTAAAGTATTTTCCTCATTCAATCCTGTTTCGGTCATTTCTGAAAGTTGCATGTTAAGAGGAATCTTTGCCAATGAACTTGCCGAGTAGTGATTTGGTCAGTCTTTTGGATAGCCAAATGGGACGCAAAAGTGGTTCCGGCAGGATCCTCACGTCGATGTCTAAAACGCATTGCATTCGGGTAACTTTCTATAAAAAAGAGGCCTTAATACTTATCATAAAAAAAAAGAAATTTTGAGCATTGTTTCTATTGACGGGGCTAAAACTGACCAACTTTGAGCTCAAAACTTCAAAGCAAGCACGCAAGCTGCCTTATCTAAGATCTGGCAGCCTTAATTAAGTCGTCATGGTTATCTGGATTTTTTATATCTTTGCGCTGTAAACAATTATTTCAGGAGTGCTGAATTAGTGTTTCTCTATTCAATCTGAGAAGATGGTCTAATTAAACAGATTTCATTGAACACGGATCCTTTTTAAATCTGTGTTTGGTAGTTCAATCACTAGGATGAGTGCAAATAACTATATGCAATTTTTAAAATGTAATTATTTCGTTAATAAAATTACGTTTAGCAGTGATGACGATGACGATAGAGACTAAAATAAAGGAACATATTTCAATTATGTGTGCCATATATTTGCAACTCTTTACTCTCTAAAGCAAGTGTTTAACCTTTATATTTTGAAGGTAGTGACCTTATCTGCATATTTTATTAGCATAATTTGACGGCTTTGTGTCATCTTCAGACGATTGTCAAACCTTTGTTTCGGTCTCTTTCGTTTTTGTTGAACTTTTATAAAAGATGAAGGGTTTTGTTTATTGGAAGCATAACATCTTTTAATTTTCCCTTTTACTTCCCAGTGTGTTCGTACAATGCAATCCTTTAGTTGGTAGATGCGTATATTTTCCTATGACATCTAAAAACTATATGTAAATAACTGAGCGTGTTAAATAAATCAAGTTGTTTAACTATTTTTACGACCGTACTTCAGAGCCTCTATGAATAATACTCAGTAATCAATTAATGTTGCCATTGACAAACAAAATGATTAAATAAAAAGCTTTTTACTTATTTAAGGTTTCGGAAAATTTAGTCAGTTGTAGCAATTAATTTCTGGAAAAGTATTAGAAAAAATGAAACAATATTAATTAATGGGAAAACTGGCTAGTAGACAATGTCAACATCAGGTTGGCAAAGTGGAGAGATCCAGACTGATAATAAAAGGCAGGTTCATTGGAACAATTTTAATTTTGTATGCTTACATTTTAGAGAACTTGGTCGGCTCAACATTTTCAAAGCTTTAACTGCCAATAATTAAACAGAACCGGAAGCAAAGTGCCATGGCTTATTTATAAGCCTTGGTCTGATCAAGTTTTTGCTCGTGTCTGTGCGGCTTTCGTGAGTTCTTTGTGGTCGTCTGGTGTTGAACTTCGTGTACGTAATGACGCAAGACTAAAAAGCTGCTGGATGGGTTAGATGACTGTTGATGGAGTTGGCATCTGAACACCGTTCCGTCTTTGAGTTGGCCCGGCCTAAGATGGTAACTCGCAGAAGATCAAAAATATGGCTGGTCCCTCAAACGTGTGTTGCAAGCTGAGAGTGTGGATATAGCCTCCAAGTTGCAAATTTGTACTCATGCGGGGGGGTCTGCAATTTCGGCCCGGTTTTGCCAACGAACTTATAGTCCGCCTCGTTGCAACTTATTTTACAGACAATTTATTAATTTTCAGTGATTGGCAGCGTGTCGTTGGGTTGCATCAAACGGTAATTACATTTTTCTTTAGTCTGGTGGGCTGTGCCTATTCTAGTGGGTTTTAAGAGTCTAGAAAGTGCCTAGAATATAACCGAACGAACATTTTTAGTGTTGACAGATCGTGCAATTCTCATTTTTATATCCCGGTACAACCAGCATGCAACGTTTATGCAAATGGCAGTGTAACGGTGGATCGTTGGATTTGTGTGTCCTTAAGCAGTGACATTCACTCATGGAAATGTCCAAGACCTATGAAATCAAAAATACCGATTGGTACATTGCAGTATGGCATTGCAGGTTTACAAACATTTTTCGACGAAAATCTTGAAATCTGTCATTTCCATACTTCAGAACTAAATATTGTACAATCACGTTTTACTAACGCAATGAAGTAGTGAGTATATCCGCTTAAAACGTGTCACGAGCACAGTGGAGATGCTCGATGGGTATAAGCATTTTACGCCTTAACGGTTTTTAAAGTAACAAAAACAATAAACACGAAAGTAACTACTTATACAACTTTAGAATTTTCAGTTAACTGTGTTAAACTAAATGCTAGCCTTTCCTTTTCACACCCACTCAGCAACTAAGTCGATTGAAAATGAGTTCACCCAAAAAGACTGCATTTCAACTGTGTTGCAGGCCGCAAAGAGGTTATCTTATCCTGGTTTACAAGATAATATATGGGCTGCATTCTGACTGCATTCTGAGGACATTTTCCAGTGGTACTTTTTCACCCAAAGTTCGTGGACACTTGATGAAGTTACACGCAAAAGGTTTAGGTTCAACCATCGCAGGAAGCGATGTCCCTGCAGATCTTCATGAACCGCTTGGATGATTTGATGCTGCATCTTTTTTCCCTTGACAATATGAACCTGAGCCAAATACCCCACGAACCAGAGTGAATTTTAACAATCACTCCTACTCAAAGCATCCCAAAGTCATTTTAGTAGTGAACATTTTTTCAACATATACAGCTGTGTCAAACGAACTGGCATGTAAACAATAGCGTTTACAGAGGTATTGCCTTTTATCATTACCAAATAAACTGAAAACAAACTGAACCTGTTTAGCTTTATTGTATATTACCTTTTTATTGAAAGCGAAGCTTACTTGTACAGTTTCACCTGCTATATCCTTGTCAAGTACTTACGTATTTGACTGCCAGTATATTGAACCATTAGCCTACAACTATCAACCATGCTCGATTTGACGTAAATCGCGACTTAAACATAATTTTCCATCATTGTTTTGTTTATGGAAAGTTATTCTTTGGAGCATATATGCATACACGGAAGGATATATTCCAGCAGCTGCTTCCGATCAATTAATAAAAGGACGGTAAATAATGACTTCGTGAAAAACTGAGTTCATTTAGGCAACAAATAAAGGAACATCAAGGTCGTTTTCCACATGATGCACTTTAATTAGATGGAAAGGGCTTAGTTAGCCATGTGGAATAAAGAACTGGGAGAGTGATATCAAGTTAACCATATGTTTGCGTTTTTTCTGTGTGCGTCAATTTTCTCCTTCGGAATGTAGACTGCTAAAGGTAGGGCGGTCTCCATTTACTCATTTGGGTCAATTAATAGGGCAAAAGTGCTAACTTCTTTTTGGTACTAATCCTGTGCACCCTTTAAAGTTTTGCATATGTTATTGACAATTACTGACTTCTGTAGCGATACATCTTGACGCTCTCTCATGATCTGGCCTTAAACGAGCTGGTTTTGGTCTTTTTGTTTCATTTTTTTCTAATTACCAATCGCTTACTCCGTCAGCGATGAACTCCAGGTCACCTGCGACACGATGAAGCTTAAAATGTGGCCTGTGGTCCAACTAAATTTGTCACTAGTTGATAGAGAACATCGGAGCGATCCAGGCTCATCCACAATTTTTTAAATATTTATTAATATTTTAGTTTAGAAGAAAATGTGCAGTAAACATACATTTATCTTATATAAAATGATCATTAATTAAGATATTCTGAACAGTGTCAGATCTTCCAACCCTGCAGAATGTTACCAATCCTTCTTTATGGGTCAAACCTCCATAAATTGGCATAAGTGGATATGTGTTTACCATAAAATATTAAGTTCAAAGCCCTAAATAACGCCTTTCTATGTTAAATATAATAAGACAGCGTTGTTGCTAAGAATCTAGTTTCATCTACCATCACTTTAAATCTTTGTTTCATAGCATCTGATTTTCTCCGTCAATAGTACTAATAAATTTCGCGGCAAGACTTGATATACCAAATCCAAACTTCTAAAAAACACCCAGCCAAAGATTTTGTGCGTAAGTTTAATCTGAATGATTATTTTTATTGTACATCATTCATTATGGTTTTGGATTCTCTAAAATTCAGCACGATCTAGTAAACAATCTCTCTTTGGCACTATTTCTGAAACGCACACAAATTACCTTTCACAAGGATCCGGTTTTAGCATAAATTTCGTTGCTTAATCTGATTATACCAATGCCCTGGGATAATTTTATGTCCTACACAAAAAACTAGACCCAAATCGGTAGTCATCGTTCCATAGTACTGACTGATGGTGGACATAAGTAAGAAAAGAAATATTTCAGTGACCCTCTCTTTTTGTCAATTTAAAATATGCCAATCAGATTCGTCGGCTTTTTGTGATAACGCGTAGGTACATGACACGGAAAAAGGAGTCCCCGCTAGTACCGGTGACATAGAATTTAACACAAGGTCAAACCAAAATGCAAACCTCAACCCTAAAAAAACACTAACCCCCACTTTAGATCTAACACTATCCTAGTCCTTAACCCTTTTACCACCTGAATTATGAAAGTTCATATTCCCTCGTTTCCTACCAGCATACGAGACAGCCATCCTGCTAACAAAGAGCAAACAAAAATAACTCTTTAAGTTTTGAAAATTAACATGGGGTTGAGAGGCAAAGTTGAGCGCCTCAACAAAAGCCATCTTACTGTGAACGCTAAAGTTCAGAAAGAAGCCAAGACATTATTTGAAGACGTCAAATTAAGTCCTAATGTTTGTGAAGAGTATTTGCTTCCGATGTATTACGATGTGTCGTTTTTGCATGAATTTCGATTCGGAACGTCCAATTAACATACAAATTTCGTAGCATATCTTGCTTATTTTTTTCGATTTGAATTTGCATTGGATTTGGTGTGGCTGTTAATATTTTAACCAATTATTTTACGCGACAGTTCTCGAACGTCCGTGCCAAATTCCTATTTTAGAAAACTAAACGTTTCAGATGGAGTAATTACTATACAATTCTTTGGCATAACTTGATTAGCATTTCTATTATTCGAGTGTTGAAAGCTCATCCACACCTTTGGTTACCTCTAAGACTTACTTTAAACTGCAAGATTTTGGCTATTATAAACAGCCTTTTGAGACTAGAGCAAATTTTAAGAAAACAGGTGTACATTTTGATGTAATTACATAACTGTGACGCCACTGAACCCCACAGTTAGGAGACTCCCGTGTATGCAAGGCCTTTCGTTTCTTGGACAGTGCATTCTGCTGCTCGATACTACGCGTCTTGGGTTCAACTCTTGGTTCAACTCAACTCTTGGTTCAACTCAACTCTTGGTTCAATTCTTGGTTCAACTCTTGGTTCAACTCAACTCTTGGGTCAACTATTGGTTCAACTCTTGGTTCAACTCAACTGTTGGCTGGCGTCCCATCGACGTTACTTTTGGGAACAGGAATGAGCACTGGGGTATACCAATTTTACCAGCACGCGCCTCCTTGAGTGACCTTCCGCAAAATGTTCAGAGAAGATTACCTGTAATTTGTTTATTGAAGCGGTCCGAAGCATGCAGCTATATCATTTCACTGAGGCTAACCGAATAACAGTGACCGTTAATTGTTAAATTTAAAACTTCTCTTTACTAAATTTCTTGCCTCCTCCTGTCTAACCTTTATAACGAATCGAGTTTTGAAAAAGTTGTAGAAATCTGCTTCGGAGCGTGGCCTAATTTAGAAGGATGTTCTTGTTTAAAAAAGCCGATTAATGGACACTTTGATTCTTCAAAAAGACTTCTACAAAGCGTATTTTGCGCTCCAGTTGACATTTGCAGTCCTACATCAATGTGCAATCGCGACACTTTGATCAAAATAAATAACGGCTGGGCAAGTAGGTTTGATAGCAAATTGGGAGCAGGAACCATGTTATTCACGTTTAGTTCATCTAGACAAGGAGGAATTAAAATGTGAACTATTCGGTCATTTTTAGACACCTGTAGGCATAATGCAATTGTGAATCGAGAAATTTTGCGTTTCGCTGCTAACCTATTGAGCCGTATGTTTGAACTTTATATAAAAAACTCACTAACTTGCAATGCTGACTGCGTCTTCTCACATGGGTGTTCATACTAGGAGGCAGAACTATATTTGTGCACAAGGTTTGCATCGTTCCGCTAATCACTTAAGCCCCTAGCGAAGTGATGAGTTTTTCGTTCATGTAGGGCAAGCAATTCTCCTAATTTGGTGAAGCATATAACCTGGAATTATAGCTTCAGCCAGATTAGCCGATCGCTTTATTCATACTGCGAAATTTGTTTTCCTATCGGGCGATAGGACACAGTTCATAGAAAAACTACAATGTCTTGGGTGCAGCGTATTTAGGAAGCTGAAATCGTTGCGCAAATATATATTTACAAGTGAACTACAATTTTTAATTTGGCGGATTAGAAAATTTATAGATAAGTCTGGGAGATGTGAGGAGGAAACGCGAGTAGACCTGAACGTTTATGGAAAGACTTAATTTCGAAGGGAATAGGGGTCGTGAAATCATCACATGCTTATCACGTAAAGGTGTGACTTACATTCATTCTAAATATCGTACCCTACAGATGAGTTTACGAAGTGGAAGCCCAACAGCATTTGCTGGTTGCTGTAAGATAAGTCCGAAAGCACACACCTCCCACTTTCAAATTTTTAAAGGCTGTTTACTGCAATTAATGCGCTTGTGCATGCATTTACATGTTCCAAAATCAAAAATGCCTTTTGAAAATCCCCGGTAAGGCTGCCTTGTATGGCTGCCTAAACAGGACACGGAAAAGGGACCACCCACAATACATGTGGCTGTACGCTAAATTCTATGAAAATTATGTCTAGGATTACAGGTGAGGGTAAGGTTTAAGTTTGAGGTGAAGGTCAGAGTTGAGGGTTAGGGTCATGGTTAGTCTAAGGGTAAAGTTTATTATCGTGTTAGCTGTAAGGTTGAGGTCTAGGGTAGGGCTATGGTTAAGCTTAAGGGAACAGTAAGTTTTTATGTTAGGGTTTGTGTTAGCGTTAAGACGTGGGTATATTTACCCCTCCTGAAATTTATCGTAAGAAAACCTGCTTTTAGAGGGGCAGGGTAGCTCCTCTTAACGTGTCCTTTTTAGGCGGCCATATGAGGCATACATACAAAATCCCCTTTATGAACTCTCTTCTGGCATAAAAGACGAATAAGTTATCAAGTCCTCTCACATTAAGTCACCTTACCCTTTAGGGTTATTGGTTATTCAATATTATCCTCAACTTATTTGTCATACTTTTTTGTGTTAAAGGCATTTTTAAAACTAGGCATTTCGATGCTCTCCAAAGCTTTTTGCAAAAATCTACTATTAACGTTTCTTAAGCGTCATTGTCTAAAATAGAAAAGTTCGGGATATTGAAACTTAAGATTTTCAGCATTTTAACTTTGAAACTCTTTATGTTAATGAGGCAGTAATACTTACGAGGTCAGCCTTAGTCGTGACCTAAGTTTATTGCCCTCAGCAGGTTTTTTTTCTGGGGGTGGAAAGCATAACCTTTTCCCATATCTTTCCTGAGAATCCTTCCCCTGAGGTCAATATAACGATCAGGGATTGCCTGAGTAATTTTTATCCTCAATCTTATGAGTTTGTGAATATGCATTGCAGACTTAGCTGGAATTTAAACCCACTACGCAAATGGAAGAGTTGAACTTTTGGCAGGACACACAATCGAGGCGAGAAGAAGTTTTATTCACCTCAAGTTTCCGCTTCGCACACGAGTAGACCACCAGAGACTTCGTTGGACACAGGTAGTCTGCTGCACCGATCTCCTGGTGAATGCCGATGAGGAATTCCAAAATACATTTTTCCCACAGGTAACTCTTAGCTGATTATATCTCTGAGGATTGATTCAAGTAAGAATTCGAAAGGTTGGGCGAATGAACCTCTAGTTCCAGCGATATTGCCTCCTTTTTCGAGACAAAACTCTGTCTTCTAGAAAGTTCCGCGGAATTAACTTCTTTTTCGAGTGTTGGTGACCACTGCTGTCTTTGCAGAACAGATAACAGAGTCAAGAAGACTGAAGGCTGAATCGAATCCAGCTTCTGACATAACTGACTAATCTGCTCACGTAGGCAACATGCACTTGGTGCAAGCACAACGAACCGGGCTTTCACGGGAAACAAGCAGCTGTTTGAAATTCAGCTGAGTGGCAGTTCCATATGGTACACAGCGAGAAGGAGCCATTGCAGTCTTTCCCTCTGTACAGAGACGAGAACCACATTAGTGCGTCAGTTGGCCGGTTTCCAAGCCATTAATATTAGTGCACCGGACATATAAAAGGAAGGCGATTAAGTGGCATGCTATAGCCACGAGAAGAGCTCATTTTAGGTCTATAGTTGGGGTGCCAATGCATACGGAATGAACACTATGGACTTTAAGACACAATAACGGCTCCCAGATAACTGACGGGCAGGTTGTCGGCTGTTGCGTATACCATTGTAATCCCTTCATGTATACCAGGAATACGTCAGTTCCCTTAACGTTATATATATATATAAGGGCACTATTTGACTGATATTGCCTGTATATTATTTTGAGATTTGGAACCCTGGCAGTCATATTTCCTTAATTATTCTGACGATGAGTTTGGACTGAAGTGTGCTGTAAATCTAGACAGTAAATTTAGAGGAAGTAACATCTGAAGACGAAGTTTACCTTGAGGCAGCACCCCCTATTCTCGTACTTAATGCAATTATCTGATTTTGTCGCTGATGCTGGATTCCAGTGGGAGTAATAAAGATTAGGTGAATCAAATCCTTGTTCCAGCAATCGCGACTCGTCTCTTTGCTTCTACTGTCTTACCAAAGGGAGAAATTAGCTGTTCTCGCTTGTGCAAACTCTGACATATTGCCAGATAAGCCAGTATCGTATGATGTTTTGGCCTCCAGACCACAACTTCCTACTTCCAGGGGATTAGAAGACGCGTCAGGTCGACATCGCCCACCAGGTGTCCAACGGCAAAGTTGACGCGTGAAGTAGTTCTCGAACATGCACAACATCTGCACAACCCTTCCTTTCCTCACCTCACTGAAAAAAAGTGATACGACACAGTCAAGATGACTAGACTCTGGCCCAAGTGCAGAATTTGGCAGAGACCGTTTACGCGTGCCACACAAAGCCCAATCCTCACAGGATTAAACAGCAACGCAACACATCTGATCCAACTGAGTAGGAGTGTCATATAAACCACAAAAAGGAGAAGCTTTTGCATTCTGACTTTTCATCATGAGAGGAATGATTGTTTCTGCCAGTTGGAAACGTTCCAAGCTATGAATTTTAGTTTACAGTGAGGGTTTTAAAGCACACCAGGTTGTTTATAGGGAAGAATAGGTGCTGCGTGGGCCTTCGTCTAGGTGGGCCACCACACCTCATGTGTGACATTTATTATGCAACGCGTTGACGCTGCGCAGCCCAGTTAATGCGCACTTTGCCCTTATCTAGCTCAAGGCTTGGTCAAGCGTTTGGCCGATTGGGTTGTCCACCGAAGCGATACAAATGCATTACCTCTGAAAGGGTTTTTCACAGAAAACCAATCTTTTATTTGTTTTCCGTTTGAAGGAATGGTTTATGTGATTTTAAACGTATATTGTATGACCTACTGGTACGTTACACACTATACTAGCAACGTTACTCTTGGGAATTACCTTAAGGAAAACGTTTTTAGTAACCATGCATTTTCTGCGATAATTGCCATGTAAATATTAGAGAAGTTAAGTTCAGCGAACGTGTTTTTGTTTTAGACTATTTCTCTTCAGGGCAAGTACAACAGTATAAGTTGCGATAGAGTGAAAGATATTCCAGAATCATGGGTACGTGGAGCTTAGTTCTGTTATGGGCATTAAGTGGGAAAAGAAAGGAAAAGAACTCTGTCAGTGAGTAATGATCATTTTTGCCACGCTATAGCGACGTGGCAGGACGCGAGTACGAACCTGAAGGGCATAACTGAAGGAAGCTTAAGTGCTCGAAGCAACGCCTTCTGCGAGCAAACGATTGGGTTGGTTAGCCGTATTATGACCACCTTAATTGGCGTGAGAACGCGGAGTGTCTTGCTGGCACTTCATAGAGGGCTCGGGTTGGCAAAATTGAGAAAGCTTGGCTGATAATTTTAGAAATAAGATGGGCTAAGAGTAACGCATTTATTCTTATGCTGGTATTGTTTTGGAGCTTGGTCGGCTTACCGTTTTCCAAGCATTAACTGCGCTTAATCGAACAGAACCGGAAGTGACGGGTCATAACCTGTCTGTTGGCCTCGGCCCTTTGGAGGATTTTCGGCAGGCAGTTAGGTTGCGTGCGTTTTGAGTTGACCCCTCGATGGGTGGGGGGGAGAGTGATTGAGCCTCTACGGTAGTTATTCCGTCTGGCGGCTCTCTCTTCATCGAGCTTATTCATACTTGTGTTGTCCTCTTGAACTCAGGACAAGACCGCCACTCCCAAATTTCAAAAGCCACATAGACATAACGCGAAAACGAACAAGCTCGACGAAGAAAATGAGCCACCAGATCGAACAATATCGGCAGAATCTCAATCCCCCCTCTCCCCCTCCCCCGAATGATTGCGCACGCAGCTAAACTGCCCGTCAAATGTCGTTCAAAGGGCCAAGACAGCTAAAAAAAAAAAGCGATCAATACGATTTCGAATATAGCAGGTCACTGCAGGCCATTTCCGGTTCTGTTTGATTAACTGCAGTTAACACTTTGACAATGAAGCGTCAACCAAGCTCTCCGGTACCCCACCATAGGAATAAATCCCTTCCGTTGAGACCGTATCATTTTTCAAATAGCTTACTTTTAATGCTTGGTTGATGACTACCGGGTAGCCACTGTCAAATAAGTGAGCTGCAATAGCACAAGAGATGGATTGTTCCATGGTTTGATTTAGCTTGGCAGAATGCTGCTATAGCATAAATGCTTTAACTTTGTTGTTTTTACAATTGCCGAAAATAGAATTTGCGACTGTAAGAGTCTGGTCTGGTTGTCTTTGTCCCGCCAGAAACGCCTCTATTTCAGGCTTAGTTTGAATATATACACTGTTTATTTTGGACAACCTGAATGGAAAGGTAACAATAGGTCGGACTCCGAGATAGTCGAGAATTAAGAACAAGTTTTCACACCAAATGTTTCTCTTTTAAAGTATAGAATTTAAAGAGAAGACGTAATCTGTTACTAAATGAATACAAGGAAGTGTATGTTTAGGCATGTTTACCATAAAGTATATAAAAATGTATACGGACGTTTAAAATAAAGGTGAAATACTCAAAGTACATAAATTAGTTATCCTTTTTATCGAGTGCATTTTGTACAAACGTTGTAACTGAAGCTCATTTAAAAGTCGGAATCTTGTCCTGATTGAAATATGTTTTGGAATAGGCTGCCCGATAATCCATTCTAAAGCCTCGCCGAAGTGATCCCTCCTACTTAAAAAAAGCATTTCCGAATTTCTGTCAAAATTTCATGTGATGGGATTGTTTCTGTGCATTCGATTTCTGACGGTAAAAGTAACCGAATTTACTGACAATCTGCAACAGGCACGGTTTGTTTCTCAGCAATGCATTCACGGCAAAAACTGTGCAAATCTGCTATACCCAGCAGGTAGAATCACAATTTCCAGAGCTCAGAAGCAGACTTTACTTTCCCGTAAATTATCGTTAATGTGAGTTATTATAATTATAATTATAATTATAATTATAATTGTTGTCCTGATTAGATTGTCATGCACGTCATCCTTACCCCATATGGCAGTCATGAGGTCTATTCATTTTTATTTTAGAACACATATGTGCACATTCCTTTTGCCTAGAATCTCTGGTTTGAAGTCCTCAGAAACTAGCGTACTGGAGAAAAACTCGATAAACCATAAGTGTTACCCAGAAGGCCAATCTAGAAGATAGAAATTTGAGCACTGGGACAAGGTTAATTTTGCAAACTCCTTCTGTAGACAGGATACATTGGCATGCACTAATCTCCTAGGACGCCGAGCACTCCCGGTCGTAGTCAAAGAGTCGCTTGTTTGCGTTTTTTCATCAGGCAAGTGACCCGGATTCAAGTCTGCTGGCTTAGAGTTGAGATATAGTTTAATTCAAACTTATAGACGATCAGACATGGTCGCTACGGGCACGCCATTAACGCTTTTTATTTAGTTATTCTTCGTTGTTCTACCGTCTCTTTCACTACAGGACTGAGTCTTCATGTGAAACCTGAATGCTCTTCACCAGCAAGAGATCAAATGCACAAGCAAAAACCAGCCATATATGCCCGTATAAAATCATACAGTTTTGGCTTTGCACTGTAACATCTGAAGTATTGCAGATATTATATTCTTCAAATATGGACTTATTCCTCCCAAAACATTATGCTTTTAATATTCCCTACCGATAGCTAACAGAACTCCCTCGTCCTGCTCTGCCTTCGGGCTCATTCTCGAGCCCCGCCAGCAGCCGAACAGCGGTTAGTTATAGTAAAGGCAGATGAAAAATGCCGAAAAACACAAGGGAGACTTTAATGGGTATTTCTGGCTCATTAGCCGTCACCAGCCAGCTTTAATCAATGAATGTTAAATATTCTGATCTAAACCGGCAAGACAACGAGCCCGTGGCACAATGGTTAGAACGTTCGACTTCTGATAAATTGGTCACTGGTTTGAGCCTTGGGTGGGGCACCACCTGCGGTTGGGAATGACTAGCTGATGACGACTATTGAGCCAGGAAGGGCTATTCCGTCTCCCTGGTCTTTGTCGGTATTGTTCATCTGCCTACACTTTTATTCTTAGTTGATTCACTATGATCCCAGCGCTGGCGCGGCTTTCGTTGTCGCTGCAAAATGTACCACAGATGGATTTCAGCCCTTAGTGGGTTCTTCATGTGCTTGCTAATATGTTGACTAGCGCAAATATTTCGTCAAATGGCTTGGAGTTGTGAATATTATGCGTCTTCTTAGGGTCAGATCTGGAACTTTAATGGGTATTTGAACTCAAAGACAATCAAATTCCGCGAAATAGCCACACAATATTCACCGGAAAAACTAAAAATAATAGAGGTATACTACTAGGAAATGGTGGATTCACCAGAATGCGAACACAAGTCATCCCTGCTAAAGCCGTAACACGGGCTCCATAGATTTTCTGCTGATCAGTGCCCCCAGCATTAGGACATAAGTTGATTTCGTCTATCCTCCCCCCATCCAGGACTCAGTATTCAAAGCGGTGGCTTCCTCGCATTATACAGTAAAAACGCATATTGCGACCGTTTACTAAAACATTCAACAGCTGTCACCAGTGCGACCGCTTGCTCGTACCTTCTTTCTGTTAATTCGCTGCTTGAGCCAACCACGGCTAGCACAAGTGTGGTGAAAACACAATACCTATAGACTAAACGTTATTCGCTGATTGGCTCTAGACAGACAAATCTCAGGTAACCGCCTGCATCCCGCGCTTGGGCTGCCACTTGCCTGATGAGAAACCTTGCTTCGACTTCTTGCTGAGCTAGGTGTAAACTCCATCCCACCAGTAAAACTTACCTATCTTACTCTCTGCCCCACCTTCTGACCGTCTTAGCTCGACTGACTGGCCTTGAGTCTGAATGCGGAAGCCTTGCAGACAGTCTCATAGCGACCAAGCATATAAAAAAGCCCAAAAAACTTTATAGCTGGCTGATTAATAATAGGCTGAAAATGACAGGTCTGAACTCCTTCAATAGATTCAGTAGCTGGTCTCTTTCATCAAATGTTAACTGAACCTTGAAGATTTTACTTAAAGGATTGTGCAGGAGGGATTACAAGATTAATAATACTGTAGTATAATTTTAAAACTTTCAGTCACGCAGACTGCCGGCTTTTAAAAGAGCTTCTTTTTGGTCGCTTGAAAAAAAGCAGAGTCAATTAAAATAACTACATACATAATATGAATTTCCAACCTTTATTTTCGAGCTCCGTATAACTTCAAGTCGGCATGCAGTTACCATCTTTTTGCCTTCTTTTAGTAGGAAATTACGTTTCTTTAAGTTTTATACCTCAAGGAAAAGGAAATTTCGATTTCAGAGCTTTCAAAGACCGAGTGATTTATAACCCAACCTACTGTTTTCATTGCATTTAAAGTTAATAAATTATGTTTTGTATACTTTCGGTGCAAGTTATTAAGAAGACGTCATGTGGGGCTTTTGAAATTTGTCAGTGCATTTGAACCAAAGCGGCATTACTAAATGCACAGATATAATAATGAATATATGGACCTTCCATTAAACACCCTCATAATAAAAAAAATTGTCTCTAAACCTAAGGGTACATTTTATTCAAATACAAGCTACCAAAAGAGCGCATGCAAGATTATTTTGTGCATATTTTTTAAAAAAATAAAACAAAAACTATAAAGATCAAGGTGAAAACTTCATATTAACTATGTGGTCATTGTTGATCGGTTTTGGTCTTTTCAGCTGGCCGGAGAGAAGCCCATTCAAATACCGGCATTTTAGGGAAATTAAAATACCTTGCCACTCTTACAATTTCATCAAAGTATTCATTTCTTCGTTAAATCACATTCAGGGATTCCTGTTCATTAAAAGCGATTGGCCAGCTACAGAATGTATACGTGTTAACCATTTTCTCATAATTACAAAATAGATATTAACTAAACGCCCAACCACACGGCATTTATCCTGTTTAATCTCACAACTGAGGTGGTTGCCATTGTAGCCCTATACACCCTGTAGGTGTGCCAGAATTTTAATTTTGCCGGTACTTAGTTCGTAACCTTAAAGTGGATTTTTGGAACAAGACTATTTAACTTTGCCTGTGGCGTTCTTGGGCAGTTGAGGTGCAATAAACACTCTTTCGCAAATGAGTGCATTTTCGCACTTGCAAATCGCGTTATGGTGTTTTTCAAATGTCCAGCGGCTCAAACGAATCGTGTCTTTGCCCAAATTCCAAAAATATTTTGCCAATCTTGCACGTAGTACAGAAATTTATGCATTTCTAAAACGTCTTATGTTGTCGAAAGCAGAGTGACTCTTCCAGTTATTTGTATACGTTTTCATGAGTAAATTCCTGAATTCTAATGTATAAACAGAAGGAGAAAAAAAGCCTCATTTTCAGCGAAAGCACGCACGGCAATGTTACTTTCTTCCTTAAAATTGTCCACCTCCCCACTGAACTTCCTCAAGCATTTCTGTTAGTACTCGCGAATATGTTCCGTTTTTGGCTAAAAGTTCACCAATTTTTAATGCGCTAACTTATAGTGAACAGGACTGTTTGAACTCAGCCCTAAAATTGATTAATAATCAAACAATGCACGCCGAAACACCTAACTCCCTGTACTTGACGGTATGCGCAGATTGAACCTGTTGCAGGCTGATGAGTGCATGGTAAGCTCAAAAATCCGCTGCTATCATGGTCATTGTTTCCCTCTCCGTCAATGTACCGCTGATATTTGCCCCTATCTAGTTGTTTGAGGCAATTAAACTTTACGAGGGACTTTCTACCGTTACAGGAATAAAAGCGAGTTTTGCCACCTCATTGCTATAAAACGATGTAAACGTTTAGCCATTCCAGAAATAATTATTAACTTCGGAAAGTTGGCCAACGTAAATTCCCGAAACTGTCACCAAATCCATAACAGAAAGAAACCTTCTGTTAAGGCAGAAGGAGGAGTACATGGTTTATTCCTTAAGATTCCATATTAAGTAGGGTAGACTTGTGCTATTGTTACTTCTTTTGAAGAAGTGAAAATAAATACTGTTTGCATGGGAAATTTTATAGCTCATATTCCACCGTCTTTCGTCAGCTAGATGTGTTGGAATTTTTCAGTAATTGATAAAGCCTCATCGTACTTGTCTTACTGTATTCTCCAATTCTGTCGGCTAGAACAGATATTTAAGCACCGTCAAACTACGGACACTCCTGTGACATACTACTTAAATCCACTTCATTGCCCGTTTAAGTGTATGGAAAATTAAATTAGTTTTCAAATCTGGCCGCCAAGTTCAGATTTATTAAATTAATCTACTATCTTCTGCAGGGGAATTTACAAAATGCAATCTAGGTTGAGTTCATTTGCAATTTAAGCATATAAATATGTTTAAACATATTTTCTCCTCCCGGTCTTAAAAAATGTCGTGAACTCCTTTCCCTACGCGACAGCGACAGCAGCAGCAGCAGCGAATCAGCACGGTTGACCGGTCATTTCCTGACCTTTTCGACTGGGAGAGAACTGAAAACCTGATAAGCTTTTATTCGCTTTCCGCGAGCAGAACGTGCTACTGAGATCGGTGTCCAGTGGACAGATCGCATTCTTCGCAATGATGTGCATTTATGGACAACTGCTGCTTGCTCTAGCGTGTATTTCCCTAAACGGTACGTGGATAGTTGTTGGTTCAAGTATCTTTTTCCTACTACATTTCTCAAAGTCAAAAAAATAAAAAAATAGAAACAGTATATATTTCCTAGGTGTTAACTGAAGCCTGCGTTTTCGCTCCCCAAGTAACGGAAAGGATAGTTTCTTCTCTGACATTGCCCGTGTTCACCAAAAGCCCTCCGTTTGCACAATCTAACAGAATAACCCCACTAAAAATTATGCATACAGGAACAGATTGAAAGGAAAATAAGTGCAGCCGGTTTGGTTTTCAGTTAGGGTCTTGCTAGCTAGGGTTCTCTGCCACTGGCTTTCTGCAACTCTAAAATAATTTGGAGTACAAAGCACATTTTCTCACAAAGAACTGCTGGCCTGAGCTCTTAAATTACAGCTAATTAATTCGCAAGCGGGAGCCAATTGCTGAACAGAGTTTATGCCTGTTCTCGCATTTGTTTCTGGCTGACGAGGGAGGCATGATTGAAATAAACCATCCGTGTAGCCATTCTCTTTGTTATTTCGGCATTTGAATTCAGTCTCAGTTTCTCTTCTTCTGTTTGTTTGTTAAAGCGGTGAAGTTAGGCTGACTGCTTGAATAATTAGTCATTTTTAAGGCAAAAGGTTTGCTCAGGGTTAAAAGTACCATTTAATTTTTGAGGGTATTAGTGCGCTAAGTTGGACAGGCTTGGCCCGAAAGTACTCAGCTACTGCTAGATAAATGCATGATTTTCACAAATATCGATAGACAGCCATTAGTAAATAAACCCTTAAGCATTTACCATACTGGCAGCACATCTGCCAACTAAAGCCTTTAGCTTGTATTCGTGCTATCAGTAAGTAACATTAAGAGTTCTAGAATGCGCTGTCTCGCAACTCGGCTTATTTTTAATCTAATTTATGTTGAAATATTTTTTTAATTGTATTTCTTCTTGAAAGTCTGACCAATTTTTGATATTTAGATCATTTTGGGCAAGCAATTGCAATACCTGTTCTGCCCGAAGACGGTAAGCGATTTTTAGTAACTTATTTAACGTATTAAAAGATGCAAATGCCTTCACCTTCAAGGCATAGTGTTCCCTTCTCTTCTGACGTTGAGTAATAAAGAAGAGTGCTGAATTCCAAACACTGGGACACTTTATCTTTGCTTCAGACCCCCGTTTTGCTCTGGCCTTTATCGTCTCTAGACTCGATGATCGTTATGATATTTAAAGGTCTTTACTATTTCACATCTCCCGTCAAGTAGACTCGCAAAATCAGATTGGGGGAGGTGCAAGTCTATGTGGCGATTGGTTGAGTGGCTGGTGAAAATCCAGGGTTTCACCGCCGGATAGTCGCCTCAACGCACAGTGTAAATAGCGTTACATTTGAAGATGTTTACCATCCACACGGCAGATATTGCTATCTCTAACAATATAATGACACCGGGTGCAGGTTAGCGAAGGTGAAGAAGGGGGTAGATGCTTTGCAGCCTTCTATTATTATAAACTAATTCACACACCATTGCTGGTCCCTGTGCACATCCTGCTGTGGAGAACAATTCAAAAATAATGGTCGCGCTGATTTTACCTTTGCGTTTGTGTCCAACCGTCAAACGGTCAACCGATGTTCACGCATTCGCGTTAGCAACCATCGACCGGTTTCTCAGACATAAATGAACTGTCATCAGCTTCAGTGAATTCAGTAGTTGTCCTGGGGTCTCTTGGCCACATCGCCTGTCGGTGAAGTGTGTCATGAGGCCTGTGAATAGAGAAATCTAGCCAACCAAACGATTGTTCTGTATTCGCCAAAGAAATCCAAGTGGACAAAAAACTGTAAAATGTCTCGATTTTAGTCACAGCCACAGAATTCTCTTGCAAATACTTATGAAATGGGGCTGGCGTGTCAAAAAACAGTGCACAGTTCCTGGGTGCATCCGGGTGAAACTGTTTTACTTTCAAGGAGCTAGACAACTGATGGCAGACCACCGTTTCGAAAAATAAGCCTTGACTTTTAGACATAAAATTAGTTCGTTGTTAACTAAACACATCTGCTGTAGAATTGTTTGTGCTATCCAAATGTCGAATGTTGACACTGTGCTAACTTATGTCAATTCACCAACTGGGCTTGACAATCTGAATCTTTACTCCAACATGTCTTCTGATCATATCTGAACACCGCTATTCGTGCACATGAAGTGACATTTAGAAATATTTTACGTTTGCCTTTAATAGCTATAAAAGAGACAGGGGCATTTCTTGTTTAAACAGGCGTACCGGTCGTAATGTACGTAATTATCAACCTCTTTTAAAGGGAACAGAATGAGAGAATCAGTGTTTTGATGAGGCGTCAGTCGTATCGATCACAATCAAGCTAAAAAGTTAGCATTAAGCAACATGATCACTCACAAATTTTCTCACTTTAAATTTGGGATATGTAGTCTTATTAGTTAGGATTTAACTGGCATTGGTGCAAAGAGTATTGAAAAACCCATATAACTTTTACCCAGATCAGTGCAGGCACATGCTGGGATAGTTTACAAACGGCCTCAGAATAATAACTGTGAAACGTCCCCTATGGCTAACTGCCGTAAAATGACCACAGACATTTACTCAGGTAAAATTCTTGAGTTTAAGTCTAGCCTGGAACTATAGCACATTTGGCGTATTTCTTAAAGTTTTAACCATTTTAAGCAAATATTTTACGAATACGTTTTTTTGCCTGTTTTAGTTACTCATCGTAAGCGGATTATGCCTCTTTTAAACATGCTCGAGTGTCGGGTGAGAACCATTCTTTTCTATTTCTGATTTACGAAGGAATTTCTGAAATCAGTTTAAGCGAATTTTTTAAAATCAAATAAGAATTTTTTTAAGTACACTTCAGTACTCTCAGTGTCAACTGTTTTCCTCGCTTCAGACATCTCGAGGGGAATATACGGCAGCATGCTTTCCAAGCGAGGATTAAAATGAAGACTATTGAAGAGGGACCTCATGTGTCATGCTTACTGCTCTACTTGTTGTACAAGCTATTAAGTGCTAGGTTTCCTTCCATCATCAGAAACTAAAAAATATATCTCAACCAACTAACTTATCTTGTTTCAGTACTTCTCCTAAATATGAAGTATTTTGATTTCTGCGCCTGCCAATTTTTTGAACACTAACCCAGATTTCATTCGTGATAAACATTTAATTGAATGCGAAGTCACCAAGGCCATGAAAGATTACATAATAACGCCTGAGATTTTGTGTTGCTTTCGCGAGATCTTACATTGTAGGCGTTCTGGTAGCTGAACATTGAACATTGTGGAACTTTTCGGAATCATAGTCCCTACCATCCTTACAGGAGCTTAACAGAGATGTCTCTGAAGAAACTAGTTGTTCGCACAAAATATTTGTTTCCAAATTTACCATTGTTCCGAGCGTTCAATATTTAAGGAATGAATGGATTTAAGTAAAACATTTCTAGTCGTTATTCACAGAAATCAAAGTTCCTTGTGTCTGCTTTGGAGCCGGGAACATGCTGACTAAAAAGCTATGGCATAACCCTAGCTTGTGGTGCGAAAGGCAGCAAATGATATCGTCACAAATACATTAGTTGTTTAACAGAAAAAGACTTAAAGATCATGATTATTTTCAAAATTTTAACATTTTGCAAAGACTTTTATTAGTAACATTGGGGTTGGGAGTAACCTCGAAGAGGAAATAAAAGGAAGTAATCAGCAGAAAGCAGTCTGCAAAATGATAAACTAAATTCTGAAATGTGTTTTTTAATTGCAAAATGTGCCTTTTTCATTAATAAATTAGAATTTCCCAATAATTTTGATTATGATCTATTAAAAACCTGTAAAATTTCCATGTAAGAAAATGCATAGATTTCTTTATGGATTAAGAAGATGTCGTAAAAGCTCATAAAATTTTGCAATGCAATCGGAATGTATTGAAAACTTAAAAATAAATATAAATTAATAGATAGTTACAATAACATTTGAATGGGTATGGCTCGGTCTTAAAAAAACCTTATATTTAAAAACTTTAAGAATCAAAAAAATACTCAAAATATGAGTATCAAATTGACAAAGTAGGTGCTTTGCTATTTAGTATACAATACAAATCGTTTTTACACATTTACTTCAAAATTTAATAGAATTTCGCAGAGCACCGAGTTTTGTTAGCGTTAAAATCCGGAGTCCCGGTGTGTTTGAAAAATTTTGAGTACCGTGCATGACTACCAATAGTACAAAACCTATTCACTGGTGTTTTATAGAATATGATGGCTGTACTCACGCTAAAAATTGCAGATTTTATTTGCAGTCAAAGAACAAGCTTTAGCTCATGAACACCTGGCTGAATATTTTAATGAAATATTTAAAAAATAATGCACGGGTATTTGGTTTAGAATTGTTCAGCATAATATATACTCATACCTTCATTCGTCTGCAGTATCACTCAGGATAGCGCTTCAGCCTTCTGCATTAACAGCACTAGGAAACAGCTCAAAATTAGTTTAGTATGCATCTTTGTAATAAATCCTGTATGCCATCGAATCACACTTCCTAGGAAGGTCACAATACCGTCACTTATTTTATTCATTGTATGCAGAATTGCATTTTCTTAAAATGTGGTATATAAAATAGTGTATTTGGGAATTTAAAAACCTGCAATTTTGAAATGTTTTCAAGTATTGGCAAGATACGTTTTCCAGTCTTTAATCCTCGAATTAACATTTGTTGCTTGTTAAGTCTTTGACGTGTAAATGGTAGATTACAAGTGGTTTCATAAAATGGTTGTTAATAAAGCAAGTTTAAAGGTCAGTGAACAATCTTTTAGACAATAAGAGTAAATTTTGTCAACATCAAATCTCACAGCAGACAATGTAAACGGTCTGAATAATGATTTCATGGTTTTTTTCGACCACGTTTGTCAGACAGTTGTTTATTTGAGAACTAACGTGCTGCTATAGGTAAATTAACTCTAAGTTATACTCCATGCCAATCGGTTTTAGCAATTTTGCCTAAGTAGCCCTTTCCATTTGAAAGTAAATTGAAAATATCCAGTCAATGTTTATGCGTCTTGAGGCATACCTTGAGCTTATGTCAATAGTCCGTTGCGCTTTTGAAACCATGGTCAATAATACATTCCAAGGTAGTAAATTTTATGAAATCAAACGAAAATGACACGATTACTGGACCAAGAGATTCATTAGCCTAATGGATAGCATTATTACTCGTGACAGCACCAGGGCCTACCATTATATGATGCACTCTCCGAGTATAGGTTTGAGGATGGACGTCAGACGAAAACAATCCTTGGTCAAATGATCGTGTCACCTTCCTTTAAAGGTAACACGTCTTCCCATTTTTATTTGCATTGGTAAGTTTCTAGAATTATCAGTCGGTGCTCACAAACAATAGGCCTTTCTCGCTAGAGTCACCCGTATTCTGGGCAGTAATATAGAGGCTCAGTAGCAAAGAGGAGTTGTAAGGCACGCGTACGCAGTACGTATCCGTTATATGCTAGGCCTTTTAGCAGTGGAACACGGCCTATAAAACCAGCCCATCGGCCTTTGTGGAGCTAATTGAATGCCAGCATTTCTTGCGTAAAAATAATTGAAATATGGTTGTGGTACCTGATAGAATCCACATTTGTGCCAAGTAAAAGTGTGTAAATAACTTAAATCGCTCTGATGGTTTTTATGGACTCTGAAGAGAATGAGATTTTACAATATCTGTGGGAAGTTTATAAACGTCAGTGAGTGAGATTTAAAAATGAATCTCACGCAGGACCTACAGAGAGCCATCAACCTACAGCGTCTATCGAAAAATTTGCATTTTGTGCTGACAGGCATAAATAGACAATGTTACTGACTTCATCAGCAGTCTAAACGAGATAGGCTCCGAGTGTTCGATCCTTGGCATTCCCTACAAACATATGTTTTCACTGTAGAGCTTGCTTCAGATACGTCCCACTGAAAGCATCTCAAACGTACTCAGCATGTTATATCAAGAACAAGAATCAGACCGAGGAAGGTGTAGTAAGTACGATTAAAATTTGAAAATGCAGCACTGAAATTTATATCAATCAGGCTAATGCTCTCGTCTGATAAAAATACGATTTCTGCTGACATATTAAAAACAGGCTAGGATATAGTGTCTTTTGTAAGAGTTCAAGCTTTGTTATTCTCTGTGCATAGAATTCGAACAATGATCGGTCAGTGAAAATTGCATTAGCACATTTCCTATGGAGAATTTTGAGAAATTTAGCATGTTTGATAATTTTGTAGCAGGTATGTTCAATGCTGAAAAAACGTATTCCAACCTTTCCTGTGTGTGGATACTAATACGAAGAAGTACTTAGTCCTAAACTTTTCATAGCCCAAAATATTTCAAAGTCCAAGCTGACGTCATTCGGATACTCTCGTGGGCAGAAAAGTACAGTAAGTTAATCGCTGTTTTCGCACTGTCTTTACTCTCCGTTTTCCAACTGATTCATAGAAGTTCAGAAGAATTAGGATTTTCAAACTGACATTTGAAATATGCGCAGCCGCACGGCTTGCCCTTCGTTGTTTAAATTATTTCTCAAGCCTTAAATCTACTATAACGCCTTGAGAATCCAGACAGTAGGCAGAAGCGCTGAATGCATCCGAATAAGACGGGAAACAATTTACACGTAGTCTGATACATTAACTCTACATACGAAACTTTAAAGGTAGTTTTTGTGTTTTTCTTTTGTTTTTTGTTTCATATCTATGTCAGCGGAGGGTGAAAAACGTCAAAAGTGGGGAATAAATTTTCCCTGACAATTTAAAGTGTAATATGTGGAATGCTTTAAATTCAACCCAGAGACTCAATGAAAACTGCAATTTAATATTTTCGATTTTATCTTCTATGGTAACATGTGTTTGGTAAAAAAAGGATACAGAATACCAAAGTTTCTGTATAAATGAGAATTTGAAGGAAAGTTCGAAAAGCACACATGTGCAGAATGTGGAAATTTCCAAACGGCATCAAATTTTGAGACATATTTTCAGCTGTTTTTAGTCACTGCAAAACATGAATACAGAAAAGAAATACAAAACCTTTAAAATTACTTGGTTATTTAACGGTAAACGGTCTACGTCATAAATCAAAACGCGAGTTACAACAAGGAAGGTGCAGTAACTTTATGACTAAAATTTGAAAATTTAGTTCTGTAATTCATTTGCAAAAAATCTACCAGTTGTTTCAATCTACAGAAACGGTACCTGCTGCTATAGGTTGGATGTATGAGAAGTAGGGGTTACCACTTCGTATACAAGCTGCCTCCGTTGGGTGCAGATTTTGACACGTCGATTCACGAATGACAACTTTAAAGAATGGTTCTGCGTCATTGAAATGCCCTTGTCTATCAAGGGCATGGTTATTTAAAAATGGGAACTACCTTGGGCCCCTCAATCTGGCTAGCAGGTCTCTTTGTAAAGATCATCATATTCGCAGTTCCGAATGCAACGCAACTCAGAAGCAGTTTTTCGGCATTCATTTGGAACGTCTATTGCAGGATTGATACATTTAAGACAACCCATGTTATTTTATTTATATATCAATGGAAGAACTTTCACCCGTCCCCTTGCACGAATTACTTGTTTTATTACACATTTGGCTTAACCCTGAGGCACCGAAAGTAGCCGCATAGTGACCAATAATTGCATAAGAAAGAGTACTACTAAGTGAAAGATACCTGGAATAGTTGGTTCTGGTTTAGTGGTTGTCATTATGTGTCGATGTCTGAACCTCAGGATTGGATAACCTAGTTCTCTACGACCGTTTTACTACTGAACCACGGACACTTTTTTCTGTGGGTGCGATCGGTATTATGAACTATGTATAGCAGAATGTCTAATAAATTAATCAGGGAATACCCATCCTAGAGTTCTTTATATTTCCTATCGTAACCGCCAGGACAACAGGCCCATGACGCATTTTTAGGGCGTGTGACTATTTAAAGTTCAGTCACCAAAGGATCTTGTGTCGAATCACGTGTCCTGTAAAGCTGGAGTAGAATATGTCTGACGGACAACGGATACTAGGCCAGAATTTACCATTTAGTCCCCTCCACTCTGTTGCTATTCCATCGTCTATATGAGGGAAATTTCACATATAAAGGTCATTTATTTCGTCCAGTCTTCGACCTGTGGTAGGTAACGCCTAGTCAACAGCACACCAGCAGGTCAGAGTTTTTGCGTCTATCATGGTTATAATACGAGGCTGGTGGTGAGACAAGATAATTTGCAAATATTAGTAACACAAACCATGCCACTTGGATGATGAGAACAGGGAAGTTTACGAAACGTCAGTGTGAATAGCATTCAGTCCATGGCTGGCTGATGACGGCTAATAAGCCAGAAATGGCCATTCCAGTCTCCCTTGTCTTTGTCGGTCATGTTTTTCTGCCTATATACTTAGCTGCCTTACGGCTGCTGGCGGGGCTTGAGAGTTAGCCCCAAGGCACAACGGGACGAGTGAGTCCTGTAACCGATCGGTGAGCGCCCCATTACCATTGTCAATATTCCCGATCGAAACCGGCAATACAACGAGCTCGTGGCGCGGTAGGTAGAGCGTTGGACTTCTGCCCAACAAGGTCGCGAGTTCGAGGCTCGGGCGCCGCAGCGCCTGGGTTTGGGTATGGCTGGCTGATGACGGCTAATAAGCCAGAAATGGCCATTCCGGTCTCCCTTGTCTTTGTCGGTTCCATTCCATCATATGCTACACGTCGCTATGCGACCGCCTGCGAGGGCTCTAGTCTTAGCTCCAGGGCACAACGGAGCATGCATGTTCCTTAAGCAGATCGGTGAGCCCCACACTATCATATATATATAAGGGGTTGCCGACAAAGAAAGAGGCCGATATGGCTATTTTGATTTATTGGCTTTCTTCAGTAAGCCGTACCCAACTCCAGGTTTGCGGGATTTGAGCTTTGAACTCGAGTTCTGTGGGCCTTGAACGCTAAGTATACCAAAATTCCACCACTGACCTACGGGTCTGTTGTCCTATTGGTCTGCGATCGGGCATGTTAGTTATGGTTAAAGTACGGTCACCGATCATTTTGCGGCTATCACTCCCCTGGTTGTGGTTTGGGTACAACCCAGAACCCTCTCAGAAGATAGCGTAAAAACGTGTAGTCTTTGCAGTCAGAGGGTATTGACAAATACAATAGACGCTATGATGACCATTTCTGGCTAACAAGTCATCGTTTGAATCTAAATTTCTGAGGACCTGAGGTTGGCACTCGATGCCCCGTATTTGCATATCTGTATATGTTACAAATATGAGTCTTCTCAGTGTAGCGAAGCCGCCACAGAAGCAAAATGTACAAATATATTTGATAAATGTCATCACATATCACTATCTGTACACGTGCATGCATATATGTATGTTCATTCGACAGTTCGACCGTCGGTTCCGACGAGGTCCACTGTGTGCGCCACCGCATGGTGGTGCAGGGACGATGGCTTGACACGTCTATTCAGTAGCGCAAGGTGAGCAGCACTTGATCGTTTTTGAAATAAAGTTCCACATAATGAAATGGCATTTTTAAAAATTAAATTCCCTTTATTTGGGAAAAAAAGGTTCACTTCAACAAATCTTTATGCGAATGATGTTTCGGAAAACATGGTCAGCTCGCAAATTTCAGACTTCAACGTATGAAATCTAACCGGGATTTGAAGTACGTGCTGAGTCATTTGACCATACATTGATCGATATTTTTACATTTTGGTGCCTCAAATGGCTGATGAACGTCTGCCGCATTGGACTAATATCTTCCTTCTCAAACACAAACTTGGAGGAGTGTAACTGTGTGTCTAGGGGGGTCGTTTGGTGTGGTAGTTCCTCTACCTACTGGTTGAGTGAACTCGCTGTGGAGTAGTTATGGTGGAATTTCTTGAGTTCAGTGTGGTTCTCTTTTTCTCCCATTTTCGTAGATAATTACTTCGGAGCATAAAAGTTGGCGGCAGGCTTATATGCTTGGTTATGAAATATTCATCTGACCTGTTGCGCGGTTGGGCCGTCCTCATCTAGGATGATCGCTTCTTGAAGTTTGAAAAGGAGACCAGTTGCTCCAGTACGTATTGCAGGCCGGAAGTCTGTATTAAGTCTATTCGTGCTCGTGTAAGTTGTTCTAGAAATTTCGTTTACTTCCTTCAGCGTAAATACGGTTTCCGTCACGACAGCATACTTTGTAGACATCTACCGAGGTTTCTATAAGCAGTATTGTGTCCTTATTCTGGAGTATACGACAAACATTTGTAATTTTACATTTCCCGAAAGATTTCTATACCTCTGAGATAAATGAGTTTACTAACCGCGTTGTGGCTGAGTCGCTCCGACACAAGTGACTCTTACGTTATTATTCCGTTGGAATAAATGTCCCTTACAAATTCGAAAAAAATTTATAATACACTGAATTTTTGTTAAATATGGTGTAGGTATCAGCCATGCCGTGCATTCTTAAGGAAGTCGTTCCTTTTCTGTTTGTTACAAATGCATGCATGATGCCCTCCTGAATGTCAAACCTAGCAATAACAAAGTAATAATTCATAGGATTAAATCTTTTAAATTTGAGATGGAAGGATGGAGTGGGCAGTTGTTCAAACGTAAACTGCACAAAAATTAGACAAAAAATTTTAGCCCCTTGTTTCAGTTTTTGGAAGTTATCTGGCATTATCACCTTAGTGAATGTTAACCGAGCAGCTAAAACTGGTGTTAAGTGTGATCAAGCGGTCGGCTTTCAGTCGGTTAAAGAATATTTCGGCTGTCTTTAGTTGAATTTATTAAGTTTATCGGGACCATTATATTAACAGTTCTGTTTACAAAACAAATGAAACCTTGTCGACCGGAGGAGGGCCACTCTGCAGTTTGAATTAACTAGTGTGCAAAAATCAGAACACTAAAATGACTCGCTTGGCCTTGAACTGCATCGGCCTTCGATTATCTGTCTAAGAAAGTCAAGAATGCAATCAGTTTATACTGTATACATTTAAAGTTAAAAATAAGTCTACAGTTCCCACGAAAGTAAGTACCCCGATGTTACAGAAGGACTTCGATTATGCGATTTATTTTAGAGTTTAGGCTAAGGTTAAATTTAGGACAGGGAAATGGGTACCTCTAGAACGCACTTCCGGTATTCCTGACGAGTTCCAGCTTTGATTGCTGCAACGGACCACCACCGTCGGTCAAAACAGATAGCAGTGAGTCAATAGTTGCATCTCCAATAATTAGCTTGCATCGAAAGACTGTTCACTAAAATTACCTGAACATATGTCAGCCGAAGGATATATTACAAGGTCAAGCACAAACTTCTTCCGAACTTAAACATGGCCGAATGAAAGCCGGAATTCAAACCAGAATGTACCCCAGAAACGGTGTAGGATAAATTAATGAGCCGATTCCCTCGCAGGAGCCTCATGCAGCGGCACAAGATCAGCGAAACACGCAAATTATGGGGGGTATTTAGCTAGTATCTGTTCTGCTAGCATGATAAATAATCGCGCACTTGTATTCTACTGATTGCCTGTTTACAGCTTGTAAATATAATGCGCTTATTTCACAGTATCTGCTAGGTTCCAGTCCAGCTATTCAGATCAACTCTTGAACCGAGCCTAGAAAGGTTGCTTCCGATGGCTTTACTCCAAGTTTTCGCATTAAATTCGTCCGCAAGTAAACAGGGTATACAGCGTCTCAGCCCACTCCATTCGTTGCTGTGTGTTATTGTGTGTTCTAACCCTTTAGGAAAGAGTGCGGATACACCTTCCATAGAGAGACAGAGAGTGGCAAACTTCAGTACTCGACTAATGGCGTCTTTGGTGGTAACTGCTTTTTTAGTTACCCACCTGCACACTCGCTTCATGCACAGCCAGTTTGTTGCTTGTTTCAGTCGCTAGCTTTGTTTTCTTCTTAGCACCCAATGTTTTCATACTACGAAAATGTCATATCTCCAAGACACTATCAGTTATCTTACGACCATCCTGTATTACAAACTCCGCTGAAGAACCCTTTCAGCAATAAGTACCACTGAGTTGTTCATGCGCCTATCCACTAGAAATAGCCAAGGACTTCAGGAACAATGTCAGCATGCACAAGGGTGTTCGCTCTTCAAGCACTGGTCACTTGTGTTCTAAGTTCCAGCCACACATTGGCCTACATCTTTCATGACCAATTAAGAAAACTAAGAATATGAATGATCCTAACTAGAGGGGTATTTAATGCCTTGAAAATCTTGAGTGACTGGTTTCCTTGTTGTCTGTCCGTCTTTAGTCAAGAGAATAGAATGAGCACTTATCTGTGAGTGTTACATAGAGGTATGTCTGGTCCGTCCCCTAAACGGACCGCGTGGTAGATGTGCTGGACCAACATGGCGACCAAATCAGGGTGCGTCGGGCGTTATTATTAACTGGGATGAAGTCCCATACAAATGCCGAATGATTTATCTGCGCCCGACCCCACCTCCGGTCTTCTTGACTGCGTCTTGACTCCGGGCACAGACGAGTAAGGGAAGAGATAGAGTGCGGTAGATGCAGTGTAAGTCTACTATCCCTCAAAAAAGTTGCGCATGTCATTGTTCCTGTGCCACCCTTCTGTGGAGCATACGGTGGACATCCTCGGACTACGACGGTCAAACTGACTTATACCTGACCGGAGTGAGGTATCTTGCTTTTTGCCCCTTCAACGGACTGCAAAAAGTGAAATTGCTCGCGCTCAGTGAGTGGGGTGGGGTCAAAGCCTCGGTGCATTTACCTCACTATATGCAATCTCACGCGCTTTAAGCTATCACACTGCGGTAAAAGCCGTGGCTTGGAGGGTTGCCAACTGAGGGGACCGCACTGTCAGCCCACTGCGTGCGTGTTTGTGCTCTTTGTAGGGATGTCTTGTATGGCCGCTTAAACAGGAAATGGGAAAAGGAACCGTTCACAATACATGCAGCTTTGCGTTAAATTCCAAGGAAATGTATTAAGAGTAAGGTGAGGGTTAGCGTTAAGTCTAGGATTAGGTTCAGGTTTGAGTTTAAGGTCGAAGGTCCTATTACCGTTTCCTGCTTAGGCGGCCATACAAGGCATCCCTACCCGATGGAGACGTCTAGTCGGATCAAACATATACTGTAAGTTACCTTGAGTGGCAAGTCTGCTTAACTGACTAGCAAAGAATATGATTTAATCAGAGATTAATTGACATTGCTTCTTAAGCGTTTCAAAGATGCTAGGAAAATTTATAAAGCGCACTTAAATGTCATTCTTTTCTTAGAGACAGCATATTTGCGTTCTTAAATTATATTTTACTAGCCAGAAACAAGGAATGGTTACCAAAAACCTGTCATTCAGAAAAGGAAGCAGAGCTAACTATAACTTTGTGCAAATAGAGTAGATGCATGTACTGGAGAAAATTTGGAAAGGTAATATGAAATATAAGATTGAAGTGCTTTTTGATTTTTTTCCCACGTGTACATTGTAAATGAGA
Source organism: Schistocephalus solidus (assembly GCA_017591395.1). Lineage (NCBI taxonomy): Eukaryota > Metazoa > Platyhelminthes > Cestoda > Diphyllobothriidea > Diphyllobothriidae > Schistocephalus > Schistocephalus solidus. The sequence goes on along the minus strand of WEDG01000895.1, from coordinate 214,778 downwards.
CTTTATGGAACGCGCATTGTGTTTCTTGAAATGGTGAGAATTTTTTTAAACGTGGATTCCCTTGATTTATCAACTCTAGACGTCGACATATTGGTAACCTTTTCAGAGGCGAACGTGTGCAAACATTCGATCTCAATCTGCAAAAATCAACAACATAGGAAATCAGCCTTATATATGTAAATGTTGTTTGTGTTCAAAGTATTTCGACGCTACGAACCATACATTTAAAAGGTTTTTTACGTCTTACATGAATCCTATTTACTCATTTAGATTTTGTTTTGAAGCTTTTCAATCACAATGATGGAAATAACACATCTGAGAAGATGAGGCTTTTTCATTTCCTCCAAACGATTGTGAACTTTAAAAAATTCCTCTGGAGGATGAGCCTTACAAGGTTTGTTTGGAATGTTTATAAGAATACTGAACACTTCATTGTGGATATACTCACATTCTGTCGACAGGCCGTCAGCAGTATGCAGATGATGACTGGTTTATCCAGCTTTTTGTACCACCGTTTAAGTAGCTTCATGTGCAAAATTTTACTTCAAGTTGGCACAGTTTTTTTGCGGAAATTTAAAATGTCCTAAAAACTGGAGTATACGCCGGAAGGCGCATTTGAAAGGTCGAAAGACCCACCGAAGAGTCGACTCCCTTGCCATTCGGTCATTCCACAGGGCAACATTTGCGCACCAAGTGTCCAGGCTTTGAACCAGCACCGATGCGGCCAATACGGTAAAGCCTTCAATATTTATATACTGCTCACTACCTGCTGGCAGTTTAGGAATAAAACGCAGTTATTTCGCAGTAGCTTATGTATTCCCGATCACATATTTACAGTGACTTTCAGAGCGAGTCTCACAACCTTTGTTCCGAAGGATATACTCCAAGTTCTTGCACGAGTTTCTGAGGAACTTAAGAATGATCTCATTGGTACTGGAGTTTATGTACCATAAAGCACACGAGGAAAGCTGGGTGAATCGCTCACAACTGCGTCATGCAGCCGAAAAAGATACAAGAAACATGTGCGTCTGCGATTTTAGTTGGTTTCCCTGCGTGGGTGTTTGATGGACAACTCAGTATGTGCGCTCATCCTGCACACCAGGCACCTGAACGGTTCGGACAATGCACTGGCGCCTATAAATGAGAATGGTAGCTATAATTGACTTTCTGAGCGCATTTTTTCTCACTAAAAGTAATCTGAAGCGCTTAAAGCAATCATGGGGAGCTAAAAGAGGTCGTCTGAAAGGTTGTCAACTGGCAGGATAACTTGGACCGCGTGGTTCGCCCAGAGTGTAATTGTATGGAGTGACCGATTGGTGGAAACGGAGTCAGGTTGCAATGACGTCTTGTTACTGTAGCCTCCATGACACACCCATTCCGCGGTATCGGGGGCAGCTGTGGTGGCAGGCCCAGATACTGCTCCAGTCGCGCCAGTTACCTGCACCCTCCCCCCACGGGCTTCTTGACTTGGCATGACCCCGGACACAGGTGTGGGAGGAGGAGAGAGAGAGCGGCAGCTGCAACGAAAGTTTACTATCCCTAAAACTAATCCACGCGCCAATAACCGTCCCTGCTCCACCATGCTTTGGAGTATAGAGTGAAAATCGTCAGACTAAGACGGTTGAACTATCGGGTTGCATGGGATGCCCATAAAAAGGGTAAGGCGGTAAATGCGCTGAACCAACTCAAGGACCAGATCAGAGCACGACAAGCGTTATTGGGGATGAGCGTCCATAACAAATGACTCACACGTGTGAGATTTGGCGACGTGCCTAGGCGCCCTACACCCTCGTGGTTTTCAACCGTCTTGAAACTGTGCCCAAATGGGTGAACGGGGGAGAGTGCGGTAGATGCCGCGCAAGTCAACTATAACTATAAAATAATTCAGGCGTACATCATCGTATTTTAAACCACTATGCTGTGGGGCACACGGTGGACATAGTCGGAAGGGATGGTTGAACTTTCTTGGATTGCTTGGGCAAACCAGTCGCTGGGGCAGCCTACTTCACTATTTATTATTCTCTTCCGAAGTTTGCTTCCATAGGAGTTTTTTTGGCAAGAACGGAATATGCGACCTCTAACTGTTGCCATTGTGTTCGTTAGGGTTAGCATTCGTTGCCTGGTTAGGAGGGTCGTTGAATATTTCGTTGGCCGCCGGACGAGCGAATCATCGAGTCAAATGGCAAGTTTTCAAGTGGTGACTATTAGGAAACCGCAGTAGATTCAAACGCATCGGTTTTACCGTGGTAATTAAAGATCGTTCAGAGCAGGCCTTATTCTTACTCCCGTTGAGACCCCGTAACAAAAGCGGTCAGGTGAGCTTGGAGTGACATCGCGCCCATTTTTAAACTTTGGATTCAAAAGTGGGCTGAGAAAGCCATGCTGGCCCGACTATTTATCGAGCCTCACCATGGAATAAACTCTATTAGCCACCAAATGCCCCTATGGATTTTCGCTGTGACCCTCGAGTTTATGTTTTTCTGAGGTACTGAAAGCTTCACGTTTGTACCCTTAATCGAGCTCTTCAAACGATAAAAAATTTTTAAAAAAAATTTATTTCAGTCAACCAGTCCTTGGTGAGTTGTGTAAATTACCCAGCTCTTCTTTTTTTAAATACAAAAAATTATCTTATGCCGCCGACGTATCATCTGTCCGTGTCAACTGCTTTTGCCTTTGTCATATTTTTTTCTAAAGTTGATGAATTTTTGCAGTAAATGAACTAATTAAACCTTACCGACCTCCTCAATAATTCGATCTTTTGCGTTTTTCATCAAGTAGATTCGCCATTCATCAAGCTAATCGTATAGGTCATATAAGATGTGAGATAAGATATGTGTCATATATGTCATATAAGATAATGAGATGTTCGCTGTAAATGCGCAAGCAAGCCATCGAATTACCAGCTCTGTAAGTAAGCCATTTCACATTCTAGTCACCTACGGTGGTGTTTTGCACCGCATTCATATTTCATGCATTTCATGCATTTTTATTATTTCAATTTTATTTCCTAAGATTTCTACTTTAAAAGTTCTTTGATGGCTATGGAAAGCATTAAACTATTATGTAGATCAGGTCAGATTGAGGACTTGTTCATGATGTATGGAAATTTTGTCCCTTTGATTTTCTGACCCAAGCCAGCCGTAGTCACATAATTTCGGTTATATAAGCAGTTTGCTGAAATGTTTCCGCTTTCATCTCTGATATTATGCTTAACATCCAAGTAGTAACAATCTTGGCAGTTGCCATGACGATACCGCACCCTAGCCAAAGCAGTACGTTTTCATTCCTTATAACGGACTTAATTAAACTTTCTGGTTACATTGTTTAATTACTGTCCAGTTTCTTTTGTTTCTCTATTCTGCAGTATTTTTTTCCCGGAGCCGTAACTGTACTGGCAAGCATAAAATTATTTGCGGAAAAAATAATAATTTGGTTTTGAAGTAATACTTTTTGCTGTTATAGACCACTTGTGTGCTTAGAACTTATTTTAGCTCTCGGTATATTTTGTCTTTTCTATGATTTTCTTTTGATAAATGAAGGCTCATGTGTCTAAAGATGAGAAGGGTTTCGAAGGAAGCTTTTACTCAAGCCAGCGTTAGGAATAAACTAAGGAAAATTGATTTTTATTTCTACGGTTTAGAGAAAGAACTGACTTATAGAAGACACCAAAAACCCTGTCTGATATTTATTCCTGGGTCAAATGAATTATCCAAATCTACCAAAATCCTCCGGCTGATTCTAGGTTGATCACTTAAGTAATGGTGTTTGGGCATTCAGCTTGGTGCATTTCAGACATTGCCGAGACTGGGTGGTTAACTTGGCCCAAATGTGGTTCAACTTCGGTGGTTAGAGTGTTGGCTGGACTAAAGCCTTTCCCTTGCTCTCGTGTGTTGTTATTCCACGAGACTGCCAAGTTTTTTATAACTGTGTCTCATTATTTATTAAAATTTGCCAAATTCCCTCATAATCTCTTTGATATATTTCCGATGACTAACAATCAAGCGCCCACATTCCATTTATTCTAGAAAGTTGTTTCTCCAGCTGCCTGCTCAGAACGAGCGTTTGTGGTTTGGAGACCACAAATGCATATGGCTTCAGACTAATTAGGCGACTTTAAAGTATATAAATTGATTACTCCTTCGTCTTATAAGTAAGAGGTTGGCTTAAAATTTTAAGACTCTTTACGGAATCGTACAACGTCGAATCGCATATAATGTTTATTTTGTTTCAGTTGAATGATCTACACTGTCTTTTGGAGGATCCAGGGTAATGGGTACAATAAAAACTGCTCTTTTCTCGATTTTAGTGGGCCCAATCACGTGGAACTTGCAGGCTGGACTTGTGAACAAAGATGGTGTGTCGATGTTTTCCATGTCATTTACTTCGACAGAAACTTTTTTAATCGAGACCTTTGAAGTAAATACACTTTTTTTTATTTTTAAGCCTTCCCCTTACCTCTCCCAAGCAGATTTGAGAAGAGGGGAGCCCAGTACTTCAAGACTACTACCGAAAATGGTAGGCACAACTTTTGATCATTGTATAAAATTTACTTAAACGTGACGCTAAACTATTTCCAGTATACTACTTCAAAACTAACTTTAATTTATTTTTGAAGGCATCGAATATGTGATGTTCGTTCCTCGCTCTTTTTGTAAGTTTTTATTCTACCATATAATATGGGAAACACCAATTGCATTCATTTAAAATTTATTGATTATGTAAATAAACAAATTATACTGTTCATATATATATATATATATATATATATATATATATATATATATATATATATTGAATAACTGAGGTAGTATGCATTCCGAGATAATAATTAAGAAAGAAGGTTCGTCAGAAAAATCAAGTTTTACTCGTGAATTTTTAAGCAGGTTACAGCGGCCCGTCGTCATACGAAATGAAAAGTGGGAATTGGGATTTTCCCACTAGAGAGCTTGGTTGGGGGGCAGAGAGCCAGACATGCGTTGGAGGGGAGTCAAAAATTATGTTATGAAAAATGTCGGGCGTGAGGGAAGGTGCTCTCAGATGCCAGATACAACCACAAAGCATCGAGTCTAATGGAGAAACAGTGTCACGGAAATTCTACTGTCTACCCTACATGCAGGGAATTTCCGAAGCGATCGCCAGACCATTAAATCGGTTTGGCATCTCTCTCGCCCACAAGCCGGCGGCCTCCCTGCGCGCAGCACTATCGCGAGTCAAACACCCCACAGTAAAAGAGCAGCAAACGAATGTAATTTACTGCATTCCGTGTGCGAATTGCTCTAGCGCTTACGTAGGCCACATGGGTCGACAACTTGGGACCCACATAAACGAACATAAACTGACCATCCGTTGACGCGATCCCTTGTCCCTGGTGTTTGCGCACGCCGTGGACTATGACCACCGCTTCAATTGGGACGCAACCGAAGTGGTTGCCATGGCTAGCACCAAGCAGGCACGAGAATTCCTCGAAGCTTGGCGCTCCAACACAAACAGCATCAACCGCCATGTCGATCTGGATGCACATTACGAAGGTCTATGTGCATCGTCTCACTGACTCGCGTCGACCTTAAACCAACAATAGCTTATCCATGTTTGACGAAGTGGAAATCCACGGACGCGGGCTCCCCCCCCCCTCCCCCCACCCACGGACGCGTGAACCACAATGGAGACTTTAACACCTTCCCTCACCCAGACATTTGTCATAACATAATTTTTGACTCCCCTCCAACGCATGTCTGGCTGTCTGCCACCCCACCAAGCTCTCTAGTGTGATAATCCAAATTCCCACTTTTCATTTCGTATGACGACGGGCCGCTGTAACCTGCTTAAAAAATCATGAGAAAAACTCGATTTTTCCGACGAACCTTCTTTCTTAATTATTATCTCGGAATGCCTACTACCTCAGTTATTATATATATATATATATATATATATATATATCTGCTTAAGGAACATGTATGTTACGTTGGGCCCTCGAGCACAGACTAGAGCCCTTGCAGGCAGTCACATAGTGACGTGTAGCATATGTTGTTAAGGTGGAACCAACAAAGACAAGGGAGACCGGAATGCCCATTTATGGCTTATTAGTCTTCATCAGCCAGTCATACCCAATCCCAAGTGTGGACCACCTGGGATTCGAACTCACGACCTTTGGTAATTGAGTTGAACGCTCTACCAATGGTCGAAAAAAGTTTCCTGCTGTCATGCTATAAATATATACAAACAGGAATAGGCGCGCACCGATGTATTGGATTTCCGAAGTAAACAAGCTGCTTATGGGTGACAAAGATCACGAAAAGGCAACTAATCACCAGGCCGAAGTCGGCCAAGTTATAATTGCAGTTATAAATTGGCCGACGTTATAGCGTACTTCCGACATAGGCAGTAGCTAAAAGCCCAGCATAATTGAGGCTGTGTGCAGTGAGGGATTATATAATGAAATGAGAAGACTAGTTGGAAGAATTGCCTTTCCTCGTGAATGTTCAAGTTGTTTACACCAGCCCACTATCAGACGAAATGAATTGTAGTGATGGGATTATGGCACTAGGGCGCTTTTCATTCTTCATTTATTGTTCTTCATGAAAATAAATTTATGGGTCAATGAAAAATCTTAATCACCCTTTTGTTCCAGACACGTACGAGTTGGTGAAAACAAGTCAACGACCTGATTCACAGGTACACTTTGAAACGAGAATAAATTTAACCCACACTTCTTGTTCATTTGGAATGCATTTTTATATTTAAATATCTGACCTCGGCTTTGTGCTACAAATTATTAATTTTTGCAATTTATACGTTATTTTGCAGCTGTAAGGTCAAAGCACGTCAGCTGTTTAGTTCTGCTACTGGAGACAGCAAGCCCTGGCGGAATTATTTCATTTGTTGTTTTACTAAATTATGAATTAAATAAAATGATATTATGAATAGAAAGCAAAGTTTTTATGTTCCAGCAAACTCATTTCCCCCTTATTTGATAAATTGGGGTACATTTTCATATAAATAAGACATGGATCTCTTAAGTGAAAAGGTGTCAGCGAATGTTTGGTAATTTCAAGATACTCAATATGAAAGATTTCCAAAAGGTTATTCCGTAATCACAATAATGTTTGTCCTGCAGCTATAAGCTTTTGGTTTTATTTCTCCGGCTACTGATTTTTAAGTCGCTGACCTAGTAGGACACGTGGCCAACTCAAGACATCAATTATAATACCCGTTATTTGTGTTAATACTCTTTCATCAAAATCTTTCAACGCCAAAGTCATAAGTGTGGTGTGGGAATCACGCGAAAGTATGTTTCGATAGGAATGTCTCTCCTTCCCCTTGGTTTCCCTTTTGTGCGTACTCATAATTAATGGAGCTCAATTATCCAAAATTATGAATTTGAGGCAGACATTTGCAAACGAATGCTTTTCAAAAATACATGTTTGCCTTTAATAAATATGATAAATTGACAGCTTCCAAAAGAACCTAAGTGTATTTTTAAACCTCATATTAAGTTATAGAAAGGGTGAAAATATGTTTATACCTTTCAAATAGAATGATGTCTAGAAAGTTGGGGGCCACGGATAAAAAAGCAGGCTTTTCTTTAAACTGGATCCTCAGAATTCCCGCCAGCTCACGCTTAGCTGCAAATGGACAACCAGAGCACCACATGTTGTTTCAACTCTGTCACATTTGCAAATGCAAGTGAAACTTTCGAACAATGTTACCTGAACACAGGAAGACCGCAGCTTGAAAGGTGGGTTTTCTAAATCCAGAGTCAAATTGAGCATCTTGAGAAGTAACATCAGCTATAGTCGAAAAAAACTAACATCTATGCTGCAGTAAACGTAAAACTACTGTGGCTAGTTATATCGCCTCAATACTTGAAAGTGCGGTCAATTTGGACAAATCAAAAAGGTTCAGCTTTTAATCTCCTTCTTGATTTCCATTCATTTCAAGCCATGTAAACGGACATGAATGTTAAACATATATTGCTGCACTTGGAAATAACCGCTGTATTTTGAAAAGAAATTGGGTTCAGAACATCTTTTAAGTAATTTTAATTTTTTTCTAAAAAGATATTAAAAAGCTTTACTTAATTTTTTATTAAATTGAAGTTTTTGTTGCCTTCTGGTATGCTCCACAGATTATTTGCCTTTCTCTTCACAAATGGGGATCCAATATTTTGCGCGTAAAAGAATAATGAGTAATATAATATCTGGGTGACGTTAAGGATTGTGCAAGTTAAAGTAGACCAAACGTCTATCTCTGTACGGGTGCCGATCAATCACGATTCATGAAGTAACCTTTTCTGTGTGTATTCATCGGTATTGTTTTCACATGGCAGTATAATTTATTGAGTTATGAATAAGTGGTTGTTAAATTTACTCAACAACTATCAACTTCAATCGAACTTTCTCGAAATATTTGACACGTATAGGGGTCAAATGTAAGCAGATTATAATTAGGAAAAGAACGTATTTGGCTGAGTACAGATACCTCTAGGAAGACTAACGCTTACAGGGGGTTTTTATTGTGAAGGGCTTGGCAAATAAACCGTACGTGTGTGAAGGCGCCCACTGCTAGAACGCATCCACTGAGGTCATTTGTGCCTCATATTTTGCAGGCATATTCCAAGGGGTGTTCTATCAGAGATGACGGCACTTTCTTTCAAAAACACAATTATCTTTTCTAAGTCCCATAATAGTCTGACAGCCACAGCGACTCATGATTTCGAGCAATTACAACTGCTCTATCCGATAAAAATGACGTTGTATGAAAAACACTCTGTGGGCGTTTAGTCCTAGAGCGATGCAGGGATTCATACAACTAAACACCAAGAACAATTTAATCGGAAAGCATCGTTGTTTTAGTCAACAAGTGGCCAGTTAAGGTTTACAGGAACTTGCACGCTATATGACAGAGTGGTGTAAAGTCTATATCTAGGTTAAAAAATAAATCTCAATGCACACTTATGTCGGTATCAGTTTCGAAATAGCCCAAATTGTGTAGTAGCCTATGCGTCCTGCGGAATTTTAATATATACTTTTTTTCGGCAAGTAGAGTAGCTAGGTTGTTGAGGAAGGCGCGCGTGGGGCACATACCATTATTTTATGCATATCGTTCTAATATTAAGTAGTGCAAATTTAAGCCACGGGAAGAGTAACCCGACCCCCATTCCGGGGAGCGTTGCGCTAATTTTCAGAGAGATTAAGGATAATATTAAGATTGGAGTTTCAGTCAAGTTAGGGTTCTGTTCAGCGTTAGGTTTAGGACGATGCCTCGTTGTATTTACCTCTCCTGGAATTTGGCGTGAGGCCATTTGTATAGCATTATTTTACACTTACCTTACCCAATTATTAACTGGAATCCTTAATCCTTATCTTTCTAATAATTTATTTGCATGGTTGACAGTGGTTCGCAATCATGTCATTTCATAGTCTGTTTTGCTGCAACCCTCCTCATTCGTACACTCTCTTATGGTTGATACATTGTTTGCCAACAATCAAATGTGCAGGCATTCGTGTGTAGTACTATGAATAGGTATTTACATTGTATAGGCACGTTATATTTGGGTTACTGTTGCAGTTAGCTGGTGAAAATGGTTAAAGATTAGGGTTAGGAAGAGTGTTAGGGTGTAGGGTAGGGCTGCGTTTCGGGTTAGGCTGAACTGAACAAGCCCTGCTTCAAGAATTAATATCCTTATCGTTGAAGTCTACAACACCGCTAATATCGACTGGGAAGATTGGACTGGTTTGGATTCACCGGGTACATACGGTCATCGTTTGCTTGAGATGGTAGCAGCAAAATGACGTTTTCAGAATATAACTTTTGAACACGTGTTAGGGAAGGAAAATGTTCAAATTGTTTATTCCTTGTGTTCACACGAGCTGAGGAGAGTGTGCTTGATCCACAAGATTTACCGCTAGTGGGTGGTAGTGATCGTAATGTAGTACTTTTGGAGTATTCCATGTTCTCCCAGCCTGAATCACCTAAACATTCGCCACAAAACTCTAGAAGGGAGAGTTCTCCAGCATTCGAACTCCAGTCTCAACAATAAAATGGACAATCACATTGTGGGGAACAGGTAACGAATATCGGAGTAGATTTAATTCGTTTAATTCGTTTATTCCCTCAGAAAACTAGGACATCCAAGCTGCCAGTAAAAGAAAACTAAAAACGTGGAAGCGTTTTAGGCTTACACTGAGTATCAAATGATTGCAGGAATGCAAACTAAAACGGGATCGCTATGAACGCTGCACTAATAGACTTTGAAGGAAATATGAGCTTAGCATACTGCATGACTGTTTGAAGCATTCCAAAATCATCTATGACTACAAACCTAATAACAAAAGAAATTGTGACTCTAATCCATCGGTGATGTCCCAAAACTGAGTAATGGGATGGCTAACCAACCGAAAGCATCAGTTATCTGTAGCTCCTTTCGGTTGGTTTTCGCTCATGAGAACAATCATCACGCTCTTCCCTACATAGAGCAACAACAAAAGTTGGAATCGTTTGTGCTAGAAGATAAGCCTTACTACTCACCTACATCGATAAGGACAAAATCAATCCGACTGAAGCCTATCAAATCATCTGGTCCAAATTAAGTCCATCCACGCGTGCTTCGAGTAATGGTCGATGTGCCAGTGCCGTCATATTCCGAAAGTGCATGAACTGCTGGAGGTATGGAAACTGCCTTTATCTCTAAAAAAAATAAGGCTCTTGTCTGTAGCCGAAACCTGGAGTCCCGTTAATAAACCTACATTTTATGCAAGGTCAGCAAAGGACTTGCTCAAAGTCATTTGAGGAACGTACTTTTTACTGCTCAGCTGAGTTTCGCCGTGGTCAGTGATATTTTAGGAGTGATCTTTCTTCGCATCTTCTTCAACTTGAAGTAGGCGTTTGATAGCGTACTTTGCCGGTGATTCTTACATACGATTCAGTAACTTTTAATCCAGGTTAACCTTTTGAAGTGAATAAGAAGTTTCCACTCATGCAGGCTTCAAAGAGCAATTTTTCATACAACAACATTCGAAGGGGGACCAGTTGATTGCGGTGGTCCACGGTTTCGAATCTAGATAATTTTGTTTCCTCATCTATATTTCAGTTTATTTGGTAAGGGTAATAGACAATGCCTTTGAAAACCCTATTGTGTACATGCCAGTCATTGGATACTGCGGGATATGTAATTTAAAATTACCCCTATAAACAAAATGCTCGCAAGATGTGATTAGTGTGTTAGTTGTTTAGTTTGCGGGGTGGTTAACTAAGGTTCAGACTGTCGAGGGAAAGCAGGGGAAACAGCAAGTCACCCAAGCCTTTCCTGATCAGCTTTACAAAGATAACTCGCAAGATGTGAGTAGTATTGTAGTTTTATAGTGCACGGGGCAGTTAGCTGAGGTTCAGACTGTCGAGGGAAAGTGGGGGCACATATAGTCATCCAAGCCTTTCTTGAACAGCTGAAGGGGTGTCGCCTGCACGAATGATTGGGGGAGATCATTCCAGCTCTCTACTGATCTTTGCGTGAAAATTTTGGAGCGAAGGTTCAGCCTGGACATGTTCCTGTGCAGCTTCATCGAGTGCCTATGAAAATTGGAGAAAGGTGCCACTGAAACATCTCAAAGTTCAATCCATCGTCAAGGCCATGTATTATATTTAAACCAGGATAAGATCACCTCATTACTTCCCGTAACAAAGGGGAAAAAGATCAAGGCAGCGCAGTCTTTCCATCGATCGATTTTTCAAACCATTTACCAGCTTTGTTCTACGGCGTTGTAATTTTTTGAGGCATGTCTTATCCTTTGCAAGTCATGGCCGCCACGCATGTATGCTATATTCTAGATTAAAACTAACAAAGCTGCCGTAAACTCTCCCAAAAAGGTATTTTCAAAGGTTACAAATGTCCTTTGATTGCATGCCATTTGATTGCATGCCTTTAATCCCACGCCATTTTTTGCAGCCTTCGTGCATTGCAGTGAAGGTTTCATGTTGTTCTGTATCCAAACACCGAGATCCTTCTGTGAAGATTCAGCGGGAAGAGTGAAGCCTTTTAGGTGATATGACATGACACGCTCAGTTGAGTGGTGGTTTCTTGGACGCAGAGGAAAGAAGGCACACTTCTGCAGGTTGAACTCGAGGAGCCGGTTCTCGGACCACGATTGCAGTCGGTGTAATTATTTTGAAGGGCTTTATGGTTTTCGGTCCCTTTATGACTTTTCAGAGCTAAACGTCGTCGGCAAACATTCTTTTACCACAGTCGAGGTACTGTAGGCTGTCCTTTCCGTATAGGTTAAAGATTAGGGGTTCAAGAACCGAGCCTTGAAGCACACCGCTAGTCACGCTCACCCATTCTGCCATGTCATCTCCGATGCACACACGCTGTTTTTGACAAATAAGAAACTCCCTTTTCCACTTTAAAAGATCACCCCTGATACCGAATGCACTAAGTTTATGCAAAAAGGTGGTGGTGTGGGACATTGTCGAATGCTTTGCGGAAATCGATGTACACGACATCGACTTCGAAGCCGTCTTCTAAATCCATGGTCCAGACTTCCAGGCAAGTTAGCAATTTTGAGGGACAGGAGCGGCCTCTCCGATGTCCATGCTAAAAAGTCAGTAAGATGTTATTTTTGTCACAAATTGTTGTATAGCACTCTTTAAGAGGACTTCCATTGTTCTGCACGAGAGGTAAGTCAAAATTATAGGCCGAAAGCTGTTTGCTGTCATCCTGCTACCCCCTTATATTAAGGAACGAGGTTTGCTACCTTCCACGGTGAGGGGCATTCTGCTGGTTCTCATTGACAGCTCAAAGAGAATTGCAAGAGGTTTTTCCAGCTTTTTCGATGGTTCCTTAAGTACCAGTTCGGAAAGCCCATCGGATCCAGGAGACGTGTCTGGCTTGATTTGGCTGAGGATGCGTTTAACTTGCTCGACGGAAAAGGCAACGGTTGAAATTAAGGCAGTATTTTTGTCTTCTGGGAATTCCACCGTAAATTCCACCGATTGAAAAAATGAGACCTTTATTGTGCTTTCTATGGTTCTTCAACTAATAAGTTTGCAAGGCTGTTTTTTATACATGCAATATGATCCCTGTGTTTTGTCCTACTGCGGATGAACCCATTGAACTTTTTGCGGCATATGATGGATTCTGCTGTCAAACGGCACTCAAACGAAGTTCTGTCAAACAATATTTGTTTGCGGCATTTATTTCATTGCGCATTATATTCGGCGAATTTCCTTGAATCATAAAGATGTAAGTACTTTTCCCACAGCCTATGCTTCTTCTTTATGACCTTTTTTGTCATCCGAGTGAGCCATGGTGGCTGAGCACCTGGTCTCACTATTGTCATAAGGCATTGGGATTCGACTAAATGCCCTATAATCCCCTGGAAAAACTAGCAGAAATCTTATAAATCTGTCAAGTTAAATAAACAGGGTTCCTCTGAGACAACATGTCTTCTTGCGTTAAAATCACCCTTCCAAGCATTTCTGTGCCGTTTAATATGTGATTGTGGTTTCAATAGGAGAGAGCACACGCAGATTTTATATAAATATAAATCGTATATTTAAGGTCCAGAGGGCCCCCTCATTACAAAATTAATATCGCGGTATAAATAAATACAAATTGAATAATTGCTGCACTATGTGAACTGCTATATGAACAGCAGAAATTAGAAGTATGGTAGGCATATCCGATTCAGAACGATTAACCATTTTTAAAAAATAGTCAACAATCTTTGGAATATACAGTGAACTAGGAAAGAAGCAGTTAAAATAACTCCTACGATTAAATTTGGGGCTGCTTTCGGCAAGCCGTCAAATTAAAAAAAAACTGCTTCTCTAAAAAATAATAACTAGAGTTGATGGGATTGGTACGATTCAATGATAGAGTACTGTGATATTGCTGACAACGTATGAGGGTTCGGAACGCTCCTTGTTGAGTGAGAGATAATATAACAGTCAGAGCTACTGTCTATAACCATCATGGAGATGAGAGAGGAGGAAATCATCGTAAACAACAGGATCGAAATGAAGAGGGGGACATTAAAGGTCAGGAGATCATTACCGAGATGCGACCTTGCTGACTGCATAGTCCACAAACAAAGAGGCGAAAATATCAGAACCCGCCATGATCATCAACAGATCCTGGAGAATATCGTCCTGGTTGCGAAATTGGAGGAAAGTATCAAGTTTTTCAAGAGTTGGAATAGAAATTTGAAAAGGAGGAACGAAAAAAGGAAAGCGAAGATTGATTCTGTATAGGATAATGGAAACATTTTAAAAAATCAATATAATGTCAAGGGAACTGCCTCAAATATCAGAAGGACCCTTTTCAAAATCATTCGAAATATCTAAACAAATCACTTTTTATTGGAAGTAAAGAAAGCCTGCTTCAAAAGGTACGGGCCGACATTTATGGGGTTCACTATTTTTGATTATTACGGCGGCAGCTTAAGTGAATGCTGTTTCGCTACCTCCTTTTTACTTTAACAGTAGAATAACTTTGAATTACTAAATGCATTGTTCAGTAGGTCTTTCTCGAAAGCTGGCCATGTTCTGAGAATAATTTGTCTGTTTATGTTTCTTTGGGTGTGCATGTCGTCGTCGACGTATGCAGTGCTGATCTTAGTTCAGATAAATGAAACTATGAAGAGGTTTCTCTATATTTTCTTTAAAGGCCCACAACTGTAGCAACAGGCGCCATCCTTGAGCGAACGAAGGTCGCCATACGAATTGTACGATTCCTTATAATTCCGCATAATTCCTGATTGTTCTGTAGACAAATCCAACAAACCAATGGTACAGGAAAATCCGTAACCACGTACGTTGACATATTTTCTGCTTGCAAATTTTTGTTCAATCCCTATTTGACTTTGAACATTTATATTTATTGTCTTCAATAACGTTATAAAGCGCAAATCTTAAACATTTATGCAAAAGTTTGTGTACTTCAACACTTCCGAATATGGATATTGATGTCACGATATAATTTTGTACAAGGTACCATACAGAGATATTTCCTTTGATTTTTTCTTACTGTTGTTAATTATGAAAAGGGGACGAGAGCCAAGATGAGTGCGGCAGGCGGGGGTCAGGTAGGGAGAAAAGTGGCGTTATACCAACCTGCGGTAGGATCAAAATTTAATTTTGATTTTTCGTATTCACGTCACTGCCTAAAAGCCGGGTGTGGTACGCATTTCCCAGTTAACCACTTGAATATCGAACATAACTCGATGCGCGTTTACATTACTATAATGGTGGACTCCCAACAAAAAGAAAATAGCTTGTATTCCAGTCTGAAATCAAGGAAAATCCTTGAAATTCCGTCATCTTCCAGAAGATACTTTTCAAATTAGTACTGCTCGCCTTCGATACTTAGTTTTTTATTGTTTTTGTTGATTATGCTGATGTTGAGGTTTATGCGGTTGTTGTTGTTGTTTTGATGATGATGAGGAGGTTGCCTGCGCTACCTTTTTACGATTTTAGCTCTTTTTCCCAAGCGTTGTAACTTTCGTTCACTAGAGATCATTCTTATTCGTCCCATAGGATTTTGCTGACCACACAGGTTTAACTCCTACAGAACTATAGCGTGGGCGGGCAAATTAGGACCTTACCCATAAACCGTAAGCGAAATATCGTAATACGGGGTGTCCCAGAATCCACGTCCTGCATTCCGAAGGAACGAGTGACACACGATCTAGATCTTCTTCATGAAAATGCCAGTGCAGTCCTGAAGAAAGGGGAATTTACACCGTGCAAAAAGCTTTCCAACTAGGCAAAGCAGACCCCAGCCGTGACATGAAACTATCCCCAAGGCCTCTAAAAATTATTTTAGGAAACAAAACTCAGGCAGCACTTCTGTTAGAAGGAAGAATGACCTAACGGGGATCGCACAAACAAGTTTTTTTCAGCCGGACTATGAGCCGAGGGAACGGTTGAAAATGAGGGAACTACGGAGAGAATTGAGGGAGAGAATTGGCAGAGGGAAGAAACGGCTGAAAATCAAAGACTGTCAAATAGTCCAGATAAATGTGTCCTTCCTGTGGCCAACACCTGTAACACTGAAGGCTGGGTCTCCCCGACAAATTGAGCATTGAAAGCCATCTCTGAAAATGAACAAAGCCTGTTTAACAAGCTGGATGACCTTAGAAACGTAGTGGATGAAATTAAACCAGACGTTATGGCTTCACTGAAACGTGGCTCACTGCAGACATGACTGATTCTGAAAGATCACTCAGAGGATATCAACACTTCAGGAGAGAAAGACCAAGTCGAGGAGGAGGAGTCATAGTTTATGTCATTCGCAAGCTCACCGCTATTGCTGACATACAAATTCAATTACGCGTTGTGGAAGTCTTAAGCGTTACTATATCTGCTATGTATTCCAGACGACTGACGATATCGATTGTGTACCGTTCGCCTTATCAGACTTCCGATCAGGATCTCATTCTCATAACGGAACGCTACAAAGCCAGTGAGAAGAAAGATGTCCTAATTGTTAGGGATTTTAACGCTCCTAGTATTGACTGGAAAACATGGACTGCACAGGGAAAGCCAGATAACTTCAACCACAAACTTTCGCAATGGGCAACAGACAAACTTCTCTGTTAGAACGTCACCTTTGGAACACGGATGAGAGAAGGACAACAGTCAAACTGTCTTGACCTGATTTTTACACGAGATGAGGACAATGTGCTAGACCTACAGGATCGACCGTCATTAGGGTCAAGTGACCACATTACGCTGTGCTTCGAGTACTCACTGTTTTCCAAACCAAATTTACCTGATACTTGGGAAAAAAACATTTGGATGGGAGACTTCTCACTTATGAGAAGAAAAATTTCAGATATATCCTGGGAAAAAGAACTAAATGGTGGAACCAATAAAGATTGGGCGACATTGAGCTTGTTATTGAAAAGGATTGTTTACCTCAACTGTCCTCCCAGGAGAAAGACAACCACAAACCACCCAAAGTGGATAAACGCAAACTTGAAGGGCTCTTTCAAAAAAAAGGAATCGCTTCTGAAAGCGTTACAGACAAACCGGCTCCGATGCTCACTGACGGTAATATAAGCAGCAACGCAACGTTTGTAAATGTGAGGCTTCTAAGCTGCGGAGGAAGTTCGAACTAAACATACTACAAAAATCGCTGGAACACCCAAAATGCTATATGGCTACATACGGAGTATAAAGAGAATTCAGGAAATGATTCCTGCCCTTAGGTCTGCAGACGGAAAACTGGAGACCGACGATCAGGTTAAAGCATCCCTTTCTTTCAAAATTTTTTCAGACCGTCTTAACCCGAGAGCCTAGTAATTTTCCTGCTATTCCAACAGTTTGTCAACCAATGTTTACCCCTCATTTTCCTTCCTCATCACCTCCTCCTCATCCACAACAGAGGACCTAGATCTAGACTTTTTACCGACCATATTTAGAACCGAATTACTTCGTATAAAGCCTGCCAAGTCGCCTGGGCTGGATAGAATTCCTGCATTAGCACTTAGAGAACTTGCTGATGAACTGTGTTTACCATTGTCCATCATTTTCAAAAAGTCCTTTGAAGAAAGCAAACTCCCGGAAGAATGAAAGTGTGCATTCATCGCCCCGATCTATAAAGAATGTTCACGACTCGATTGTGAAAATTACCGCCCTGTCAGCTTAACTTGCATAGCGTGTAAAATAATGGAGCGTATTATCAAGAGGCACTTAATGCATTATCTTGAAAACAATCAAATCCTATGTAATGTCCAACACGGCTTCCGTCCAGGACGTTCCTGTCTCACGAGTGCCCTTCAGTTGCACGAGAAATGGACAAAGGCAGCAGATAAGGGTCATCCAGTAGATGTTGTATTTTTTGACTTCAAGAAGGCCTTTGATAGTGTACCACACGGGCTTCTTTTACAGAAGATTTGGAACGTCGGAATTCGTGGAAAACTTTTCAATTGGATCAAGAGTTTCTTTTCGTTCAGACAACAGAGAGTTGTTGTTGGAAACTCTAGCTCGCAATGGGCAAAAATCGAAAGTGGTGTTCCAGAGGGTTCTGTTTTGGGCCCCCTACTCTTCCTAATGTACGTTAACGACTGTCTCAATGACCTAGATTGTGAAGCTGTCATGTTCGCAGATGACATAAAAATATGGACTGAAGTCCGCTGCGCTGATGACGCAAAAAGGTTACAGTCGAATATTGTCAAACTAAGTGCCTGGTCGGCTAGGTGGCTGCTTAAGTTTAATGTATCCAAGTGCGTAATCCTACACATCAGCGCCGGTCGAAAAGTATCGCTGAAACACCAGTACTTTATTAATGACACTGCATTAAATGAGGTAGAAACACACAAAGATCTGGGCATGTGGACAATTGCAAATTTGATGCCCTCAGAACACTGTAAGAAAGCAGTACAGAAGGCAACATGTAAACTGCATTGGATCAGACGTGCGTTTAAAACATTCCCCCCCTGATCTCTTCGGAAAAGTATATGGCATTTTCGTGAGACCGCACTTAGATAACGGAATACCAGCCTGTATACCGTGGATGAAGAAAGATATTGAACTACTCGAACAGGTACAACGGAGAGCAACGAAGATGGTTGACGGTTGTACGACTTTACCGTACCAAGACAGATTGAAAAAGCTTGACTTATTTCCTCTTTCCTACAGGCACTTACGGTGTAGCCTGGTCTGGACATTCCGGATTATCCGAAGCCACGATTCCTCCCCGAGATCGGAGGATTTCTTCGAGTTTGGCTGCACAACTCATCTGCGTGGTCATCCCTACAAGGTCAATAGCGAACGCACTCGATTGAACTTCAGAAATTTTTTTTCAGCCAACGAGTGGTACGAGCTTGGAACTCGTTACCAAGTGAGATGGTTAACTCTGACAGCATTTATGATTTTAAAATAAGACTTGATGACATAATATTTGACAAAAGACGACTCTCGCAACATGATTACTTAAAACCAGCCTTTTAACATCTTTCGGTTTCTAATTTTCTTCCACAATGTTTCGCCTATAGATGTGAACACGCATTTGAAGTTTTGTTATGCTTTGACTCAAAAATTTTTAAATATGCACCACTTTTATACTGACTGTACACATGGAATGATAGTTTTATATAAATAGGGTCATCAAAGGCAATGCCTGTAACCCTTCAAAATATATTTATATACTTATATAAAAAAGGTTAGTCATATTACTCAGTTAGCTGAACATAGTAAAATTTACTTTTTCTGCAAAGTATAAGAGGCCCCAAATAATCTAAGGAGTTCACGTAAAGTCAAAGAACCCAAAGCACCCACTTATTATCCTGGGTTTTTCCATTTATTTGGGTTCTTTTGGTTTGCACTTTTCTTTCGATGTGTTCCCGACTTTCCACTTTCCAGTCTAGTGATTACTGGTTAGCTATATAACGTTGTGCTGAAGCTTAGTGCCTTATTAGAATCACATAATTAAATCGATTCTTGTAGAAGTACAGTTACTTCGTTGGGAATTAGTGCGTTCACAATAACTTGGAGACCTTTTTGAAATCTTGAAAGTGCCCACTTGAACTGAACTGAGCCATGTTGTTTGTCTCAGCCTAGTGACTTCAGGAATAGTTTCGTGATGTACGCCTCGAAGGATGATAGAAGGCTTGGTGGGCGTGCTGACGAACCGCGCGTTGGCACTGTCACAAAAATGTATCCTACATTTGGATATATTAATGATGAAATTTTCTTCCCGCGTCGGTATGTCTCACACTTCATCAAAATATTTGTAGTTCTGTCATCGGTCCTATGGTCGATGTCGGTGATACTGTCGCTGCGAACGCCACTTTCCACCCAGATCTTCCCATAAAATGGAACGCCGAGGAAGTTTGGCGTATTGAACCTGACCACTCGGAGGATCGTCGCAATGTTCGACTCGAGCCGAAATTTTCTCGTCCATTAGATCACAGATCCTCTCGGAAAGACAGGCCATCGGACCACCGTCTTGAGGCCGAGCGAAGGTATGGTAGGCCCATCTTAAATATTTTTAGGCACTCACGCCCGCATTCGCGAAGCCCTGCATATCAGAGGAACAGAAGAGCATCGGAACCGCGTGAACAGCGTTTGGCAACGCCTGCTCTACAGTCTCTCTTGCAGCCGAACGCAGTATCCACCCGACTTTCCGTAGTGCGAGATCTAAAAGCGCCGGAACTTTTCTCCCTTTATAGACTGATAGCTCCACCAATTTATCTGTACAAGCTCAAATGCGCGTGGCAAGATTCCTTTCCGATGACGCAACCCTTCCAGTCTTCAAAGGAAGTCCGTTTCCATGTAAGAGTTTTTAGCTTTTTCAAGTCGTCTTTTATTGGCCTTCTTCGTGAATACAGGGCGTCTTGTCATTACACGAATACAGCAGCCGTATATTCTACTCTTTCGAATTATCAGTTGTCAAGTTAAGGTTCATGTGCGGTGGCGACCTGCTCACGTCGGTATGCATGCTACTGCATAGCCCACTGTTGCCAGCAACATGATACGACTGCACATGTCCGGTCATTGTTTAGAAACATTGACGAGAATTTCATATGTCTAATAATACTGGTGGTTTATGATTCAATCGTGTCACGGCACGTGCCGAATTTGTTTATTGTGTTGTTTTGTAAAAGGTTTCTGAAGAACAAGTTTTTGGGAAAATCAATCCTTTATGAGGTAAAATACCTATTAGTGTTTCCGTCAAGCTACATCAGTAAGGGATAGCGCTGCCTGCCAGCGGGAATCGCATGTCGTCTTTGTGTAGCCATAGTCTGAACGTGTTCAAACGTGCGAATTTTTTGCTCGCGGGCATTTTGAATGCAGTCATGCAGGTTGACCTATATGACAGTCATTGGGATTGTTTCATATGTTAGCTCCGCCTACTCTTGGTCGAAAATTTTGCAGTTTTGAAAAATGACTTCTGACTGAGTAATGCATATTCTGACCATTACCTTACTGTTTCTTGGGTCGCCGCTACTTGTCGTGGTGCCTCAAATCCAACGAGTAAGCCAGCTTTTGTGCGTGAGACCAGATTTTATGTCACGACCTATTGCGCCAGATATCATCTGCAGTCGGTTCGGTCCTGACTTACAACTGGTATACAACAGAAGAGATGTTAGTGCAGCCATCCTTACCTCGTTATAAATTTCGTTCGCTTTCTAACTGTCAAAAGAATTGGCCTGAAAATTTTTCTGACGGGTGACCAAGTCTATCCGAGTTAACCCAGAGTTCATGGCGAGTACGTACATTCCATTTATGATTGAGAGCTTGAAGTCAGGCCAGCCAATATCTACAGCTGTTTCCAGTCGTCTGGACGTCATATTAGACTTTTCATATGCTATGTACAGGTAGGAGGACGGGTGCCGAACTTCTGACCATCTGCGGAGGTGCTTTTATTTCCTCTGCTTCATAGAAGACGTGACTAAGTAATGCTGGTAAGATTTTGTTTAGTTTCCTGCGAAATATATTGTTTGTGAACAGCGCAAACCTCAATACACCTGGCTTCATATCAATTAGGGTTCTTGTTGCGTGGAAAATGGTGCCGTTTGGCATAACATGCATTGCTTTTAACGTCAACCACAAGTGGCAATCTTGATCCTTTAAATTCACCGATGAGATTCTGACTGCAAAAAGTATATATTTCATGACGGACAACGACTGGTGTGAACACCGACATCGTCTTGAGATCATTCCCGGGTGAAGTACACGACTTCTTCCCAGTAAAGATAGTCGGAACTCTTTGCATCAGCATCTTGAGAATATATGAAGTCATCCAGTAGGGACAACTGAGGTCGTTCGAACACATTTTATATGGTCCGTCCCCTTAAATTAGACGTTTCTGTGCTGTATCTGACGTCGTTGCCCGTCTATTAACGTCAGTTCAAAAGCTGCCGCACGTGGTCGGCCAAACACGGTTCTCGAACGGATCGTCACGCGTGGAAAGATATGATCCACGGCATCGAGTTCAGGTAGGTAAGGTATGATTTGGCTTCCAGTGAAAAGGAATTTGTCAGTGAATTTTATCGTGATTTCTTAGGGAAATTGACATGTCAGTGACTTATGTGAATTTCACAGAGTTAGGTAAATTCCAGAAAAGCACATATCCGCCTCGTGGTTAGAGGCCAATATACCGTTTTCTCTGATAAACTTCTTCAAAGTCTGGAAGCTCAAACAGTTTGTGTGATCGTTTATATCATGTTCACTAATGGCTCGTTAAGCAGAACAGATCCCACCACCCACGAGCATGCATCACTTCATTAATAAAATGATGCTTTCTGTTGTGCGTAGCGTACTTGAAACATATTTGTCATTTTCCTTTTCAGCAAGTCAACAAAATGGCCATACGTTTAGTTAACATTGAAGACCATTCTTACCAACCAAATCCCGCCTTCGCCGTCGGTGTCCTACTTCTTAGCTGTCCTCCACCCTCAGACTTGTATGAGCGTTGTGTAGCATCAACGCCCGAATCGAAAATTCGTCCCCTCACCAAATGCATTAGCATGCTAACCGCGTCTCGAGATGGTTTGCGTGCCATCGGTGGTGACTGGATTCCAGAGCTGGATGGCGCCGACCCGGCGTCGAATCCCCAGACACTTATCAATACTGCCATAAGGACGTGTAAAGATTCAATTGGCCTGGATCTCTCTGGATGCACTCGATGGTAAATTGGCGTTTTTTTATTCAGCATAAATGAGGAACCCGTCCATCCACTCTTTAACAAACAGACTTCGTAAGCATAATCCGAGATCAATTCCGTCCCCTCTAAAACCGCTCCAATTCTCACCCATTTTTATCTGGGTTGTTAAATGTTATTCTGGTCCCCCTCTGTGTTTTGTCCACGGCCATTTAGACATGTTGTATCACCGGGACATGGGACGTGACGTAGACAGTACGTGATTTCGCTTCACTATAAACTAACGCGTAGGTCACCCGTGCCCTCGAGGACTGTGGGCTGTCAAAGTCTCGTAAACTATAACCAAGTGATAGTGGGCTTCTGGCATAGGCTTCATTCTTTTCCTCGACTGAAGATAATTTGAATGGTCGCAAGTTCGTTAACAGCCTTGGTTCTGCTGTTTGTGCATATGACCGGGTCGCATGGCTTAAGTCCAACTTAAATTTTAATACCTACATAGGTCCACCGTCTTACATCTCATTGCGTCTCAACTTTAAAATACATAGACGCTCATCCTGCTCCTGCCATCTATCCCTTGTCCCTTTCCAGGTATCGTTTCCTCGAATTTCGATATAGCCGCTCTGAAGGTCAAGCTTGGCCATCCGTCAATGAACTTTTCGGAAAGGGAGGACAATGGGGCGCTTTCGAGGATTCTCAACGGCATAGATCTCGTGATTCAACTCTAGCCGACGAAAAATCTGCTCGTTCCTCTAAAGCCCAACTCTCGGAAGACCGACTTAAATCTGATACAGAGTCCATTGCCGGGTCTTCTTCAGCCGCAAAGAAAACCGAAAATTGTGTTGCTGATGCATCTCCACACACTCCTGAGGACTCTGACTTCGCTTCATCTCACCGCGTCGTTGTATACTTTGTACCCGACATCTGGTCTATCATGCCGGACACGGAGCAGTGGGAGAAAATCAAATCCAAATATCAGGACCCGAAGTCGTATGTCGCTTCTGACCCAAAATCCGACACTGTCAAGTCTGATATCGCTGCTTCAACGAGCACATCAATGGAGGCGAATGGCGTTAATACAAACTCTCCAACTTCTGATGCCTCGGGGACATCCGATGGCCTAACAACTACACAACTTAAACAGGAAGCAACAGAAACGGAGGAACTTCGTGCAAACGCATCGGGAGTCATCGCGGATACGGATTCTGGATCATCTGGGACTCAAGCAGAAGCCTCCGCGGTACAAGAGGTGCAACCCTGTGTTTAGTTGTTCTTTGTACAAGGATTCTTGACTATATGTCCCTGGAAGCTCGTCCGAAGCTCAACCCTCTTCTTTCACACCGACCCCTACGATATGGTTGGAGGCTCTCCTCCATACCCAAACTAAGAAGCCCAGTGCCCTCCCAAAGGCTTATAATAAGTCGCGTAGCCCTATGAACTTCCGTTTGTTTTAGAAAACTGGAGTTTACTTGAAGTTTGTTGTTGCCAAATAACTCTGTCTAACACCTCTATCTATTTTAGGTGTCGGCGGCCAACGGCAGCTCGCGGTTGATGCACCACAGCAAGATTGACATTAACGTGCTTAAGGTTAGTCAATTTCATACGGAATGCACGCTAGTTGTTATCCCGATTGATTTTCTTTGAAAGATGGGTGTCTGGTGTCTAAGAAAAAGTATCTATTATGGAAATATTAATTTCGGCAGTCTAGGTTACAAGTAAAGTTCAAATAACCAATTGTTCTCTTGCCGAACGGTCTGCTCATAGAAAAAGCTTGTGGCCGAAGCGGAAGCAGTATCAGCCGAATACTTCCAGGTCGTTGACCGGGTTTCGTATCCATACAGGATTGTCTCGCCAGAAAGCTCGTACACTGCTTCGTCTTGTGTTAATCTCGTGCCAATGCCCGAAGTTCCCATAAAGTTAGGCAAAGTTCGATTGCTTCAGTTAACTGATATGCAATTTTGCCTTACCCTCTTTACCAAAATCTCGATCGAAGGCAGAAAACCTGTTCATCATCCGAAGATGTTAAACTTTCGTCGTGGTCGGTCTGGCACCGAGTCATTGGACCCCAAACGATCGTATTTTTCAGACGTATTTCGACGTCGCACAAAACAGCATCATACCATACGGCTTTTTCTACAAAAATTTGGCCTGCTAGCATTGCGACATCCTTAGCTTGCAGAGTATCCCACGTACGCTGAACGGTGATTCGCTCCTTGTAATCGTCTATGGTCAAGTGCATGGTCCCCTATCTAATGCAACCGATGTGTCCGGGCATTGTTTTAAAGAATAATTTAAAACGGGAACTGTTGAGCGCATTGTAAAGGCGATGGTTAAGTCCACAAACGCTTTACGTTGTTAAACCTCAGTAAACTTGCATTATTTGTCCCAGCTTCTGTGAGATGGCACGATTGATGACAGTGATCCCATTTGTTTCAGTTAAATACACGGTAAAGTTACTAAACCAGACTAGGTAGATACTGGTTGCAGTATTTGCTGACTCAGCATAGCGGGGAGTACTAACCAAAACAATCCTGAGCAACGCGGGCTCGTAGTTGATGCCTTCGTTAAACGTAGAAGTCATTGGGTTGTACAACTGTGCTTTGCACATAATCGATAAGGCTTATTCCGCCTCTTCTCGTGTATTTTTCGCACTGTTTGGTGTCGTGCGATTTCTTCCGAATTAATCCATGTGGTCGATTAAATAGTATTGTTTACTCCCGAAACAATGTTCATCAGTCTCTTTGTTCTAGTCTTGGCTGTCCTGTCGGAAGTCGCACTAAGTGGTAATCCCCATCAACGATTTTCGGGTGCCAGATCGTCCGCAGTTAAAAGCCCTAAAGAACGGAATGTCTCGTCTGACAAAACCTTGCCTAGATTTCCTCTGATCGTTGATCTGAATAAACCATAGGACTCATCGTTATTATTTTTGCAATCTGAACTACGCTGAATATCTCAGGCAATTTCGCTCCAGAATTCGTTTTAGTCGTGTGTTACATCCCGTGTTCTCGACATCTATCATCGAAGTTTGGATTGAATTGAAAGTGTGTTGGGTAAGTTTACTGATCGTTGTTCAGTGTTCTGGCACGGATGCTGTGGGCGCTTGCCCTGAAAAGGATTGTCCTTAGTCTTGTGATGATGGCTGTTGCGGACCCACCTGTGTTCAAAATCCCAACAACCCTCATGAAATGGTCCAACTACAGTACTGCGATCTATGCTACGACTTCCGCGCTAACCGACGCGCCCCGCAACCCTGGTCCAGTGGTGTTGGCAAATAGAAGGCGAACTGTACTACTCAACCGGAAACAAACTTGGTATTGGATGCTGGAATTTACGAACTTTTCTCGACCCTGGTACCCGACGTCTGACGGTGCGCAGTCTTCAGTGCCACGTGGCTGTCTGCTTGTCTGAAGCCCGAATCGCCGATTCAGGCGCAATTGAAATAAAGATTCCGGGAGTCAACTCCCGCCTTATCTTGTATCACAGTAATCCACGTGACTTCTAGATGGCACAGCGTGGTTATTGCCCTCTTGAAACAAGCAAACCACGCACTACTTGCTTTGGAACCATTCAATGACCGGATGGCTTACGCGCGACTGAAGGGTCACTATACTAACATCTCTGTCGTCTCCGCGTTCGCCCCAAAACCAACAGCCAAACGCGATAAAGAGGTTTACTCACAGCTGCGGGAGTTAGTTGAAAGACTTTCGCCATGACCTGCTGATTGTTGCCGGGCACTGGAATAACTGGACTGGACCCGGTGGCTCGTCAGTCACCTTATTTGTCCTTTTGTACTTGGTTCTCAATGCCACAATGGTGAGAGAATGCTGAATTTTTCTGACCAGAACCCACTCACCAACACCGCTACAAAAACCTGCTGACTTGTTATTCAAGCGACGGCCATGCTGCCAGTCAGCTCAACTGCATCCTAGTTGGTTCAGGGTTACGCAGTTGGGTTCACGATAGCAAATCGATGCCTGATACCGAAATTGGTAACGCCAGGGTGTCTGAACATGGTCTCGTTCACACACCTGAAGGTTTACTTCTCATCTGCATCCAAGATGATACGTTCAAAACCTTGAGGTTTTAAAAATCCGGCAACCCATCACTGTTGAGGCCCTGAGCACAGGACTTCGGTCCTCTTTTTCCAACCCGAGGCAACGGATAAGGCAGTGAATAATGGTCATCACTAAAGACAGCTGAGAAAATTCTCTGATTCACCCTGCGGTGCCGTAGTGATTGGATTAGCAGACGATCATATGGTTCCAGCTAGGTCCCGCGCCGATGATTCCTTCCGCCCCCTCTTGAGCACAACAAAGTCGGCTATGGTTGGCCGGTGGAAATATTGTTTCGAAATAGCGAGCTCAATCAAGCAGGCCTTAAACGTTGATGGCATTCGAAAACTACCAAAATTTGCGGTAAGCCCTCGACTGATCCGATGTGAATGGTGGCTTTTTTACTGACTACTCGGCCAAGGTCGAACGATGACATGAGCACTTCGTTTGACCCACTCGTAAAAAACTCGGCGGCCTCAATGGGATTCGAACCCACGTCAGCAAGGGGAAGGCTTTAGTACAGCCACCGCTCTAGCCAACTGAGCTACGAGGCCCCACGTTGGCCCACATATATTTGATGAGCAACCAACTACACTCGGCAGCGGAGTTGCATCTCTCCAGCCCATGCATTGTCATGCAACTCCCTTTCCTAGCGAGTTGTCGATGCAATACGGACGCCGCACAACAAAAAGGTACTCGAGAAGGATGATATTCCCGCAGAAATCTACCAGTCTTGTGTCCACACTGTGCACCCTGACTCCATGACGTGATTGAGCAAGCGTGAGGAGATGAATTAGTTCCCAATGAGCGGAGTTCGGGCATCCTGCTGTCTGTCTTCAAAAACAGGAAACAAGGCAAAGTGCGGCCTATGCCTCATCGAAGTTGTTGCGAGGGTCTCCGCTATTGTCTTCAAATGGTTCCAGTCTGTACGAGCCTAGAACAAGGCCCGACCAGGCCGGATTTCGAGCTGGACGTGGGCACCAGGCATTCATCCTGAGGCGCATTCTGGAATTCCGTCATGGCTACCAGAAACCCACAGCCATCTCATTTGTTAACCTCGCCGATGCGTTTGATTCCGTCCATCGCGTGTCCCTGTGGCGAATAATGGAACTAGATGGTTTTGTCATGATCAAGACCTTTTACCTTTCCACCACTGCGCGTGTTTTTATCCCTAATCTCTTGCAATCGTTCGATATCCGATCTGGTGTTTGACGAGGTTGGTGTGAAATTCGCACGCGGACGCCAGCTGACTGACCTAGACTACGCTGACGATATCGGCTTGCTAGCCACAGGCTTTTATTACCTACCGTCTGTAGTGTCACGTGTGAATAAGATCTCTACTTCGGTGTGCTTATCCATGAATGCTCGAAAAACGCGTTGTTTTCGAGCTGAATTCCTGCCCAGGAAGAAGGCAGCCATTAGGTTAATGGCACTTTGAAGGACCAGTCACTGGTTTTTCTGGAACTTCGTTCAATTTTTCATGAGTATTTGTTTATGCTTCTTTTAGGTTTCTGAACTCCGTGAGCAACTTTCCCTGCGAAAGTTAGACACAACTGGCTTAAAGGCTCAGCTCTTTGCACGCTTGAAGGCTGCCTTGGAGTCCGAAGCGGAAAACGAGGCTGCAAGACAAAAACGTAAATCTTCTTAAAGCCTACTTGCCAGTTATAACTTAAATTTATTTGTTTTTAGGTTGCCTCACCACGCATTTGACTAGCTAATCTGATAAACCTTACAGAAAATTTTGCCTAATCCCCGTTGCTGGAGTCTTTTATCCGTACTAACATCACTCTTCCAGTTTGCCTATTCGACCACTGTTGCCAGTACTGTCTTTTTTTGAATATCGACCTTGATACAAGAATACCTAAAATTAACAGCCGAAATATACCTGTGTACTAATAGCGATGTTATTTACCTTGTGCGGCTTATGGACGTGCTAAAATTGGGTAATATATGCTTATTCTACTATACGCATGGTTTCAGCATTTTATGTACGGGTCGTCCGAATATCGCCTTACTGATTAGGCTGAATTTCAAAACGGCTCATAGATGTGACAGCACTGTAGCTTAAAACCTCGTTAAATTGCTCTTATTGAAAAATTAAACAACAATTTCGAGCAAGGCTTGGCTAACTATAAAATTATCGGGCCTATGTGAGGGGCACGCACGCGCTCTTTGGTATGTCAACCGACTAGCGACTAAAACGCTTATGCGCCTTTTTATTTAGCGTTCTCTACTAGCCCTACTATTCCTCCTCCCAACGGTACATTTGTCCGGAAATACCTTGTAGGTTTAACTATCACTTAATGCTAAATAAACACGTCCAGAGAATAAGGCAAAGGCGAAGAAGTACACAGAATTTAAGGACGTCATGCAATTTCGCTACCTCTTATTCAACTCTGTACGGTAGATGCCGGGAGATTGCATGGTGGCATTAGATTATGCATATTTCTTCGCCTTTGCCTTATTTAGATTTAGTCCGGGAAAACAGTATTTCACTTCTAGAGAAGTCGCGCTTGAGCATTGACGTCTTCGACTTGCGAAAACAGCCCGAATGTGCTTATACCCACGTACGTTTCACACTCAAAAGCCTCAACAACCCTTGTCATCCTTCTTCATTAAGATATTGCGGTACACTTCAAATGCTCTGCATTTTATTTGAAAAGTCACGGCATCAATAATAATCAACGGCAAATTAAGGTCTTACGACTAGTCGGTTTCTTACAAATTTTCCCGAATTCCTTCAACGCTTTTTCTTTTATCAGTCAAATCTGTGTTGCATGACAAATTGGAGATCGTCCACATGAATTTCTGCCCCATTTTTGCAGCTTATTCGATTGAGAAATAGCCTCTACACATGCCCATTACATCGGTATCGTTAGGAATTCGCTGGCAGTTCCGACGCCTTTGAATTGGGTTAGAACTTCTATTGAAGTTCTCCTCATTAAGCTAGGAATCTGTCTCCGCTCATTGGTTCTCAGTTCGTTATAACTGGATTTGTGTTTCCACTGTCCCCAGTCCGCACACCCCTTACAGACGATACCGCCTACGTGTTACAGTGCACGCGCCTGAAGCCGGCTTATCTCATGTGCAATATGGTGATCTCAAGTGGTGGTCTTTCCCACTTGTGCTTCAGGCAACGATTTTTAGCCCTGCTAATTCCCGTAAAACTGGTATGTCTTAATAACTGACCGAAAAGTTGCTTCTCAAACACTCACCTTTTGCCGTTGTCACCGATCATCCTGACCTGTCACTTGTCTCTATCTATTTTTTGCAGCTCATAAATCCTCCTGTGTAAGGTGGTTTCGATCTGCAGCTGTGGTCACGAATAGATCTAATTTCATGATTACATGCAGCTAATTGGGGTATTTTCTGCTGCTATTCCGATAGAATCATTTTCACGAACCTCTAAAATTGAGTTCTTGTCAGAATTTTGACCAGACCCCAATTCCTTCATGTTCCTATGGCTTACCTGCACGCTTTTTGCTCAGTTGAGGAAGAAGAAAAGGCGGCCCGACAGGCTGCTGCGAATGCAGCACTCTCCGAAACGGTAGCTGACAAAGGCAAGACCGGCTCTGCTGCCGAAGCCCCCAAGGGCGCTGCAGCTCCAGCGGCGACAGCAGCCACAGAGTCCTCTGATGCAACCGACCGTCCGGAACCAAAACTGCCCGTTTTGCCTGAGCAGCCTTCTTTGGTTGTTCAGCTGAAACCGAATGCCCCTTTCTCTCTAGTTGTGTGTAGTCTTGAGGTAATTATTTGGCAGATGATTTCTTGCACTGTGCTTCCCTCGTTTACATCTCCCTAATACCATTTACTTTCTCTTGTAGACAATCATCACTCTGTCCAAGGGTCACTACAAGCCGTGCAATCAAGTTTACGAGCTTTTTGTTTGCGCCAATCACATACTGCATATGCTTCATCGTGACGCCACTTTCACATTCTACAAGGCCCTCGTTGTCCTGTCTGATCGTAAACAGTTAAAGTCCACTCAAGATGCATCGCGACACACAAAGTGAGTGTTTTCACATTCATTTGGCTACCTTACCCTACCCGTCTTTGCTGCTTCAAATATATTTAATTTGTTCCAGGCCGGAGTCTGAGCAACCTTCAAAGAAACCACGGACCATTGCGGAAAAAACCACTGAAAGTGTGCAATCTACGTTTACATTACCGAGCTACATTAAGGGAATTGGCGGCTCTACGGCAACTCCCATATCGCAGTCGAAGGTCGTTGATCTACCCTTGCTGTTTGCGTGCAAACTTTTGGACTACTCGGACAAGGGCTCATTTAGTATGTATAACGTTGAGAGCATCATCAACTCACTCTGTCTCCCTATTTCACGATACCAGGTAGGTTTCTGGTGCACTTCGTACCCACTGCTATTTCCTTTTTTACCGTTCACTGATCTGTCGTAGTTGCTGTTATGTCTTCAAGGAGAAAGTTAAGGCGATTCCAAAGACGAATTTATTCAGCTTAAACACGAGTCAAGCCTTGGCTTACGTGTGGACCTGTTTTATTTTCTTTCTTGTACCTACTTCGGCGCACGCGTGTGAGGCGCGTCCGGGCATCCAAGGTAGCAGATCAAACCCTGTTTGACCGTCTGAGTGCGCCCTTGGGGTCGATAGCATCTTACTGACTTGGTTGGATTGTAGTGCTTCTCAATAAGGCAGCGTGCATCGTCCACTTTCTCGTGTGGCTTTAGCTCGTTTTCGTCTCTGGGCTTTCTCTATAGTTTCTGAACCGATTACGGGTACTTATGTTTTGCTTCTGACTTCCAAACTAGCTCTGTCGTGCACGATCTCGTTACCAGCAGCAGTCAGCTGTCGGTAAGTGTTCTTGGCAAAGACAGAAACCAACTTGTTATTTTATATTTCACTTCACTAGAGTTAAGCGTGACTAGCTGATGCTGTTTTGCTAAAGCCGGTCGTCCGGATCATGTCCCCCTATCTCAACTGCATTAAGCTTTTCGACATTGTTGCATTCAGTGAGTCGATATACTTCTCATTTGTGTTCTAAAATACTAAATACTGCCTGTGTTGGCTTTGAATTCCCAGCGGGTTCTACGGTACATTGACCTTACTTTCGTGATGGAAGCTTGCAGTCATGTTGAAAAATTATAGTCTGTATGTTTCGTGGTAGATCAGGATGTCCTGGGGAATTTGCGTTAAAACAATGCCATTTCCAATAAATTGTGATAAGATCTCTTTCTTGTAGGTACGGGCTTTAACCAGCAACGTCGCCACCAGCAGTAAATGCTTGTTTTACCGATCTCTTACCGATTTTCCGGTAACTAAGGAAGATTCCAGTACAGCCAAATTAAACCGGGTGCCTTCAAAGCGGTCTTACGACCTAGTAACTGAGGATCTCAATGAACTCACTGGGACCCCACTTTCATTGATCGATGACGAGGAATATTTGGAGGAGCTTGTCCGTGGTGGAGATGCTATTTTGGACGAAGATGAAGAGAGTCACCTTCAGGCAGTCCCTCCCATGTAAGGCTGCTTTTCATGTCTTTTTTCTCCAACCGCTGGGAACTTAAAAAGCTCTTTTTTGCTATTACCCGATATTCAGACATCTCAATCATCAGTTATCCTAACTGCCTCTTTCATTTCCTATCTCGTCCCAAGATAAAACGTTTTATGAAGCAGCAGAATGCAACAGCCACCCCGAATATTTTCCGCTTGAATACCACTGCGTTTGTATATAATGTTTCGTCCCCCTGATTGTTCTTTAGGGGATAGGGCTTGGTGCTCTGATGCTAAACAAGTGGCTTGTGGTTCCTCCGGGTATTATAGCTCCGCTTCTTATCGAAGCCTCGTTTCATCTGGGAGGGTTTGTAAGTACGGCATAATTGACTGCATATACTTCTGTGAAAACGTAAAATCTCATGGCATAAGGGGCATTTTTTTGTTTATACATGTGCCAAATAAGCTCGAATTCGGTATCCTCTTAAAGATTGGAAGGTGCTTTCGTTCACTCGAAATTTCTTTACATAGGTAGAAGCCTGTTAACCTGACTGCATGTTTCGGTTTTCTCTTGCGCTATTGACTTAATACTTCAAGACCGCGTGGTCGTTTATTTATAAGTCTTTTTCGATTATTTCAGTGTTTTCTGTGCGATGCAGCTTAAGAGGGATTCTGACGTCGACACTGAAGTTGCTAACCCGGTCGAATTTTCTACTGCTGACAACTTTCTCAGGCAGTTGCGAAAATTGGAAAACGATTGCCTCCGTCTGGAAGAAAAGCTGAAGACCCGGGAACTCTTTATTGGTTAGTCCGCCTTAATTAGGCATTATCTTTGTTGTTGAATTCTTTGGCAGGTTGTTGTTATTACTGAACTGAAAGTATACAAATGTTTTTTGAAGCGGGTTTCTGTAATCGCTGCTTTCTCTTTTAGAATCACTCAAGACTGAAAATGAAGAGATACCCAAGTTGCGAGAGAAGTTGCGGAAAGTCACCTCGACTGCCGACCACTACAAAAATCGATGTCATGAGCGAAGAGCCATCCTCTCCTCCACACTCCAGCAGTTGGAGTCTCAGTCGTGCATCCTGGAGACCACCGTGCACTCACTACGAAGTGCTGCGCGCAAGCTTAAGCGCGATCTCTACAGTAACGAGTCGTCTTCATCTTCTAGAGGTGATTCAAGGCGCCCAGAATCACGGACAAGCAGTGTTGCTCCGATTTCGAACCCGCCTACGCCTACAATATCGAGTGCACATGATAAGGCATCTGAGCTGCATCAGACCACCCTGCCTGCATCTGAGGTAAGTCCGAAAATTTATAAATTACTGGAAGGATTTAATCCGTATCAACAGTGGAAGACACGAAACGTGTGTATTTGCAGTCTTCGTAATCCCAGTATTAAACCGACTTGAGCGACCTGTCGGTTTGCTGATGTTGAAGTATCTGAATAGATTTAACACAAGCGAATTTTCGCATGACTGGCACTCGGAGAGTGATTAATCTGTCTACACCAGTCATATGTCATTATCACGCCAGCGCTTTTCTTAATATTCTGCATATATTATTTGCTGAGAGCGCGCAGTAGTGAAGTGAACGACTTAACCTGCTTTTAAATGTTCCCTTTCTGTCCAGACCCCAAAGCGAGTGCCCTCTGATGATCCAATGCCTACCTCCGACCAGACAGTGAGCAACACTCCCATCAACCAAGAGGGAAGTGGAGATGCAGAGAATCGCTCGCAGACTGCCGTTGAAATTACCTCCGAAGATAGCCTGGAAACTGATCCATGATTCTGCCCTTCGGCTTTCTAGTAATAATGGTTATTTGGTTACCATTGTTATTTTACGAGACGGATTATATTTTCCTGTGCTTACACCAATCCCAGTGTCTTTGTGGCCCTTTGCATTGTCATGTTCACTGTCCGTGTGACATTCCAGCAATGGTTTAATCAGCACCCCGCCAAGTTCCACTAAGAAAACGTGTACAACTTCTGCCTTCTTTTTGCAACGAATGGTGACCAGTTTACAATTGGGTCTGGTAAATTTTTTGAATGAGTTTGTGGTCTGCTCGGAGTAATTCGCGGCTTTTGGTGCATTACACTCTTCGGGTGCTCATGCAACGTTTACTTCACATTGAACACACTTAACTGTTTCATTATGCTGTATGAGTAACGTCCCTCTTTTAAGTTCCTTGACCTGTAAGGGAGACTGCTGTTTTTAGGTGAACCGTGGAAAGTAAATGTGACGGGAGTGTTAGACGGAAAAACATGTCTCATCGGTTTTGCTTTTTGGATAACATATCTTTGGGTGGGACTTCCAGAGTTCTTTTGCTGTCAGTTTGAACCCTCTTCGCAGATGAATACTGAGGCGATTAAAAAGGGTGCTCCTAAAATTTCCCGTAACACGACTTTCATTAGAGTGATATTTTGCAACTGTGGTTCGGATTACTCTGTTAGTTCTCTGCGCTCATCGCCTTCTCATGAATTGGAAGCAGCCTTAAGAATCCGCCATTTACCAAGACTGGTGGTTGCTTTTTATGAGAATAGAAGTGGTGGCCAAATCGGTCCACGAGCGGCGGCAGTACTTGGGGAGATCTCCGTACTGTGATCGGGGAAGAGGCTTCACGCTGTAAAGCCTGTACGTGCAGCCTTTCTATGCCATCCATCCTTCCGTATATATGTAGCTTTACTGTTTTTTTATTGAGATAATTAGGTAAAAGTTGTTTCTCTTCTACTACGCCTTGGGATATAGGCGTAGCGTCTTCAGGGTCAATGTTTGTATAAAATCCAAGTGAAGAATAAGGTTGTTCGTTCACCGGAATCATAACTTTATTCGTCTGAGCTTTCGAACTCTTACAGGATTCCGGTGAACGAACAACCATCTTCACTTATACACACCCGGAATGCGGACTTTCGCCTCCATTCGTGAATAAAATCTGTATGCGGTCCTCATGCCTGCAAAAGTTGACAGATTGTTTTTGTGTCTACCAATAGCTCGGGGATCTGTTTATTTTGATGTGTCCTCAGTGAATCCTCTGCGCATTCCACAGACGAGACTTATATTGGTTGACGACATTTCACACTAATTCCACATCTGGCGCCTTTTCCAAGATTGCTAGCATAGTCAAGAAGTTATTTTTCCCAAGGCATGTATTTTCGCACGTCGATTCAGCCACTATGCGTCTTATCTCATTAAAATGTCGACAGAAATTCTGAAAAAGGGTTCTGCGACTGCCTTGGATGATGGCTCCGGCAGAGAATCCGAAAGGACAGGCTAATAAAGCTCTTGTTCCTCTGATCCTGTCTTCCAGGCTACTTCCTGGAACTCGCCTCCTCACATTTATTAGGAGAGTAATCGGTTGCTCTGTGGCACACGCAAACGGGATTTTCGACAACTCCATCATTGCATCTGCTCTTGTCGCCAGTAGGTTGGAGGTAGTCATGTCACTGGATCGTGATGGTGTCCTGACAGCTTAGGTCATAAGAAGACCCTAGTCACTACGACTTTCAGGCCCGATTCGATATAGGAAGAGAAGAAGGTGGACGCGAGGAGAGAAAGTCTCCTGTCAGAATGATTGGGTAATTAGTTGGCATCCGAATGAGGGCACGCGTCCGGTTCAAGCGTCCCGGGTCAGAGTGCGTGGGGGGAATCATCCTTGCGTTTGGAGTGAGGTCATCTCTGAACCGACTTTGGCGTTGACTTATCAGTTTGGATAACTGGTTGGTTGAGAAGCAAATGGCCTCTGGTATGTACGTGCAAATACCGTGAAAGGCGCAGTGTTACAGTAAGCACTAGGAGAAGGGCCTCTCCAGTGATCCACCAGGATTATTTGTCAAATTATTCAAGGATGCATCTGCTGCTGTTAGGTCTCCCAAGAGACGGTCAAGCAGACCGGCCTTTATTTACTATAAACGCGAGTCAAGTCTAAGATTAGCTGTGGGCTTCTTTTATTACCTCTCTAGCGCATACTTTGGGCGAACGTATTGCCTGGGTGCACGCACGTGAGGTCTGGCCGTGCTTCAGAATACCCGGTCGGCTGCTAGAGTGTGCCCTTTGAGTCGATGGCTCCGTAGTGACTTCTGGTAAGCTGGTTCCATTCAGGTATCACGTGTTGTCGGTTCTCTTGTGCAGACTTCGCTTGCTCTCGTACGGGCGTTCGCAATACCTTCCGCTTTTGAGTTTTGGACCTATTCCTCCGAGGGTTCCAAGTACCTCTTCTTGGAGGCTGTATCCTCCTCAAAATTTTCCTTATAGCCGGTCGCTGCACCTCGAGCTCCGCGTTTGGAGTTGGAATCGCAATCCTCTCAAAGAGTAGATCGAAATTCAACTTCGCGTCACAGACGGCTCGATGTCTTGGCTGGTCGGCAGGCGTCTGGGCTGTCAACCTTTAAAACCAAGCGTCTGAATTTCTGGGTCAAACCCTCCGTCTACGGATCTTCACGATTTGTTTAGTTTCCCCCCTCCTCAAAATAACTTTTGTGAGGCTGTGTTGCCCGTAACTGCGATTTCAGATATCGAAGTTTTACTTGGGGTTGTTCATGCAGAAGATGGTTGGCTGGTTTCTGGCCATCCATGTTGGCTCTGATAGTTTTTCGGTAGACTAAAGGAACGATGTATTAGATTCACTTCCTTATTCCACATCGCTCTCTTGAAGGTGTCGAATAACTCTTCAGCTTAGCCACTTGACGGAGGTGGGTTGAAATCCAAGGGTCTTGTGGCGAATTTGCAATTTCCTACACAAATGTTGAACCAAAGCGGGCGTGAAATGTGTTTCATTGTCGGTCACGATCTCTATGGGAACATCTTAACGCGCGATCAATTCATCCAACTTCCAGAGCTTTCTGTCCGCGGTAGCCACTTCGAGTATGCGTTGAAATTCACTGAAGATATGTTTGAGAGATAAGGCGGGCTCACTAAAACCAATTTACTCATATACTGGCGTTTCGGAGAGCTGTCGGTGGACAACTGTCACATGATCGAACAGCACTGGACGTGGCTTGCCCTGTCCGTCGGCCTCGGGCTTTTTTTGTTCACTACCTCGGCTCCGGCGAAAATGTTTGGCGTTCAGTTAAACTGCGTGCGTCATGAGTCACCCTCTCAATGGGGAAGGGGGTTTTGTTCGGTCTGCCGGCTTTTTTCTTTGTTGGGTGATTTCGTTCTCGGGTTGTGTAGACAACGATCTAATTTCGAGTTGAGGGTTATTCTGAAGGAAAGTATAGTTGCAGGCAAAAAAAAGAGAATTGTTAGCTCTAGTGCAAAGGGCGGTGGAATGATCATAGAGGAAATACGAGTGACATAAGGTTGATTTGCTGGAGTGAGGGAATTTATTCGTGGAATATTAGGGCTAGAATTAATACGAACCAGGAAACAGGCGCTGGCTTTGAGTCTTCTAATCCACAGAAATGTAATGTTCGCTAACTGGTATCTCTCGGAATAAGAGATACTGGCTCCACAAAGACAAAAGAGTCTCCGCGTTAAGACTATCTGAAGCTTTTCTATCTTACTACGTTTTGAAACAATCTGGACCCAGCAGGTTTGGGTGGGCTGACACACATGAAGCTACACTTGGATGAAGAAGCCTCTACTTGTCAATTCAGACTATATTTTGACAGCGTTATCCGATCAGAGTTAATTTTATTCCCGAAAATATTGGCAGTGTCCTTCGAAAGTGACTGCATATTCCAATGCAGAAATTGTAAAAGAGGGTGAGCTCTGATAATGGACTCAACATTTGAGAGCAGCCACCTAACAATCAGGACAAGACTGAAAAGAATGCTTTCATGTATAAGAGCCATGAGAGCCAAAGTCTGCGAAAAAGACCGTGCCGAATTTTCTGCTCTACAGCCTTAATAAATGAAAAAGTGAAGAATGGAGGAATCGGATTTGAAGTAAAAGTTTACGAAGCAGATGTTGGAAAAGAGGAAAGAAAGTTTTTTTACTCTCAAAATGTATGACACAAGAGCAGGTAAAGCTCTTTTTAAGCATGTGAGCAATAGGATCTGGTCGGCCCTGAGGTAAGTAATGAAGTATTATAAAAAAGTATTATTATGTGTAAATTATTATAAAAAAGATGGGCGGAAAGCTTACAAGCGAATTTCAGGTGAAGTATATGAACTGTGAATCATAGTAAACACTTCAAGGAAACCAAATAAATGTCTTTAAAGCCTACTGGAGCAGTGTAAAGTGAAAACGACACAAAAGTCGATCTGTTTTCGGGTGCGCGGTTTAGGATCACGTAGATGTGGTCCAGTCTCACCCATGGTTCGGTCTGTACGCCATGGAACTAATTAACGCATAGAAGCTATTCCTCCTGCACGTAGCTCAAGCATATCTAGTCCACCAGCAATTGGAACCGATACACTACCGGAACTATTAAAAAGTTTAATGGCAATATTTAAATTTATTTCTGGACATAAATTCACTTGTTGCTAACAGCTGAATATGCTTTAGGCCCAGTACACTGCAACGGAAGCCGACTTAAGTTAATGTGGAAAGTGCCATAGAACTGTAAAGTAGGCCTTCATGGTAAGTGCGTGCGGAATATAAACCGAACGAAGAACCCCTTTGACCCAGGAGGTCGTACAAACATGTGTAAATACGATATCATATGGAAATGCAATGGTAAGGATACAAACACCGATAAAGGACAGATGTGACCCTTTGTAGAGGGGAACACGTATCTCCGTTTACAGACTATAACCATGTTTCAGGGAAAAATGGGGTCAATAAAATGAAGACTATATCGAAAACTGATTAAGGATACGTGCGTCCCAGGTGTCAAATAAACACAATCGCCATTTACTAGAAAGTACTGTGTGGGGGTGCGATTGCTTGAG
Source organism: Schistocephalus solidus (assembly GCA_017591395.1). Classification (NCBI taxonomy): domain Eukaryota; kingdom Metazoa; phylum Platyhelminthes; class Cestoda; order Diphyllobothriidea; family Diphyllobothriidae; genus Schistocephalus; species Schistocephalus solidus. Next base: position 175,832 of record WEDG01000895.1, on the reverse strand, counting down.
TCAAAGGAAGAGTTTTTGTGCAGTGGAATCGAAATCACTCCGTGATAAATAATGTCTTGCAGAGTGGTCAAAGGGGTTGGCCGCGGAAGACAACTAAGGTGTTTCCGTAGAACCTAGCATATGAAACGGAATGCCTCGTGATGAAGTTTAAGTCAAAACTTCGTAAAAACAAAATTGAAGCATTTTATGGTGATTAGGTGCATTATAAAAGCAATAGGACCGTTAATAATCTGATGTGTGGTACGCACGTCCATAGCAAAAACCAGAGAATCGTAAACTAAGCGTCTTATGGTCAGTACGAAAAGGGCAAAAGCCAATGTCTGTATGAAATAGTAAACCAAATTACATCTACTATGACACAATAAGTAGGCAGTTATATATAAACAAGGTGTACTTTCCAAAAGCTATCTATACAAAACTACCCACACTATTTCAAAATAAGTAGTTAGTTATGTACAGAAAACGCCGGTGGCTTATGAAATCTAGCTTCACTCGGTAGCATTATGCATTGCAGTGTAAACTTCATCAAATTGACGATCCACCTATGTGTTCCATGTGATAATCGTCACATCAGATGTTGTGTCTACCTGTAGAGATCTTGGTTATCCGGTAATATTCACTGTCCAATAATTCCGGTGTTTGCAAGGCCACACTGGTGAATCATCTAGTCAAAACAATCTGGCAATTTCTTCTTGGGTTAGCGTGCCTTGCCGTAGAATGCGAATATTTATGGCTAACACGGGAGAAACCGTAGCATTTTATAGTAGGACAGGGGGAATACCCTCAAGTGGTGCCAACCGCTGCATCACCAAAAAGTCGTCCTCTACTTCCGCTGAGAAAATCTCTTCTGTACTAGTTTTCGCGTCTCGGTTACGAAGACTTAAACTGACTGACTGTTTGTGCAGCTGATCAGTCGGGTGTACTGCTAGATACCTGTAATTTAGACACAGTTATCAGCCAGTTTCTAGGTTCACATAAAATTTCTGGATGAGAAACCGCGTACGCATATCTGACTTAATGCAAAACAATGCTATACTCTGCGTCCTAGTGGCCTCTTTTCACAGCGATCGCATCTGCTTCTTCTCTGTTTCAACTCAGTTTGTTAAATTTATCATCAGCCCGGTCTATTACGTCGAAATAATCTTCTTCTTTAAGTACAAAGATCTAGATTTTAAACACTAATAACTTTGATATGATGACGGCTATGAGAAACAAAATGATGATTATTGATGCTTGATTGTTACCTTTACTGATACAACTGATGTTTTCTGGGTCGGAATAAACTTGAAATGCTGAATGTATTCCCGGGATGCCAGTGCTTCCATTTGTTCTGTCTAGATGATCATCCCCAATCGCTCTACAGCTCTGCGAGCCATGCCATGAAACTGGTTTGCGGAGCATTCAACAGATTTGTCTTAGAATATTTTTTTCTGTTGATCAAAGCTCCTTCATCCCTAACCTAAGGGACACCAGGCCATCAGACCCACGCTGCTACTAAGCCGGTGATATAAAAATTTAAGGGCGGGCTAGCGAATATGGTTTATTTTTAAACTATACTTCTAATTTCTTAATTTCATGGGCCATGTAAGGCAAAGTATAAGGCACAGGGTTGGTTCAATTTTCTCATGATGACCACTGTGATTGCGGAGCATAGATCTCCATCAGAGAATATCTGGTTTGCAGCATTCTTAACATGTTAACCGGAAGCAATTAAAATACACGGACACCGGCCCCGGACACCATTCCACGTGTAAGTATGTACCGGAAATGAGGATGTCACAGCTATACACCATTATATAATTCAATTCATAAATTTGTATTTTCGTCCGAACAACCTAGCATTTCGACCGTTATAGTCCGAAAATGTTCACCGTTTGCTCCACAGCATGGTTGTGCCGGGACATTGACTATATCTGGTCAAAGCAGACTTGCGTTGCATCGACCTCACTATCTGTTCCATTCCCCCACCTAGGCCTGGTGTCTATACACAGTCAAAATACCGGAGATTGAAAAGGCATAGGCTCACGCATTGTGGCCCACTACAAGCAAGAATACAACAGCAAAATGGAGGGTCCGCTTGAATCCTAGCTCAGTCAGAATGCCATAAAGGCCACATTAAGAAGGAGCCATTGCAGACTGAATCTCAGACCGCCAGTCAACCACTCTACACAAACACAAACGCACACTGGGCTGACCACGTGGTCCGAGTTTCCCAGTAAGTTGGCAACCTTCCAAACCATGGCTTTTAGCGCACACTGAAAACTTCAACTGAGTCAGATTGTTTATAGTGAGGAAAATGTGCTGAGCCGTCAATTGCGCTCTCTTCTGCACCCCGAGAATCAGGCTACCATCCGAGCCGTTCAGTTGTCTGATGTCGGAGTGAGCGTAGTGGCTGAGAGGTCCGCAGAACCCTTCTCCGCGCGCCTCAGAATGACCTGGCCCACTTGACACGCATACCAGGATTACTAAAACCAGGAGATAAGAAAGGGTCATTGCCATCTCTCTCCCAATCCACTGGTCAGCCACTCTACTCATAACGCATAGTGGACTGACGGCATGGTCTTGTGTAAAGCGTCAGTTGGCAGCCATCAAAGCCGTGTCGTCTAGGAAACCCTTGATAGTATCATGTGAATCAGCTTGCATTTAGGGATATATATGAGACTGGTGGGGGTGATGTGTGTGCCTCCTGAACGGGTCACGTGGTGAATGCACTAGATCAACACGGGGTCAAATCAAGGTGTGGCAGGCGTTATTATTCTGGAATGCGGTCCCATAACAAATGCCGAACATGGGGTAGCGTGTGCCCAAAATGGACACGCGTAGGTGCAGGCTCATGACGCACCCACTCTATCGGGAATGCTACACCTGCGCCCTACCCTACCCCCGGAATTCTTGACTATGTCTTGACTTCGTGCACGAGCGTGTAAAAAAAGAGAGAGTGCGGTAGATGCAGTGCAAGTATACTACTAATGCTATTGCACGCCTACGGCGCCACGCCTGTTCGTCGCAGGCGGCGCTAATTTTGGATAAACAATCAATACGGCCAAAACAGTGGTCATGCCCCAACCACCACTCAGCGCAAAATGCGATGCTCTGCGAATCAAGGTTAACGGCGCTCAACTCAAAAATGCTTAAACCTTAGCTTATCTGGGATGCACATTGTCACATAACACGAGAATCGATGACGAGGTTGCCCAACGGATCTCCAAAGCCAGTCAGGCTTTCGGCCGACTGCAGGCCTCCGCGGAGAATCACCACGGTATAAAACTGCACAATAAACTGAGCATGTACAAGGCCGTCGTCGTGACGACACTCCTTTATGGAGCAGAGACCTTGGCCGTCTACTCGAGCCAAGCCAGGAATCTGAATCACTTCCATTTCAACCGCCTCCGCAGAGTACTGGCGTTGAGATGTCCTGACAGGATCCCGGTCACGGAAGTACTGGAGCAGACCGGAATATTAAGCATCCACGCCATGCTGAGGCAAGTGCAGCTGCGATGGAGCAACAACCTTGTGAGAATGGACGTCAAGCGACTATCCAAACTTCTTTTGTAGGGAGATTTTGCTACGGGTGCTCGCCGACAGGGAGGTCAAGAATGACGCTAAAAGGACACTGAAGAAATCTCTGAAGCAGCTGCAAATCAACCCGGTGATCTGGGAGGACGACGCTCAGGATAGAACGGCATGGAAAAGATCCATGAAGCCCGGTGCAGCAATCTATGAGACCAACTGGAGCGTCGCAGCTAAGGTTAAAATGGCAGCTCGCAAATTCTAAGCACTCCGGATCAACACCGCCAATGCCCAAGCCCTGCTAACGTGCCCACGCTGTCAACGCACATTCAGCACACGAATCGGCTTGTTCAGACATCTTCGAACTCAATGCAGCAACAATTCCCAACCTCAACTTCTGCCAAACCTGCCTCAAACCGCACGATGACGACCAGCCAACTACTGATATCAACTTCCTCGATGCCCCGCCATCCACAATCACCGACAACATCCAACCCCCACCTCTTGCAACGATTACAGTGACGAACACCACTTGCCCAACTCCCACCACCTCTTTGGCAATACTGACTACCTGCGACCAGCTTCCCCCACCAAAACCACCGCCCAGTACCAGCGACGGACACTTGGTACTAACCTGTCCTCTTTGCAATCGCAAATTCACCTAACACATAGGTCTGGTTAGTCATTGGCAAATCCATAACACATAGGCTGGTGAACTAGTGCCTGTAGTTCCAACACACCCCAGAGACTACCACCTCCAATGCCCTTACTGCCAACGCGTATTCACTCATCGCATGGGCCTGCTGGGTCACATGCGCATCCACGGAAGTGGAATCCACCGCGATGCCAGCACATCTTGTGCCCCCATCAAAAATGCCCATATTACTCCCATGAGCTCAATTACCAGTATTAGCAGCAGAACATACGCCGACTCAGCACCTCCCAACCTATATTGTCCTCGTTGTCACCGCACATGCACATCACGCATCGGCCTGATTGATCACTTGCGAATCCATCGCACAGAGACCGGTGAACCAGTGCCAGGAGCACCAACATACACCCGCCTCACCCGACTCGACTGCCTGAACTGCCCACGCACATTCACACACCACATAGGCCTATTAGGTCATATGCGTCTCCGTGAAAACGTGCCATAGAACACCACCGACTATACCAAAATACTCCATTAGACTCTGCACCTCACAGTATCGCATGCAATCCCACAAAACGTGCTCTTAGTCTGCATAGCTGATTAAGAGGCTTATATGATCTTCGGCTCCTTCTCCATGTGACTCCTCTGAGATTGAGGATATCATGGGGGTGATAAGTGCCATTGGTTGGAAGGTTGCAAACTGACGGTTACACGCGGACCCCGCAGTCAGACCAATATGTATTTTGTGGAGTGGCTGACTGGTGGTCTGAGAGGCAGGCGGTGATGGCTTCTTTTTAACGTGACCTGTGATTATCTCACACTTGTGAGATGTGAGCCTTTCACCCGCGTAGACGAGGTCACCAGCGGGTGCACCCATTTCCGCATCAAACAAATTACCAGCTCGGACGGTGGTCTAATTGTGGGGGTTGAGGAGAGAGTGAGGTCAACGGTTTAGTGCAATCTGACGTGTTTGAAAATATCACGGTGCGCTAAAAGCCGTGGCTTGGAAGGTTGCCAACTGACGGGATAACCCGGACCGCATGGTCAGGCCAGTGTCTGCTTTATGTGGTGTGGCTGACTGGCAGACTGTGAGTCGGGCTGTAATGGCTCCTTCTTAATGTGGCCTGTATGGTATTTCCACCCAGTGAGATCCAGCTGGATATGGGGGCACGTCCAGGGGCGGCTCCGTTCGCGCCAGCCACATGTGCCCTCTCCCATCTCCGGTTTTCTTGATACTGTCTTGACACCGGGCATAGGTGGGAAGGAGGAGTGAGTGCGGTAGCTGCAGCGCAAGGCTACCATCACTTAAAACTAATTCACGTGCATGTCACCATCCCTGAACCACGATGGTGTGGAGCATATTTTGGACATCTTTAGACTACGATAGTCAAAATATCGTGTGTTTTGGTCGAGGCAGTGTGCGTTAATGTTGTCTTTGCTATGCTGGTTTATCGTAGGTTATATTGCAGACGCATGTGTTTGCATAGAAAACACAATCTCTGTCCCTGATTTGATTTCAGAAAACAATATTGCGAAGGTCGCTCTGAAACGGATACATCAACAACTTATGTTTTGCGAAGCGGGTGTTGCACATAAATTTTTGCATTGATCTATTCTGAGCTGGCAAATTCATGTTTAAGGGATGTGGGCATATAGCAAATATATCTTTCTTCAGCAAGGAGACGGTCTGCAGACTTTCCTCATCTTATTTCGTTTGGACCATGTGCTCTTATTGAGTGACTTTTTTAAAGTCATTTCTACTGAAATGATCTTAATTTTACTTCGAAATACATGGAAGGACAGTGTAAGGATCCACATAAGGCTAAACTTGATTTAGGAAAATGTGCAACTTATTCCTGACACAAGCAGGTTGCTTTGACAGTGATTCGATGATTGTACGCGAGCTAGGCATAATCTTAATTGTGTCGAAAGATATTTGATACCAGTGTTTGATGAAAAAGTTTTGATTATTGCATGAAATTTCCTCTGGTATGCGAAGAATATGACATGCAAATTAAGGTTTTATTTTAACTCTCATACAGTGAGATGATCTGTATAAATCCAACTTCCAATAAGTCACAATTTGCAGTTTATGCCTCATGTAAGAAAGAATAGCATGCCTATCCTGTCTTAAAATGATTGACACTTTACAGTTTCTTGTCCAATGCTGATTTGTCTCACAATGCGCACAGACGAATAAAGTACGTTAGACCACTTTAAACTGTCCATGGACTAACAAATTTTGCTGCAGATTTTGTTCCCCAGTTTCCGAGGGTTGCACACGTACATCTATGGGTATTGCATTCACTATGGATATGCCTGCGTTCCGTTACCAAACGAAAAAAAATGAGTACCATACACTCCGCTTATCGTTTTCAGCACACTATTGCACATAGACTATGGTGGTTTGATGATATTGATTTCTTTGGTTCACTTTCTGCTATTACTCTGAATGTTTGTGCCCTAGTTAATGCATATTTAGGTCCAAGTATTTTTCTCACGACAGAGTAAGTAAATACCATTATCTGTTCTTGCACATCCAGCTTTCCTCCCTTCTACATATTGCTCCAAATTGTCCCGGTTCATAGCGCTGAGTAAAATCACCTGTAAATATATGTAAAAAGTAAAAAACACAAAAATCGCCAAATTGCTTAAAATGCAGCATAGAAATGCAGTCATTTACCGGTATTGTATATTCAAATGGACTTTGACCATTAAAGTTTAAGTACACCAATAGTCAGGGTTGCCCTAATGCTGCATATTTTAACTTCTAGGTTTGAGGACTGGACGTGAACGCCGAAATAAGATAGACTTAAACTCACTTTCGAGGCAGAAAAGCAAGGTTATATTGCTTAAACATTCATCCTTAATTTTAGTGCCTATAAATTGTTTCAATTTTTGAATGACATTTGTCATGATTTTTATCATACATTAATAGTCAGTTAACCGCGGTTATCAGGATTTCTTCAGTAGTAAAGGCTACATTTTTCTGTAAGCAAATGTACTTAAATAATGGTTATTAATCTTTAACGTATCCTCTTCATAAACGCTTTATGCTCGTATGACCTGCTCAAAACGGCTGCTCTTAGACAGTGTCAGCTTAGAAAGTTAGATTATCTCCTTTGAATCTGAAAGTAAATCCGAAAATTTCTGTCGTTTCAGCTTACGCCTAGGGATATTCAAGCCACTATGCACTTCAAATCCGGTGAAGTGTTTGGACAGTATTAGTTAGGGTATTATATTATCTACACCATAGTTAGATAGAAGGTGGGTGGAAAGTGGCACTCGGTTGAGATTGCTGTGAGCAGTTGTTCCGCCTGTGTTTGGGCTCTCGTCATAAGTGCTTGAGTGAACATAGGTGCGCGTGGCCCTTGGAGTTAATTCACTTGTTTCGCTTGGTCTGCAGCCGAGAAAAAAACCACCCTCGGTACACACGTACAAAGGCAGCGTTGCAATAGGTGCCCGCAGTAGGACCAATACACATTTGTATTGCGATACCAAAACCTGAGACAAAAGAATGCTCAACATACACTTACGAACAATGAGAGTGGAAACGCAGAAAATTTCAGGGACATAACGTCTCTTAAATAGATTTGTTTGCCTTTAGTAAATTCAACAGTGGTAAAATTACTTATCGAAAACTATTAAAAGATAGTACATATTTGATAAGAAACATGAACAAGAGTATTCGCGATTAAAGTAATCTCTGCCATGATACCTTTAGTTTTCGCACAAAATAATGAACCGAAAACAGCTAATCTTTTGGTTATTTAAAAAAATATATATTCAGCGGGAGAAAGAGTGCATTTGTGTAACCGTCCTTTATTAATTTGTTAAAGGTAACCTGACGTTACCGCCTTGCACGTTTTAGACGAAAATGCGCTCAAAATAGGTTGGCTGGTTGATCTGGGTTGGAGGTAGCTAAGGCGAGTGATTGAACGCGAGTCATGTGCGAAACGCATTCAGAGCATTTTAGAAGACAAAACATGGCGTTATTTGTCTTTATTTACTTTTTCCCTTTATTGATTTAGTGGGAGGAAATGCAAATAATTTAGGAAGAAAAATAGAATAAAAAATGTCAAAATCGCGCCAGGTAACATGCGCGTTTTTGAATGCGTGACGTATACAAACGATCTTTGTTAGCTGTCGTTAAAATCAATTGGCATACCCACACGCTCTGTGTAGTAAGCAGTAACAAATCTTGACTGTTTTTACTATGAAATTTTAGTACTATCTTACAGCTACCCTCCACTGGTTATTGCCTGCTCTAGTTTCGTTCCTGGGTGTATTAGTAAATGTGAAATGAACTCGATAATTCGAGGAATTAATGAAATAATTTAGGAAAGCTTTGGCTTGAGGGGCACAGTAACTGAAGTGCTAAAGGGCCGACACTGTGGAAGGGCTAAAAGTTTCACAAACATACCTCAGAATATCCTTATATTTCAAGGAGAAGCTTCCCGATGCATACTGAAGGGCATTAAACTTACCTAACGCAGTGCCTGTTCTTATTTATGTTTATAGACGAGCAGAGCGTTATGATCGCATGCCGCAATACAGGTAGATAGTTCTTTATTATTTAAAACTGCATAGTTATAATCTGAGAGCATTTGAACAAACGGGCAGTTCAGGTGTACTCGTCTGGTAGAAAATAAGAGTTTTTAGGTATGCAGGTTCTTGGGTCACAAACGATGGCTCTCAGACATTAAAACTGGGCTTAAGAGTTAATGCGCTGTTTAAATGTTTACTCTCGCCTTTAAATATTTACGAACGTGTTGTTTCTCTCATGGATGTTGGCATTCGTGGTGTTCGTAGTGGACTATTTATTTGAAAATGTAGAGGATGGGATTCGATATCAAGCAACCGGAATTTAGCATGCTATGAACGATTAAATCCTGATTCGTAAAAAAACACAAAGAAGACACGTTTTTACCGAGGTTATATTAATTTATTGAGATATATATTCAGCTGCCTTTTCTGTGCAATTCAGAGATTTTTAACATGAAAGTTCAATGGTTCTTGATGTTTCGGGATTTCATTTTAGAGTTTTGTAAGGATTAATGTATTACCTCGAAAAAAAGATATTTACGTACCATATACATAACAATTAAATTGAAATTCTTGTCGCGTTTTCTGTTTTTCGTCATTTTTAAGACAGTTAACTCTTAAGCAAATGCCACAATACTCAGCTTCATCTCTCATCGCCTTTTCTTTTTAGCAGCATAAAATTTTTAATAGGTAAACCATCATCAAGGCTCCCGTACTGTGCACGCCTTGCAGACTACATTGCGAAACATGGAAAATATGCATGAATTCAAAAAATTTATTGAATCCACGAATGTGGCAATTGAGCGCGCTATTCAGGTAAGTATCCTAGCTCGCCGTGCGATATTCATATGGTAGCTTAAGGACGAGGCGCTTGGAACCACGGAAAAAATTGTGTACGACCAGCAATTGTTGCAATTGTTCAAGACGGCGGACAAAACTTTCAAACTCTGCGAAAAACTGAAGTCTGGAATTAACGCATGGCTGAATCCAAACCAGGGTAAGCTTTCAATTTTGCACCCATTGACCGATTTTTTCAGTGTACTATATTAATAACCTGCCATTTTTATCTGACTTGTCATGCCCAGTTATTTTACTAAAACCACCTCTCAGCATCCTTTTATTTGCGATTGATCTTTGTTTTGCTTGCTATCCACTCACCTTTAAAATGACTGACTTTAACATGACTGAAGTCTCAAGTTGGTAAATCGATTTTTTGCCAGTTGAACGCCTTCAAGCCAAACTGGCCCAACAATTTCTAAATGCTACAACCTCCCGGCTGACTTCGTCTGGCCAACTGGCCAACGACGAATTGGCAATCGCTCAGGAGCTATGCGAAGACAGTGGTCTCGGTGAGATATGACTTGTGCATGTTTTGGTTTGTATGTGCGGTATTTGCCCTTAGTAAGTTAAGCTAGATGGTTCGCCGGCGAAAATCACAACCCAATTCGTGGCGATCCCTCCTGGATCGCGGGGATTTGCATTCCAGATCGCCTCGTGAAGACTAAAATTCCGCGAACCAACTTGAAAAGTTACCAGTAAAACTCTCTTTTCCAATGAGTGAATGCTCACCGATCAGTTACGGGAGCCACTCGTCCAGTTCTGCCTTGGGGCTCACTCGATAATATCGGTAATGTTTTACTGCCTATAATAGTAGTCACTATATACTGCTGGCGGGGCCCTACAGTGGGCCCCAAAGGCGAAGTGGATGCCTGAGGCCCACAACCGAGCAATGAGCGTCCACTCCGCCAATTTTATTATTCCCGATCGAAAGCAACAAGAAAACAAACCCATGGCGCAGTGAATAAGAGCGTTGGACTTTTAATCAACAGGTCGTGGATTTAAGCCATGGGTGGCGCACCACCTGGGGTTGGGTATGACTGGCTGGTGATGGCCAATGAGCCCAAAATAGCTATTCCATGCTCCTTGTCTCTAACCGCAACTGTTCCTCAGTATTATTATTACTATTATTATTAGTCGTGGTAGTAGTACTACTACTAGTAGTAGTATTAGTATTATTATTATTAGTAGTAGTAGTAGTATTAGTAGTAGTAGTAGTAGTAGTAGTAGTAGTAGTAGTAGTAGTAGTAGTAGTAGTAGTAGTAGTAGTAGTAGTAGTAGTAGTGTCCATCTTCCTGCAGTCCTGCGACTGAAACACGTGATCGAACGCTTTAACGAAGAAGTAAAGCCAATACCCCAGATTTTTCTTAAAAATGCTGCCGAGCCTTAATTTACTCACGAAATTTACGCACAACGTAATCAGTGGCAGGCGTAGACCAAGAATTGCGATTGTACAATAAATGTTGGCAGTTTTTAGAGTCAGTTAATTGGGTAAGAATCGAGCGTTCTGCTTTCTACTGTAGAAGGGAATTTTGGCAAACAGCACTGGTCAGCAGTTTTTTAAACGCATCCGGTGCCAAAGCACGTGGTTGCTCTACAGTCAACAGATCTCGGCACATTTTCACGCGACTCCTCTTTGTCGTGTACTGCCATTTATCTGGCTTTTGTCTGACTGTAACCTCGACCGTAATTTTAGCATGCATGTGTATGGAACATTAATGATTACAAGCGAAATACATACTATGACCTTCACATGTCGAATGGGAGATTGTAATTGTTCGTATTAATTAAGGATGGTGAATTTTTCAAGGTCACAATGTCATGTAGTAGAGGTCAACTGAAAGATTATAAAACCAGTCATTATTGTGGTGATGATTGTGATGGTAGTGGAAGCGTCTGTGACACGCTTTAAACCGTACCTTTAGGATACTTCATCCATATCGTCAAATTTTCCCACCTGGCAGCTGACAGACTTACAGAGGCCACATGTGCATAGAAGCACACACAGGTGTTTCATCGATGCTGCTGCTGTTTGAAGCAGCAGCCAGGGGTTCGGCTCCTCAGTGGTTTCCCCCGCGATTGTGTGAATTCAAGTTAGTTAGAGATGATGGAGACAAACAGCCCATCCGCGTGTGATCCACGCGACGTGAGGGCCTCGCGGATCACATGCTGGAGTGTTAGAATGGTCAAAACAACCTGGAGTTGCGTCGGCATGATACAGGACTATCAGGCCAGGCTACGACTGCTAGCCCATCACGGTCAGTTCCTGATTAATACTAGTGAGGGATGAATTAAGCAGCTATGAGGACATATTTAGCATTTCTATAGACCCCCCTCGTTCTCTCCTCTCCCATGCAACAGTCGAAGCCTTGGGCCAAATACTGATGAAACTGGGTGCAGTAGCTGGCGTGACCTAAAGTCTTTGCCTCAAATGTGCCATGTAAAATTATGGCACAACTTAAGGACTCATGTGAATTCAACTCAGCAGCATATTAAGAAACGACCTGATCCTGGTTTTCCTCTAACACGTTAGCACCGCTGACAGTTTCGGGGGTACATAAAAGCACAAAAACTCGATCCTCGATGCCGACGATGTCCATCGTTTGTCCCATTGCAAGATGGGCGCAGGGCTGGTGTCTTGCACACCAGTTCGACTTTCACAGCATCTATCGCACTCTCTCCAGCCCCCTCCAACTGGGCCTATTGTCAACAGAGAGTCAAGAATGCAGGCGGCGGGAGCGGCGTGAGCCTTTTCCTAGGCGTATCACCATCCCCATGTTCGGCAGTTTTTATCGTGCCTATCCCCTATCATGTCTGCTGTGCCCTTATTTAGCCCCCCCCCTCCATGTTCGTCCAACACAACTACGGTGTGGCCCATTGTGAGGGCACAAATAAACACATAGTTCATATAAAACATGTGTGCGGTCTTGAATGTCTGCATAGTCACCTCAAACTGGTTCTCGCGCTCTGGCTGTCGGTCGCAACTTCAACAGCCTCTGCAAAATAGCCTTTCCATTCACTACTGTTCTCCTCGTTTTTTTGCATGATGCGTACGTAGGAAAAAGTGCGGTTCTCTGTGACTCATCAGGCAAGACGACGGAAGAAGTATTTCCTTCTTATTCCCGAGCCTTGCGCTAATCACCAGGGAGATTAGGGTTAGTGACATGGTTAGATTTAGACCACAGGAATATTTACTCTTCCTTGAATTAAGCGTAAGTTCACAGTATCGGGGAGTTCCTATTCTCGTGTCTTACCCTCATCGCGTGACTGAACTGGTTTCTGCCAACGGCATCGTGCTCGTTATTGAAGAGTTATGCCTAGGTACAATATGGCTTCTCATGTGTTTCAGTATAGATATTCAGCCAGAAAGCACGCAGGGAAGGGTAGGGACCCCTCGCAGCTGTGTAATGCAACGTCCGAATATCGTCGAAACAACATTCTAGGCTTTTAGCTGCTTTCTGTGCTGTCAGTATGGTGTATCATGAACCTCCTGTTCAGAATGATCTTTTCTTATTTTTTAATTTTTTTACCGTCCATTTCTGGGATCGCTGTCGATTTAGGTTGGCATCGGGACGTAGTATTTGGTTTGCCACACTCTGCACTCGATCCTACCTGTGGAGTCTGCAGGACAGTCAAACTTCCCACCAACAGATTTTTCTGGCTCTGCATTTACTGTGATTTTCCACGTCGTATACACTTGCTGTATTCCAACATAGTAGTTTATAGGTAGACGTTGAAGAGAACAGGCCAGTCCGCAGCACTATACAACATGTCACTGGTTCGTATGACAGACGTACAGCCCTCTCAGGAAATCCATCTTGTATGGACACGTGCCTTATCTTTAACCAGTTTTTTTTTCATGTTGCCCCCTTCATTCTGTTTGATAGGTGACAGTGGGAGAGTTGTAGGCTTTCTACCCCTAGCCAGCATTTCCCTTCAGGCCAATTGTCACACGCTGAGTGGTGATATGGCCGCGTTTGCACTCGACATTTATCATTTATCCCACGCCAAAGCCGACGCGTCTGGTTGGACCAGCAAAGTACCGGGAGCTATGAGCAGAGAGCCAAACCCATCGATTAATCAATATTGTAATGACTCGGAATTTGAGTCTTCTTATTAGGTAGGGAAACAGAGGGCTGTTCGATCGCGGAAACCATTTCTTTCTTCATCGGAGCCTTTGAACTCCTGCAGGAGTCCATTGTCAGAGGTGAAATTGGCAGCAGAAGAAGCATCAGTTGTCGGGGGAGGAGCCGATCAAACAACAGGCACGCTAGGGTAGAGGTGATTGCGCAGGTTTCTGTATGCCGGAACCCGATCGATACATAAATTGACTCGGTTTGCATCAGAGGCCCAAGCTTCAATCTACTCGTGGTCGTCTTGCTTTCGGTTCAGACGATTACCTTGGTGGCTGCGAATTTAAATTTGTTTCCAGTTTCATAGTTGTGGGCAGCCACTTTTGATAATCCGTCACCCCGTCGCACGATCAGAGGATGCGTCCAAACTGTTCACAGGGAATTTTGCTGGTTGGTAGCCTTCCTGAACCTGCAATACCGTGACCTAATTCCGCAGCAATACGCTCAGTCACCTCTGAAACATCAGTGATGTATGGAAACGCATGTGATACCATACTTACGCCTTCACCCGAAATTCGAAAATTGGCCTCAGTCCTTCTGTTTAAATCGTGCACAATAGTCGGTCACCAACTCATGTGGATTACAACCAGTAATGCCGAGGCTAGCTGATAGATGTATGTTGCTCTTTGCAGAAAATAACACATCTTATTGTCACCACTAGGCCTCAAAACCGTTATCTAGCGTTGATGCAACAGTGGTGCAACACTGGTGAACCAGTGCCTGGAGCACCAACACACAGCAGAGATCGTCGCCTCCACTGCTCTCACTGTCCTCGCGCATTCATTCATCGCATGGGCATATTCGGTCACATGCGCATCCATGAAACCGGAATTCACCACAATGCCGACAACACCGATACACCATGCACACCCTCCGCTCCTGCCATTCTTACCGCCACTGCCACCCCCACTACCATGAGTCACATCCCCCCAGCCTCTCCCGATTTCTCCTACCCACACTGCGCCCGCAACATCAGCTCACACATCGGCCTGGTCAGTCACCTGCGAATCCATTGCACGGAGGCTGGTGAACCAGTGCCTGGGGCTCCGACATACAGTCGACGCGCCCGCCTCCACTGCCCTCAATGCTCCCGAACATTTACACACCGCGTGGGCCTATTAGGACACATGCGCCTCCACGACAACCTGCCACATCAGTGCACACCATCTACACTAATACATAGACAACACCCTCACAATCATAATAATATACCTGATAAAATCACGATTTCCTAGAAACCGTGGCTGGGAAGGCTGCCAATCTGACGCTTACACCAGACCACGACGTCAGCTCAGTGTATGTGCTGTGTGTGTCGAGTGGCTGAACAGTGGACTGGGAGTCAGACGGCGATGGCTCCTCCATATCCCCTGAGTAAGTAAATCCAGGTTTGTGCGTTATGGGGGCCAGGTCGTGGTGTGGCGCGCGAAGACGGGTACGCCGACCCGTCAGCCAATGCACCCACTCCTACATGAGACAACTGATGGGCTAGGATGGTGGTCTGATTGTGGGGGTGGGGGAGAGAGTGAGGTCAACAGCTCAGCGCATTTTCCTCACGTTAAACAATCTGACGCGCTGAAACTATCACGTTGCGCTAAAAGCCATGGCTTGGAAGGTTGCCAACTGACGGGATAATTCAGACCGCGTGGTCAGCCAAATGTGTGTTTTGTGTGGAGTGGCTGACTGGCGGACTGAGAGTCAGACTGCAATGGCTCCTTCTCAACGTGGCCTTTATGGCACTCCTTCTCCGTGGGATCCGAGCCAGGTATGGTGGTGCGCCCAGGGATGGCATCGGCCGCGTCAAACACCTGCGCCCTCTCCCATCTCCGGTATTTTTGACTCTGTCTTGAAACCGGGCTCAGGTGGGGGAGGACGAGAGAGTGCGGTAGCTGCAGTGCAAGGCTACTATCACTTAAAACTAACTCACGCGCAAGTCACCGCCCCTGCACCACCTGGTGTGGAGCATACGGTGGACCTCGTCGAAATCGACGGTTGAACTGCCGTATGTCAGAGTCAAACGTCACTAGTTTTCGCTCGATCTGAAGAACGATAATTGCACCTTTAACCGTCGCCGTACTGACTTCTCGAGGTCCGTACGGATGCGAAAAAAGTAACGACAGAATGACATTACCAACAAAAGACAAGAGAGATTTAGGTAGCCGTTTCTGGCTTATTAGCCGTCGTCAGCCAGTCATAACCATCCCAGGTGGCGCCCATTCAAGTCTCAAACCCGCGACCTGTTGATCAGAAGTTCAACGCTCTAAGCAGTGAGACACGGGCTCGTTGTCTTGCCCGCTTAGGGTTCCGGCTAATAAACCAGAAATGGTCATTTCAGTCTCCCTCCTCTTTGTCGGTAATGTCATTATGCCTATAATACTGAGCCATTGTGCTGCTGCTAGTGGGGCTCGAGCGCAAGCCAGAACGGGACGAGTGAGTCCCGTATCCTATCGGTGAGCTTCCATCTACCAATGCAAGGGACTGCCCAACCTTTCTTGCAGCTTTTATGACTACATGCTGAAGGGCATCCTGTCGATTAAAGGGATTATTTTAACCATGCTGAAGGGCACCCTGTCGATTTAGGGGATTATTTTAAACCATGCGGCGATAAGGCACCTGTTGTTGGATTACCTCGGTTAATCTATAGTTTGAGATAAGGTCACGTCAGTAAAAAATTGCATTCGTGTCTCAAAAGAGGGTTTGCCTAGTTTCCCCTTGCATATGAATGATGACAGCCCGCACGCAAATTTTGGATAATACACAGTAATTAGTTAAACTGCGTATGCATTATTGTCCCGTGGCCCTTAGGATTTTCCCTGATTATAACCCCCTATTGGTCGTTCTATGCAAAAACTTAAGCAAGATTGGTAGCTGTACGCAGCACATTCGACTTCAGGAAGCAGTTATAAAGATTTGAAACCGGGGATTGGGTTTTTGATTAATGTGCACGAGGTTAACACCAAGCCGTAGGTGCGGATTGTTTGTGAATGTAACATGATTTCTCGAGGTCAAAAATCAACTGGGTACGGGGGCGTAACCTGCAGTGCCATCTCAATGTCGACTAGCAGACGTGAACTCTTTTGACATACAGCGGACTTTTGTCTTTCACATCCGCGCAATGTAGTGTCACTTGAAATTCCGCCGTCAAGGTCGTTACGCCCATGCCAACCTGTCAGACTAACCTATAATATTATAATGCGAGTTTGGTAAATTACTCGCATGACACTCAAAATCTCGGGCCTCGCTGAGGCCTGAATAGTTCCTTGTAGCCAATTGTGTTTTGCCCAAAATGGTAGCGCACTGGAGGAGAGGTCGAAATTCCCTAAGTGAGTTAATGTGTTGCCAAAGGACACACTCGCTTCCCAAAGTAGTTTTCTGACTTACTGAATTAAGTCATCAGGCCCGAATTTGAAAAACATTTGGTAGCTTCGATTGAATGCAAACCCACTATAGCAATCTGAGCTACAAGGTCAGATGAATTATTAAAATCTGCTAAAAGAACCTATCAGTGAAGTGAGCTTGGTACATACCTGGTGAATTCTCGACTGATTGCTGGGGAAGTCCTGCTTGGGCAGATTATATATATATATATATGATAGTGTGTGGCTCACCGATCTGCTTAAGGAACATTTATGTTCCGTTGTGCCCTGGAACTCAGACTAGAGTACTCACAGGCAGTCGCATAGCGACGTGTAGCATATGTTGATAATTTGGAACCGACAAAGACAAGGGAGACCGGAATGGCCATTTCTGGCTTATTAGCCGTCATCAGCCAGTCATACCCAATCCCAAGTGTGGAACACCTGGGAATTATATATATATAATTGTGGTTGGGCGCTCACCGATCGGTTACAGGACTCAGTCGTCACGTTGTGCCTTGGGGTTAACTCTAGAGCCCCGCCAGCAGCCCCAGAGTAGCTAGTGATATAGTGTCAGTAATATCGTTCTGCATATATATATATATATATATATATATATATATATATATATATATATATATATATATGATAGTGTGGGGCTCAACTATATATGATGAATATCTGAGGTAGTATACATTCCGAGATGATAAATTAAGAAAGAAAGCTCGTCGGAAAATCGAGGTTTACTCGTGAATTTTCAAACTGGTTACACCAACCCGTCCTCAGACGAAATGAGGAGCGAGAGTTGGGATTATCACCCTGGAGGGTTTAGGGAGCACAGAGGTCACATCGACAGACTGACGCCATGGGGGTTTGGGGGCCATGAATCCTATTACGATAGCTGTCGCATGTAAGGGGAGTGGTGCTAGAGTTTTGATAGCAAGTCACGTTGCGGGAGATGCAGAGTCAGTGAGGTTACACTTGGCTGGGCACGGATAAGCAGTTGTTGATTTTAAGGTGGGCGCAAGTCAGTGGACCGTGCACGCAGACCTTCGGAATGCGCATCCAGATCGACGTGGTGGTTGATACTGTTTGTGCTAGAGTGCCAAGCAATCAACGGCGTGCGCAAACACGAGAGACAAGGGATCGCGTCGGCGGATGGCCAGTTTGTGTTCTTTTATGCGGGTCCCGAGTCGTTGGCGTCTATGGCCTACGTAAGCGCAAGAGCGATTCGCACATGGAGTGCGGTAAATAACATTGGTTTTCTGCTCTTTGGGTAGGGGATCTTTTACACGTGTTAGTGCTGCCCGCAGGGAGGACGCTGGCTTGTGAGCGATGCAGATGCCAAATCGGTCTAATTGTCAGGCGATCGTTTCCGAAATGCCCTGCATGTATGGCAATGAATGGAATTTCCATGGAAGTTTAATTCCGAGTCTGGTGCAGAACTCAGATTCCAATCGATATTCAGAGCGTTAAAATCTCCCATGATCATAACGTTGAATCTCCTGGCAAACGCTTCTAAATCGTCTATCAGACTACTGCCTGCCTGCGGATCGTTTCTCGGTGGTCAGTAGACCGTCAGGATGTCAAGTGTTTGGGACCCCGGCGTTCGGATGGCGAGCCAGGTGGCTTAAGTTTCATACGCGAAATTTTCCGCATAGGTAAGACGGGAACCCTGAAGCAGATGTGATTAAGCACACGACTCTTGATCGTGGACTCGTATTTCAGGTGGTTAGCGCTATTTATTGTATTTAAGTATTGTACTTGCTGTCCTAGATTTAAATCTCACCCTCGCCGCCGAGTCTTTCACAATGCATCGGATAAATTATTGAAACCCACCAAATACACCCAATGACTCAGTCAGGATTGGGCACACACCGATCTCTTGACTTCCCAAAGCAAACAAGCTTTGTCGGCGTGGCAAAGGTTAGGAATAGGCAACCAACTACCAGGCTGATTTCGGCCAAGTTATAATTGCCCAGAGGAGGGACGACAGAAAATGCGAATAGATTGTTGCAGTCTGTTTCAGTTTATACTGCCTTCATTCTGCCAATCATAAGCCTGTCTATCGGCTGAGAGCAGGAACACAAACATGCGCTCGAGTACGGCACAGACAGTCCACACACTGGGTCCAGCAGATGGGTCATAAGACCGTCGTCGAACCGAAGTTCATCAGGGCCTCACGACCTGTCATTCTCTGTCGCTGCAGATCGAGTATTTATTCAAACAGGAACAGGCGCACACTGATCTATTGGCTTCCCGAAACAAACAAGCCCATATGGATGGCAAAGGTCACTAACAGGCAACCAATTACCAGTCCGAAGTAGGCCAAGTTATAATTGCAGCGAGGAGAGACGACAGAAAATATGGGTAGATTGATCAGACTATTTCGGGCTTATTCTGCCTTCACTCTGCCAATCATAAAACTGACTATCGGCTGGGACCAGAAACACAACCATGCGCCCCTACACGACCTGGTATTTGGTTGCTTGTTCATGATCTTTGCCACCCATACGGAGCTTGTTTACTTCAGGAAGCTAATAGATCGGTGCGTGCCCACTCCTGAATGAATAAATACCCGATCTCTAGCATGACAGGTAGCGAGACACTGCTGAACTTCGGTTCGATGAAGTGTTCTGCTAGCGCACACCTGTGGATTATCTGCACCATGAAGGGGCGCATGTTTGTGTTTCCAGGCCCAGCTGGTAGTCAGGGTTATGATTGGCTGAATGAAGGCTGGATGAGCTTGAAGCAAACTGTATCAATCTACCCGCATTTTCTGTCGTCACTCCTCTGTGCACTTATTGCCAATGAAGTAAGCTGGCAATCACCAAAACGCTATCTGGGACGATATTTTGCTGATAAGTAACTTATATGCCTCTAATTAACCAGCATTTTGGGAATGACGGCTGCGCGTGTCTGGGTGTCCGTGTTTCCAAGCCTGTTCAGTTCACTATCCGCTTCTAGCCCGTGAGGGAAAGGGGGTGAACGGGTGAGTCACTGACTCCGGATCCCAGACAGCTGTTGTAACCTGTAGCCCTTTTTTAGTGTTTCGCGCCGCCCCCACCCCTTCCCTTAGTAAAGTTTCCCAAAGTCGCACGCTCAAGGGGTGGTCGAATGTGCGGGTCCACCGGGTGAGCAGCTGACCTCCCGCGCCAGTCTTACTGCATGGTTATCCACTCCCCTCACTGGTTAGCGCTTCCGCTGGGCTCCCGGTGTACCAGACGTATTCCTGCCTGCACCTCACCATCTAGCATTACAGCGGTCAAACACCTTTCTCCCCTACCCTCCTGTTTCATGCATTTAATTTCTGATAGAACAAAAATGCTCACATTAAAAGAAGTAAACACCTGATGAACGCTAAGGCATGCTGGGGCACCACTTAACAGTACAAAACGGACGAGGCACGAGTCTGGGCTTTTAATTAGCACTGGCTGCCTCTCGCAGAATGTGAATACTACATATGACTGGCTGATGACGGCTAATAAGCCAGAAATGGCCATTCCGTTCTCCCTTGTCTTTGTCGGTTCCATTCCATCATATGCTACACGTCGCTATGCGACCGCCTGCGAGGGCTCTAGTCTGAGCTCCAGGGCACAACGGAACATGCATGTTCCTTAAGCAGATCGGTGAGCCCCACACTATCATCATATTCCCGATCACAACCGACAAAAACAACGAGCCCGTGGCTCAATGGTAGAGCGTTCGACTCAAATACCAAAGGTCGCGGGTTCGAATCCCAGGTGTGCCACACTTGGGATTAAGTATGACTGGCTGATGACGGCTAATAAGCCAGAAATGGCCATTCCGGTCTCCCTTGTCTTTGTCGGTTCCATTCCATCATATGCTACACGTCGCTATGCGACCGCCTGCGAGGGCTCTAGTCTGAGCTCCAGGGCACAACGGAACATGCATGTTCCTTAAGCAGATCGGTGAGCCCCACACTATCATCATATTCCCGATCACAACCGACAAAACAACGAGCCCGTGGCTCAATTGTAGAGCGTTCGACTCAAATACCAAAGTTCGCGGGTTCGAATCCCAGGTGTGCCACACTTGGGATTGGGTATGACTGGCTGATGACGGCTAATAAGCCAGAAATTGCCATTCCGGTCTCCCTTGTCTTTGTCGGTTCCATTCCATCATATGCTACACGTCGCTATGCGACCGCCTGCGAGGGCTCTAGTCTGAGCTCCAGGGCACAACGGAACATGTATGTTCCTTAAGCAGATCGGTGAGCCCCACACTATCATCATATTCCCGATCACAACCGACAAAACAACGAGCCCGTGGCTCAATGGTAGAGCGTTCGACTTAAATACCAAAGGTCGCGGGTTCGAATACCAGGTGTGCCACACTTGGGATTGGGTATGACTGGCTGATGACGGCTAATAAGCCAGAAATGGCCATTCCGGTCTCCCTTGTCTTTGTCGGTTCCATTTCATATATATATATATATATATATATATATATATATATATATATATATATATATATATATATATATATATATATATATATATATATAGCAGTAAATATAATTAACTATTCATGATATTTTTTCTTTTAATCACTAGCCTTCGTCCTCTTGACGTATTCGGCTGCGCTAAAAGAGATTGGCAGATCAGAGAAATCTTTTATTTCAGAAGTTCAAAATGGTATTTTGACAACACTGAACACCTTTATTAAAAAGCAGTGGCCAGAAATTCAGGTGGGTCAAGTTACTAAAATTTCGTTCTCATGACTTTCCGATTACATTATAAAAATACAAACTTTTCCAAAACATCCTGAGGAATTGTATAGTTCCCAGGGAGCAAAACATGGTGTGTAGCACACCCTCAGACGGAGGCTTTCACTTCGCATCAGACATTGTGTTCAACTGCAGGCTCGGACAGTTGATCGGTGCATGTGAGGGGGAAGGAGAATGAGACTGACATTGAGAATGGATCACTCCTGATGGCAAACCAGCATATTACCGACTACACCAAACTAGACGCGCTTGGATCTTTCACGACAGCTATCAGTTATCGAAGTTTGCAAACTGACGGTCAACCGCCGCCTTTCTTAGATCCAGAAGTCAGTCTGCTATGTTCCCTGCTTCACGTGACCTTTAGGAAATTCCCTCCTATGTCAACTCCAATTCCCCAAAAGGTAGCCTGGTACCTGTAGATTAGGAACGAGTTCCTGTTTGCCAGACGTCGGCGGGATGTCTAGCCTTGTCAGTCACGGAGCCAGATCCACTCCCAGTTTTCTGATGGATTCAAACAGTTGAAAAATTGCATTGAGAAGGAAGTGAGTGAGGTCGCCACTGGGATATCCATTCCCAAGGAAAATCACCGAACTCCCAACTATTATATATCAGACGCGTTTAAATAGGCAATGTCGCGCTATTAGTTTGACCGAGATGATCTGACCCTTATTAGGCCTGCACAGACTGCTCCTTAATGTGGCCCTTATGCTCCGCCTCGGCATGTGAGATCTGCGTCAATTTTGTCTTCACCTAGTAGATTTGAATCGAGGACCAGTTCCTGTGTGACAAGCATAGACGGTCCGTTTAGCTTTTCCAGCTACGGGGCTTACGATCAACTCTGATCGTCTTGGAAGTGCGGTGCTAAGAGGGCGAGGGAGGAGAGCGTGCCGTAGATGCTACGTAAGTTTGTCTCACTTTAAACTTGCTCCCACGTGATTCACTGATGCCGCGCCCTCCTAGTACAGAGTGTACGTCATCGTCAGTGACATCAAAATATCTTATCGTTCATTCTGAGAGCTGACCAAACCCATGCACTCAGATTCTACATATGTTCCAATCATCGCTTCTCCTTAGTCTGTATAGGTTAGGTTTTGCGGCTTTTGATAGTTGCATTCCGACATCTGAGTTTGGAATGGCTCAAATTAAAAGGTCAGCTGAAAGCCCTTACTAACAAACGGTTCGATACACGCATGCTGGGATACATAAGACTAAACTGACAGCTTAGGGCAACAGTTTGACCGTTGAACGCGATGATATCCACCGTGTACCACACAGCATGGTGGGCGCAGAGCCGGTTACTTGCGTGTGTATTAGTTTGTTTTGATAGCAGACTTGCGTAGCATCTACCTCACTCTCTGTTCCCTCACCCCCTGGACCCAGTATCATGGCCATTCAAGAAGAACGGAACCCGGATCAAGTGCGGGTGGCTGGCACGGCGTAAGCCTGCGCATAGGCATGCCACCGAACTCCTCCCTGTTTGGCATTTTACCTGGGCGCGCATCGCAAATAACGACTATCGTGCCCTGATCCAGCTACCATGCTGATATAGGACATCTACCGCATGGCTCGTTCTTGAGGTAGGTGAGAGCTTATCCACTTATCCACTAAAGGAAGCTCAGACAGGTGCTTTGTAGTATTTGCTTCCCTGGGACAGATCGGCAGGTCAATCTAACAAGGGTGGATGATTGAAATCGTACAGTTTGCAGTAGAGTTCACAGTAGCCCGGTAGGTGGAGCCCATGACAAAAAGTCGGGAGGCCAACAATTCAATCGAATTTTGTGACTCGATTCTTCTGCCTGCATAACTTCCATATTTCCTTTAATCTGCTTCAGTAAGAAGTTTGCTCTTACGCTCTTGTGATCGTTGCCTTTTTTAATTAAAGAAAGAAAGGCGGATTCTGGAAGAAATGCGTTTGGACTACGCTTCCCTGCGGAGAAAATTAGAGCATGCGGCAGATGAAAAGATGAAGCAATCGGTACGTTTAATGGATGCTCTGTCCGGAAAGCCGAATGTTAGAGTAATCCGTTGTCCTTCTCCGTAAAGTCCCATCTCTTAATAGCGACCAGGGTGTCCTGATAGGGTGTCATGATAGAGTGCATAAGAGTTTATTTTGTACTCTTCATACATCGTACGAAACGAACTAGAGGGAGCCGACAACGACTGCGCTGCTTGATTGACGTTTCTATAGAATTAGCTGCCAGCAGAGTGCTGGTTTCCATGTTTTAGAGCATCCTTTTTTGTTGACTCCCAGCACACTGATAATATGAGCCCTTTTAGAAAACAGCTAGCCTGCAGTAAAAATGAATACTTCAAGTGCTGATGAAATTTTTTGCATTTTTAGCTGGGGGAAAAATGTGAAGCTGCAAGACATGCTTTTGAATCTCAGCTCTGCAGCACTAAATTGGTGCTGGAACAAATTTCGACAGTCCAGGTACGTTAAGTTGGACGTTTTTGTGTGTGTGTGTGTCCTGCCCCTAAAAGGGCTACGTGGTAGATGCGTTGGACCAACACGGGGGCCACATTAGGGCATGGCATGCGTTATTCGGGTTGCGCTCCCATAACAAATGCCGAACATAGAGGTGTGGTGGCACGCCTAGGGGCGGCTAGGACTTAGGGGACCCGGCCGCGCCAGCCACCTGCGTCCTATCCCGCCTCCGGTCTTCTTGACTCTGTCTTGACACCGGGCTCAGGTGGGGGAGGAGGAGAGAGTGCGGTAGATGCAGCGCAAGTCTACTATCAATTTAAACTAAATCACGCGCAAGTCACCGTCCCTGCTCAACTTTCCCATGAGCATACGTTGGACATCGTTGGACTACGACGGTTGAACTGTCGTGTGTGTGTGTGTGTGTGTGTTGAGTTGGCAAGACAGGTTACCGGACACGGAAGTGCTGGAACGAACAGGCATTCTCAGCATTTTCGCTCAGTTGAAACAACTGCAACTGCGCTGGAGCGGTCACCTTGTGCGGATGGATGACGAAAGGCTACCCAAACGACTCTTCTATGGAGATATCGCCATGGGTTCTCGTCGACAAGGGGGTCAAGTAGGACGCATCAAAGACACTCTGAAGACCTCCCTGAAGCAATTGCAGATCAATCCGGAGTCCTGGGAGGACCTTGCCCGAAATCGATCGGCCTGGAGGAGAACAGTGAAGACAGGGCAGCAATCTACGAAGCCAACAGGATCGCCGCTACCAAGACCAAAAGAGCGGCACGAAAGTCACCAGCGCCCCGGATCAACATCGCCAATGCCCAGGCCCTTCCAACATGCCCGCGCTGTCACCGCACCTTCCGCGCGCGACTCGGCCTAGTCGGACATCTTCGGAAGCAATGCATCAACAATCCGACAATTCAAAATTCGACGTCTACTTCTGTCAACCCTCCTTCGGACTCCTCCACCCTCACCCCTGGCATCAATTCCACTAGTCCCACCATCATCGAGACCGCATCACAATGCTCAGCACGTGTTACCCCCACAACCACCACTGTCACCACCACTACCACCATCAGCGATGGGGACTCTCTCCTAAACTGTCCTCATTGCAACCGCATTCACCTCACGCATTGGCCTGGTCGGTCACTTGCGAATCCATCGTACAGAGACTGGTGAACCAGTGCCTGGGCTCAACACACAGCAGAGATCGCCGCCTCCACTGCCCTCACTGTCCTCGTGCATTCACTCATCGAATGGGCCTTTTCGGTCACATGCGCATTTACAAAAACCTGCGGTAAACCACCGGAGGCTAAGCTACATCTGAACACACTATCTTCACCAATACATCGACCACACCTTCACAATCACCATGTACCACGAGTATATCACGGTTTCCTAGAAACCGTGGCTGGGAAAGTCTGCCAATCTGACGCTTTCCACCAGACCACGACGTCGGCTCAGTGTATGTGCTGTGTGTGTCGAGTGGCTGACCAGTGAACTGGGAGTCAGACGGCGATGGCTGCTCCATATCCCCTGAGTTTGTGAATCCTGGCGTGTGCGTTATGGGGGGCCAGGTCGTGCTGTGGCGCGCGAAGACGGGTACGCCGATCCGTCAGCCAATGCGCCCACTCCCACATCAGGCAACTGACCGGCTCGGACAGTGGTCTGATTTTGGGGGTGGGGAGAGTGAGGTCGAGAGCTCAGCGCATTTTCCTCACTATAAACAATCTGACGCGCTTGAAACTATCACGGTGCGCTAAAAGCCGTGGCTTGGAAGGTTGCCAACTGACGGGATAACTCGGAGCGCGTGGTCAGCCCAATGTGTGTTTTGTGTGGAGTGGCTGACTGGCGGACTGAGAGTCAGGTTGCAATGGCTCCTTCTTAATGTGGCCTTTATGGCACTCCCACTCCGTGGGATCCGAGCCAGGTGTGGTGGCACGCCCAGGGGCGGCTCCGGCCGCGCCAGCCACCTGCGCCCTCTCCCATCTCCGGTCTTCTTGACTCTGTCTTGACACCGGACTCAGGTGGGGGAGGAGGAGAGAGTGCGGTAGCTGCAGCGCAAGGCTACTATCACTTAAAACTAATTCACGCGCAAGTCACCGTCCCTGCACCACCTGGTGTGGAGCATACGGTGGACCTCGTCGAAATCGACGGTCGAACTGCCATGTGTGTGGGCGGTAGTGCCCCCTAAGCGGGCCACGTGGTTGATACGTTGGACCAACACGGGGGCAAAATTAGGGCATGCAGGCGTTATTCGGGTTGCGCTCCCATAACAAGGATATTCATTTCTCTGCTGGGCTTTAGAGGTAATGGAAGCCAGTTCAGAGATATTTCATGGACATGAAGGTGAGAAAAGTATGATCGATAGCTTCTTCAATTTTATAGCCCGAACCCAACGCTACGACACTCTCATGGGCAGTTGTTAAGTAAGAGGTTCTTCCGACTAGTCTGGCGAGGTAGAGTCTTAATTTTTGTCCATGAAGGATCGGACGACCTGAGTCTCACAGAAGAGTAAGAAGAATCAGCGTGTGCAAAACAATTAAAACCGGATATTGCTATTGAAAATATTTAATAGTCCATGACCTGTCATGTCATGCTCGCCCGACACCCGGGCTCTTAAGCAGCACGTTTCCTCGGTACTGATTGAATAATCCTTTACGCTAGTAGCACCAGGTCCAAATTTTTTTCTTGAAAAACTGCAACGCAGAAGATGAACCACCACAATGGAAGCATCGAGTGACTACCCCTGCGCTGATGCCCACCACACCCACAGACCCATTTATTTGTGTCTCATCTGCAAATCACAGATAGTTATGCAAGCTCGTTAATAGGCCCGATCGCGATCGCTATCGTAATCCCTATCCTGCTCTTAACCCGAAATACGCCCTACACACAAGGGGATTCTACTATTTCAGTTTTGCATCAGACTTTAAAATGCTGCCAAGTGACGTGATAGATGGCAACTGCTCAGGGAAAAAGGCTAGACCCCATGGCTCCTTGCTATCCAACAGTTCCACAGTCATTTCCGACTACCTACAACGTGTGCCTCACAGTAAAGTGGACGCAGGATGAATTAGTTTATAGTGAGAGTTGACTTCCGCTGCATTAACCGCACTCACTCCCGAGCTCTGGGTGACTACCAAGTCAGGAAGACCTTATACGGAGAGGTCACAGGTGGCTGGCATGGCAGGAAACCGCACCTAGGCGTGTCACAAAACGCCCCCTCCTAACTAGCGGCAGTTTTTACTGGCAGGCATTCCCAATAACGCCTGCCGAGTCCTGATCTAGCCCACGTGTTGGGCCGGTTCATTTACCGCGATGGCTGTTTTTGGGGTCCATGGCTCAATTGATAAAACGCTCAGAGCTACCGGTATGACTCCCATTTGCTGCTTATCTGCGGCTGGGTGTGGCTGACTGATGAGGGCTAACTAGCCAGAAATGGCCATTTAATTTTTCCTTGTCTTGCTTTCCACCATATGGTCCTCATACATGCGTTACTTCCGAGCCCTCCCTCCGCGCCTTCAAATAAAGCCTGGTACGTTTCTTATTTGCAGTCCAAACATACGCGACGCAAGTACACAGACAACTTAACTTTTACAACCCCTGCAAAAAACTGATTTATCGTACACGGATTCCTGGCCAGTTTTACTCTGCACCCTCGGGCTAGTGATTGCCCTCGTTGCTTTAGCTGAGTGAGCTATCGATTTTAATAATCAATTAAGCTCTTCACATCGTAAATCACTAGCGACCCACGAACACAAAATCTAGGCCTCAATTCGGGAGCGAGGAGGTGAGTGAGTCCGTCCTTTCAATCTTCCTCTAAAAAAACTGTCGACCAATCAAGTTTGAGTAAAAATGGTAACTGGGTTGCTGTTTGGGATAAATGCTAGTTATGTGACAATTTTAGTCTCCTGTGATCTAAGCTTCTAGGAAGCGTCTGCCTGCTGTTCATATATTGTCTTAGTGTTCAGATTGGTTTCGCAGTGCGCATTGTAAGAACGTTTGTTTGACCCAGCGGTACGAACCAGGGAAAAGTTTATCCACCTATAATTGCAAGTTTGACAAGATCTACTGCATAAGTACAGCGAGAAAATAGAGCACAGGGACCCGTACAAAACAGGAATGGTGACAATATTAGCATTTTTCCGTAGTGCAGATTAGTGAGGCAATTAACGGAGTCTGCGGAAGGCATCGAAAATACTCGCATTTCTTAAATAAGTTTGTCTAGTTACTCCAATAAGCTGCTGACACTGACGCTTGATACAAAATTTACAAATTAGGGACGTGAAAATTGGCGAAAAACATTGAATCAAAGTTATTAGTTAAAGAAGACTGAATTGGGTAGCATGGTTTGCGGCAGGCATACTTAGGACTACCATTAACCCTACCTCTAACGAAAGCCCTAACTCTACTTCATCCCATTCTTTAACCCAACCTTTAACCTTATACTTAACCTTCAGCATTTTTTAAGATCAGCCAGAAAAGTAACTGTAATATAGCATGCCTACCTACCTCAAATCAACAGGCATGTTATTGTAATAAAAACAAACGACGTACATATTAGATCGTTGCAGAACTTTTCATTGCGAGTGCATTTCAGGCAGCATCCAACTTGACCCGGCTTGAACTCCCTAATACGCTTACTTACCTTTCTTATGAAAGAATCACCGCGTACCGCATGGACGTACCCCTGGCATGCAGACTATTACGACGCCAAAGGGTTTCTAGGACATCCATTGTACTGGAAGGGCTCCATAATTATTTAGCTAGTTTTCCTATGCGCGTTAGTTTACTTTAAGCTAGATGCTGAAAGGGTGATCCTACTGGTGTTTAGCGTTGACTTTTCTCTAACTGACCAGATACAGGCATTGCTGTCTCAAAGTCTCAAGAAGCTGGCAGCCGATCAGGTTAAACACCACGAACACTGCCTCGAAGTGCTGCACAATCTGACAGAAGCCCTGGGACCTATCAAAACACCTGATGTCTGGTAGGTCCAAAAGGTTGTAATTTCACCCGCACGGTCTTTTTTCTTACATCTGGAAGCACTCTTCTTAGTATTAGTCCAATTACTATGGTGATGAGCAGGTTAGCATTTTGCCATTCTTGACGGGGAGATAGGAGATACCATATTTTGTTCAACTACTATAATAAGCACTGCGAACGTCTCCTTTGGCAAAGGCGAAAAAGGCGAGTTTCCGGTCAAACGAAGGGCAGACCATTGCTCGATCAAGGGCGTTGGCGGGAAGGTTTTGGATTTGGTTTTTGGGTTTTTGGATTCTTCCGAGGCAGAAAAACAACCAACAAAGACTAGGGAGACGGGAATGGCCATTTCTGGCTTATTAGCCGTCGTCAGCAAGTTAGTCCCAGATCCAGTCGGTGCACCACCCGAGGCTCGAGCCCGTATCCTGTTGATTAGAAGTCTAAAGCTAACCATTGAGCCACGGGCTCATGGCCTTGCCGGTTTAGATAGGGAACATTTGCATTGGTTGGTAGGTGGCCACCGATCGGTAATGCTCATCTGTCTATCATACTAACCGCTATCTGGTTGCTGTCGGAGCTCAAGATTGAACCACAAGGCAGCACGGGACAAGTGAGATCCTTAACCGATCAGTTAGTGCCTACCAAACAAAGCCATCTTGTCAGACCAAAGTTAGGCTCCCCATTCTGGGTTAAAACGTTGCCTAAGCCATCCGAGAAGGACGTGGGTGCCCAACGGTTCCAGTGATAACGAACTTAATCATAAAATAATAATAACTTGACAGTTTGAGGTCCCTCGTGTGCTCCATGGCATAATGGTACAGGGATGGAGACTTACGCGTATGTTAGTTTTAAGTGATAGTAAACTTGCACTGAGGCTACCACGCTCTCTTCCCGCACCCGTCTGTGTCCTATGTCAAGACAGAGTCAAGAAGACCGAAGGCGGGATCCGGCGAATAATCATTCAGACGCGGACTAACGAGCATTAATTGCATCATACACGACCCCTAGCGATGAACGCGAGATCTGCCAATTGAGTCAGGCATATGGTTGTTAGGCAACTGCGTCCTATAGATACTACACTCTTTGCGCTTTCATTACTCTTAACTGCGACTGTGTTCAATGCTCGGTTCGAGCGAGAATACCGAACGTCAGACCAAGAAACTTCATGCTCCAGCGATTGCATCTTCTGCTGAACTGCTTCCTGGAACTCGCCTCTAATAGGATAGGTAGGATAAGATAGAAAAGATATGATAGGATAGATAGCTCGCACTGCGCCTGCATTGCCCACATGAAACGGTTGCCAAAAGCGCCACATTTTGGTTACTTTCCAGATCGAGTTTTGGTCACTAGTGCGGGTATTTTTAATTGGGATCATAATTCGTTGGCGGGCCACATCGTAATCAGTAAATACTGTGACTGTTAGCTCATATAAATTTCGAGGAAAGTAATGCCCGTACTTGAGGTATTTCCGTCATAACTAGCCTTTTCAGGTTCGCTCCAAGAGTTTATATGAATAGATAAGTCGAAATCCATAACCTACTGCGGATTAACCGCATAATATTCCTAAGCGGTGAACAGGCAGTCAGTAGTAAACAAATACTTAATTATTTTTTATATTGGTGGTACAGCTACTAGAAAAAAAGCCCAGAAACGTGTGTTTTACCTATCTTATGCCGCTGTAAGACGCAACTGTGAGGGGATCGGCTCATTACTGGATACCTCAGCCTTCCCGGATGTGGCTTTCTTGTATATGAACTCCAGTTCCTTGTTTAATTTCCTCGGAAGATTGTATGTATGAGGGTTTAAAAGACCGTAAAATTTCCATTCATGGAGTATCATATCTGTCCGTTTAGTAATGAAGTATAAAACCTTGTCCACCTTTATTGCAAGATGTTGTGAATCCCAAATTAACTTTTATTAACAGCGAAGAGGGATATATGCTTTACCTTACACGGACAGTATGCAGCCTGTAGTTTAGAGATCATAAACCATGATACTGGACTTTTCGGCCTCATCGCTTGGCTCCGAATGGCTGCTTATGTTTTGGTGATCTGACAACCTTACAACATGGGGACTAAATTGCCACTGCCTCGCATAAATACTGCCACCCAATGGGCTTGCCTAACCACCGATCTCCTATTCTGTCTCGGATAATAAATCTGATTATTAATCTGGAAGGACAGGAGCATCAAATTCATTTTCCCTTCGATCAAGGACAGTTCTAAAGGCTTTTTCTTGGCTTTCATGGGTCACCATAAGCATGGTAGAGGAATTGACAAAGAGGGCGCAGCCATTTCCGATTTATCTGCACGAATCAGCACGCAGGCAAGCAAATACCATGCCCTGATACACCCGAGGCTTCAGGTATTCACTGAATAAGTATTTACAACTGCAGAGCTGGGTGGCGCCATATCGCTTCTTTTTTCAGTAAAATTTAACTTCGCATGAGAGCAGTCCTTGGTGGTCTTGTTATAAGACGCCGAACACGGACTCTTCATTTGGCTTCATAGCCCTGGATAAGGAAAGGCACTCGCGCAGTGGCAAAATCACTTATGGGTTGATCTGCCTGACCAGTATGCTTGTGTCTGGCATATTTGTTGTTGTCAGTCGATAGGCACCACAAGGCTTGCTCCCTCACTGTCAGATTAGTCGGTAGCCCAATAGCTGCCGTCAGTAATAATGTGAGTCACGTGATTGCAGAACGAAGCGCAGGGCAGTCCGTTTGGCCTTGAAGTTCAGGTTTGGCGTTCTGGTGGGCAGTGCAGAATAAGCAGGCAACAATAAGTGTCTTTACGTTTTCTCGATCATACTTATAGACTAAGAGTACGTGGCTTGACGGTAGAACATCAGGCTTACTTCTCAGCAGACGTCGAATTCTGGTGTTAGCACTGGTTAGATCCGGTGGACTTTGGATTATAACTGTGGTGCTAGTTAGCCAGAGTTGCTTATTCCAGTCACAGAACCTTTGCTGGCTGTACTTTTTCAGGATCGATTATGATTGCCTCAAAGGAATCATGAAGTAACATCCAAGGTAAAGTTTAGCGTCTATAATGTGTCCTCCAAACGGAGCAGACTGCTGAAAGCCATTCAAATGTGAGACAACTGAATGCGTCCAGTTAGCCCTGTAAGTTGTCTGGTGAGAAGTCTACACGAGGTAGCTGCTACATGAAGTGAGTTACTTGATAGAAGCGCCCATATAACCGAAATCAAAATGCGCGAAACCTTGTCGCATTTTTCTTGATGCTATACTTCTGTCTGCGAGGGTTCCAATGCAAAATGGCGCCAGCATGTTCCGGGACGTATCCAGTCGGGGCGCTACTTGCAGGTAATGAGCAGTCATTATGCATTCCGATGACTGACTGTGAAATATTCCTAGTAGTATTTTACACAAATAATAAAAAGAGATGCTAAAAAGCTCCTTCGTACCAGGAAAAAATTACCAGATTATCTCTTTACACCAATGTTTTATTTCCAACGTCCTTAAGTGTCGAGTTTGAATCCACCGAAGGTAGGCCTGTAAGCCCATATGCCCTGTTTCACCCACGTAATCCTCTATTTAGTGTCTTACTTGTATCAATTCCTTGTTTCCCTTGCAGAAACCAACCCATATTTCCCAACCAAATGTATATCTACGAACGCATCCTTCCATTTCGCACGAAGGCGCCCATTCTGCTTTCATTTTTTTCGAATTGTACACGTGCACCTTGACTTCTCCGCTCCTCATATTATTATCTTTGTATCATATGACAGATGAAATCAAGATATTATCTAAATTTATTTTAATTTTCGTGAAAACAGCTCTCAAAATGTGCCCCTTACGGTCACCTCAAAGCCTCTTCCTCTGAAACGACCCCGTTTACCGATTCTATTAACGCTAACATTCCCTTTAAAAGAGCTTTCATTGAAAAAGGCTTTAAACATTGCAGGTTCTAATCCTATTCGTACGTGCCTAAAAAAATGAATCAAGGATTAATCTCAGCGACCGATTCCCAATGTATTAGTTTGATCTTAGTTGCCGATTAGGTCCGCCGCTTGCCCCACGTAGTGCTGAACGCAGGAACGAGGACTCGTACGTGATTTAGTTAACAGTGCTAGTAGACTTGCGCATTATCTACCTCACTATCTTCTCCGCAACCACCTGGGTTTGATGTCACGACAGAGTTAGGACAACCATGACCGCGATCGGGCAGGTGCTTTGGTATGGTGTGAACGGCTCCTAGGCGTGCTATCGCATACCCTGATCCACGCAAACAGGACCTGGATTTCCCACAGTAAAATAGGGAGACGGCTTAGATCCCAAGAAAGCCATAAATGTCACATGAGAAAGGGATTTATTACGCCCTGACTCTCCCTCCTCAGAGGAGAGCCGAATTGTCCCGCCGACCTCACTCTCTGCTCCCTCCTCCGTGCACCAGTTGGTAGCGACAGCTGGTTTATCAACTGACACTGAGCGTAAGGGTTGAACGGGCGCCACAAGCACAACAAAGTGATTATTGATAAGGTAATGCTTTTGCGCGCTTATAGTGTTAGCTTTAAGGATTCCCAGCGAACGGGGGATAATTTTATCCTAGCGTGGACTTTGTGTGAGGATACAAAAGCAGCTCTCACTGATGATAATACAGTCAGCTTTGAGTACACGCGCGTGGCACGAGCAAATGGGGAACAGCCATCATGGCTTTAAACATTTGTAAGTTGGTAGAGGAACGCTCACTGACCTCGCTAGGTGTACACTTGTGTCTTAGAATTGAATCTCTCGTCCCGGCAGCAGCCTCTCGGCGGCTAATATCCTAGGCAGAATAACCTTACCAAAAACGGAACGTTCTCCATCAAAACTCGGGGTCCAAATGCGATTGGGTTGGGTAGTTATGGCGAAGCGAAGGCCGAAATGCTCTTTACGGCATCTTGTCAGCTTGTAGCGTTACTTGATGGTTTTGATAATCTGAGTTATCACTTTTACCATAACGACTGCGCTTATAAATGCAAATATATTTTATAGTTGCCATGCAAAAATAGGCTAGCTTGTACCCATTGGCTAACGGATAACGACCTTCTTAATTCCCGAATAATTTGGAACCGACCTGTCGTTTGCATTTACTTCTGGCTTTTCCAAACTATATGGTACATGCATTCCATCTAAGGTACATCACACATATCTCTATGCTTTTGGGAAGGCGTAATATAGTGTTAATAAAATTTTGTAATGTATTTGCAATATATTTTATACCATATGAGTTCCATCAATAAATAGATGACTACGACGAATTATGAATGGAAATTTCACGATATTAAAAAAACTCATAAAAAGAAAATATTTTAAAAGCGAAATTTGACAAATGATTACAAGGAAGGAGAAAGTGTAATCTTCCGTTTATAAAAAATATGCGCTTATGAGATTTTTTGGTACCGATGACTTGTACGGCTGCCTAATCAGAACACGGGAATATTAATGTACCAGAAGGTTAAAAATTCCCGTCGTTTAATCCTAATTCTAACAATAATATAAAACTAAAATGTTACTTTTATCTTAATCCTAACTCTAACTTTAACGTAAAACCTCAGTTATCACCAACCCTAATCTTAACCTTTAGATAAATCTGACCCTAACATAACTCTTACCTTAAACCTAACACTATGCTTAGCCTTATCCCTCACCTTAATCCCAAACCTAATTTCCTTGGAATTTAGCTCAAGGCCAAATGCATTGCAGGCAGCTCCTATTTCTGTGTCCTTATTAGTATCCTAACCAATTTTTAGATTGTTAAATGCCCATTCGAAGCCCTTCAGATCTGACAGTTTAACGTATGAAGCATACAATATGATCCGCATTTGTAATCATTTACGAGTTCTATAAAGCTCCTTATTACAATGGAAAGCAAACAGTGTAGATGAATATTACCAACGAAGACAAAGGAGAATGGAGTGGCCATTTCTGGCTTGTTAACCATCATCCGTCAGTCATACCTAACCGCAGGTGTTGCGCCACCCGAGGCTCGAGCCCGCGAACAGTTGAGTGGGCGGAGTTAGTCCAGTAACCGATCTGTCGCCTGCCAGTGTGCAGTTTCAAAACCCTAAGCGCAAACTCCACTGCAAGTTAAGTTAAACATTTTGGGGAATTTTAAAAGTTCTTAAGAATATTTATCCCCTCCGTGTGATAAATTCAAACTACATATGTAGTCATTGTTTGCCAGGCAGCCGGAAAGAGGGTCAGTTACTAGCCAACGTCCGGTCGTGATTGATATGTCGTGCGATCATGCTGCCCGATAATTAACCTTAAAACTCAACTAAATAATCCTTTTTTATGAAAAAAAAAACAATTCAGAATTTCGTTTAACATTCAGTGAGATAGCCTAGCTTCTGGTTTTACCATAAGGCCTTTTTCCTCACCACTGCACAATTTCTGGGGCAGCTGAATTCAATATGTCACTGCGATGATGCATATAGTATTTAATACAGCTAACTGCTAGCTCACTGCAGTGGAAAATTGGAAAGAACGATTAACCGATAGGTGGAAACTATGTTCACTGATTTGCCGT
The DNA here is from genome assembly GCA_017591395.1 of Schistocephalus solidus. Taxonomy (NCBI): domain Eukaryota; kingdom Metazoa; phylum Platyhelminthes; class Cestoda; order Diphyllobothriidea; family Diphyllobothriidae; genus Schistocephalus; species Schistocephalus solidus. The sequence goes on along the minus strand of WEDG01000895.1, from coordinate 140,108 downwards.
CTCACTAAATTCTAAGGGTGCCTACAAAAATGCCTGCTTCCGGGAACCGGAAGTTGATTGTGATACCGATTTGTTATAGTGTAACCTCCAACGTTGCTACAATATTTAAGACTGACGTACTGGCGCATTTTATGCAACGACTGCCAGACTGCAGAACTCCCCAACCATTTTTGCATATATCACATGCCTTTTACATGGTGAATTTACTAGAGGCAATTGTCTGAATAAATCCAACTTCTTAATTTGTACAGCAACACAAGGCAGATGAATTTCCAACTTCCGCTTTGTAACCAAATTTCGCATACTCCATGATTTTTTTCAACCCTAGCATTAAAAATCCATCAGAATCAAGGTCCAATGTTTATCAGCAGTAACAGTGGTCAGCGGAGATGACCACGATAGTGTCTTTTTTTCAAAAAGCCTGGCTCCGATACCGGAAGTTGACTTTTCAACTTAGGTAATCTTGGAGACGTTTCCTAGCAGTAGGATTTCTCAACTCCCAATTCACTGCCGAACATGTCTTTCTGAGTGTTGTGGTAACCTTATCTCACATGCCATTCTTTTAGTTGTGAGATAACCAGTAGACTTTCCCAGTTGTATTTCTTAGCTTTCTTTTACGCATATCTGAAAACTTTTAAAGTGTAATGCTATTTAGGGGTCTCTTCTACTGCAGTAAAAAAAGCTTGAAGCGCTAGTAAGACGTTTTCTTGTTATAATCACTCGTTTACTCTCCACCCAAGAGTCCCTATTACCAATATTCCTGTGTTATTGGTGACCTTGCGATATAATTTAAGGGGGCAGTTGTAGACATATAAGTATCCAACCCTTTCACTCATTATAATGTGATATATTTAGCAAAGTAATATAAAGATAGGTCTGAAACGAAGCATTTGCACCCCCGTTGTCCTTGCGTCTACCGGGTTTTCCCATAATTTCTACTGAACACCATGAACAAGCGGCCTTATGGTTGTCAACGGAAACGGCATATGGCTTTCACACAGTTCCATTAAAATGAAGTTCAGGAGCCCTTGAGCAGCCTATTGGTGAATAAATCTACTTTTCAAAGGCTCAGTTATGTTCGCGTTTGAGCCATCGACCTATACAGCTTCTCCGTAGTTACGATTATTTGCGATGCACTCCGTTCAGTTGCACAGTATGACCAGGGTTTTGGGAACATAAAGATTTTGTCTCGTCAATCTCTTAAGCCCCAATTATCCACGAAGTTCATACTCAGAGTAGTAGAACCAAAGGGTTTTCTGTAGTCCGTAGAACTCAGAAAATTCAAGCCGGAATCAGTGCTTGCCCGGAGAACTGATATCCAGATCGCAATGATATAAGACTCTGTCAGGATGCAACTGATTTTATTCAACAAGAACCTACAGCAACTTTTGTCGAATCCAAAAACAGCCAAAATGCGGTCTCTGAGCAAAATTATCTATTTTAACAACAAATCGTTTTGCACCTCTATTAACGGGTAACTAACTATTGTGTGACCATACTAACGAACACGATCAATAGTTTAAGCATGTAATAAGAAGATGATGGCAGTGGGGGTAGGGCAGTTTAAAGGACGGAGAAGAGTGGCAAAGTGTTAGCAATAAAAAGAAATTTAAATGCCCACCGTTATTGTTCATGTGAGTGGTTTTGTAAAACTGAATTAGACCGCATTACGCACCTACCTATCCGGCAGTTTGACCGTCGTTTTCAACGATGTCCACCATATGCACCACAGCAGGGTGGAGCAGGGATGGTGACTTTCACTGCATCTACCTCACTCTATGTTCTACTCCTCCATCTGTGCCCGGTGGGCCCTAACCGCAATTCCAACCCTTTCCATTGTGCTAGTTAGGGTTAGCGTTCGTTGTTGATTTGGTAGGATCACATAATGGTTTCTTGCCTACCTATTGCCCTCTAAAACTCAATTTAATAGGAAAAAGAGAGAAGGCGGTTTGTTTAAGTATCTCAAGCCATTGACAAATGACTACGGTGTGACGCTACTAAATCGACAACGAATGCTGACCCTAGCGAACACAATGTACAGGATTTGAGATATGGCTGCTTTTGCTTCCTTTTAATTGGCCACCAAATACAAGGCCTTCTAAAACCCAATTCAATAGGAAAAAGAGATAAGGTGGTTTGTTTTAGTATCTCAAGCCGTTGACAACTACACTCCTTTGTGACGCTACTAACTCGACAACGAATGCTGGCCCTAGCAAACAAAATGTACAGGATTTGAGATATAGCTGCTTAATTGCTTAATTGGCCACCAAATACAAGGCACTTGATAGTGCTGAATCGGGATCTAGAATAAAAGAAGAAGCAGCAAATGAGGGTTGCTCGCTCGCCGGAAACGTGGATTTTTTCATCTGCGCATTCGAACTCTTACTGGAGTCCATCACCAGCGACAAAAGCGACAACAAAAACAAGCAACAGTTATAGGGAGGCAGGAACCACTCAAGCACCAGTGATGCCAGTCCGGAGGTGAGTGCGCAGGGCTCTGTATGCCAGCGTCAAATCGATAAATTGATTGACCGAGTTGCCATCGGAGGCTCAGGCTTCAATCAATTCTCGGCTTGTCTTACATCTGGCGTGGGCGATGATTTTCGTGGCTGCGCAGTTAAACTCGTGACCCATTTCGTATGTTTTTGGGCTACCATTTATGATAATCGGTCATTCCGTCTCACAGCCAGCTGAGATTTGACGAATGCCACATGTAGATTTATGTACTGAATTTAATTCATGTCTCCTCACCTACCCGAATACCTATTAGAAGTCAAATTCACGAATTAAGCTTTGCATATGAGGATGCAGGTTTTGTGGTGAGGCTTTTGAATGGAAGACAAGTTTGAAGTAGTCATATCAATCCATCAGCTACTGTTAAAATAGCTTATAGTCACAACCTGCAAAAAGACAGTCAGTATATACGAGAAAGCAGCTGGAAAACACTAGAGACCCACTCATACGCCAAAACTGTCGCAGATATTCAAGCAGCGAAAAAATTGACGACACTCGACTCTTAGCTAATGTCTGTGCTGGTGGTATGGTGAGTCAACTAGTATTGCAGATTTTGACAGAACTGGCAGTTGTGACAGAACAATCTGCGATTGGGTGAAGGGCACATCAATGGATTCGTCTAGTTTTAAACTCCTGACCGAGGTGGTGCTGCGCCAGATAGGATCACTGATCTTCGAACACCAGAGACCGCAAGCCTATACTCGTTGTATGTACGGTGCTCTCGTCCTTAGTGAAGGAGACCGGGTGTTAACACCTCAAGATCTGTTACCAGCATGGGATTAGTAAGTGGTTCTTTCAAATACTGCAATATTTGTGCGTCGACTATCTTTACATGTTGCCCCCAGTGAAGCTGGGTTCAGGTGCGAATCCGCAAAGTCAGCCAACTACACTCCTTGATCCGTTAATCGAACCTGCATTTTCTAAAGCACTGCTTGGAACTCACTAACTCGCTTGCATCCGCAAGCTTAATTGGGCACGATGCGCTCCAATCTGCTCGGTCATGGAAGACCTCGACTCTTAAGGAAGCCTCTACGCATGTGCAGATTCCACATAGGCGTCTCGACAATAGCGTGTTCCGGAGATGCCACTCCTGACACCAGGGGCCCCGGTGTCATTTAATGTCATATCTCTTTATTTCTATTCCCAGGTTCTAGCATTTAGAGTAGTCCCTTCCTTTGGAAAAAAAAGAACAATCAATCGGAGAATGGCCTTGCGCTAGCTCAAATCCTTCAGCTCCTGAAGTTCTCTCTTATAAATGACATACTATTCAACGATAAAGTGAGAGGGACGCAGATGGGTTCACCGATTTAGGGGTTCATAATAAAAATGGTCTTGCCACGGTATGAGCCAGCGGTCCTCAGACGCCAGAGACAGAGCTTTTGAGCTCTCCCTCATGGACGTTGATAATGATCAGCTGCAAAAATGTTAAAAAAACACCTCAAAATCGTTTTCCAAGACGTAATGAAACGGAACAGCTGGCCTTACTCGATGCCTTTGCCTGTCGCATAATTAAGACGTTTGTTAAATAAGGAAATCAAACTCGAGTGTGAAACGTCAATCACAGTCATTCCATCGGCCACGTAAAACCTTACATATGGATGATTTTAAACGCACAACAGTAGCTGGGAAGACAGGACCGTCAATTAGAAACACCTTCGACAAGTGCTCAGAATGAATGGATACCTACACAACCCCTGTACCAGACGTATGCAAAGGCAAGAAGAGATCTGGACAACACCAGACTGCAATGTTGACGAAAACTCCTGTTAACTATGCGTTTACCCAGCAAAGATAACCCTGCCACTTGTGTTTAAATCCTTTGCCTTCTGCCTCGCTGCCATCTTAGTTCACGACAGTAAGCGGGAACTATGAACGCTCCGCCCACACACAACTACTAATGACCCCGTGACAAGGCATGTGCCTTACAGCTTCCGGTACCTTTTACCCACATAATATATCCTATTGATTGAGACTCCATGGTGCGTGATGTTCAACCGTGTAGGGAGAGTGGACAATGACTTACCGTCCACCGCATCTACCTCATTCTCCAGTTCTGACAATGGAACATAATGTTCATGAGATGCGGGACCAAGCTTTGAGTCAGTCTTAATTCCCCTCAACCAAAGACTGAAGTCTCACTCATGTCATGTCAGGTCGGCACTCATAACTCCCAACGGCTTAATTTTCATCGTCAGTTTGCTAGTTCAAATTTGGTTTCATATTGCTAGGTCAAACCTCCAGCCCCCAACATGTGTGGCTTGCGAGATCCGGTGGCTTTATGTCATGCCAACCACTATGCGTGGCATCATTCCAAGCTGACCTGACCCACATTTTATGGATACTCGACGGGAGCAAGATTGAGGCCGGCTCCGTGCGATCTTTCAGTAACACAGTGAAACTGATGCGTTTTGAAACTACTGCGGTATCCTTATAGTCACTGCTTGGAAAATCGCCATTTGACCCAAAAATGTGGACCTCCGACGTCTAAGGAAGTATTGTGTGAACCTACTAACCCATCGACGAATTCTTACCCTATAAAATACACTGGATAGAGCTAGGAGTAGGTTGGCGTGTACTACAGTCGCTTATTACACGTTGACCTATCCTTTGTCCTCTAAATGGTGTCCCATATTGTGTTCTTGGCTGAAACTTATATCTCCACTCATTAGGCTAGACGCTGATATCAGAAGACCATGTGAGATGTTTAAATGCGAAATTCATTGACATCACCGTCCAGTACACAACAGCCTCAATTACTATGCGCTCACATTTGCCTAGACAACCCCTTTTAACCCTGGCTGACCTACGTATAACTGCCGCTGTTTCTTTATCGAGATTCGACAAAACAGGCGCCTGTTTTTGATTTTAAACAACACATAAGTCAGCTGAATGTTGTACTGAGCGACTGATTAAATTTTATTCTGAGACCCATTGGAAGAAGGAGGAAAAACATTCCAAAACCTTATCGATTAAAAGGAAAAAAGTGTTACTTTAAAACTAAGTAATAAGCGAGAAAATGGATGCTGCCAAAACTACACAAAGCAGAAGAACAATTGCAATAAATTTTATCAGTGTTGAATTTCCTTCAACATAAACTCGTTGAGTGTTAAATTAAATAAATCGAACCAAATCATGGCGTAATCTTGCCGCCCACACTAGCCAGGACCCGTTCTACTTCGCAGGAGAGCTGAAGGATCACAATTTAATGAATAAACACATGATATCATTTGGCTTGCAGAGCCTGATTGCAATTATGCTGCTGTATGAAACCGATGACAATTGGTGAGCACGTAACTGAAGCATGTTTTGAGCAAAGAAAACCACGGGAAATCCAACGGTTGTGCATTAAGAACTGAGATTACTTGGACAGCTGTATCGACAGATGGATGATATGGCTACGGGCTGTCATTTGGAGCTTTATGTCAAACCCCAAGTGAAACATAGCTCAAAAATCATAGCAGAAATCGTATTCCATAGAAGATATATAAATATAAATTTTTGTCACAGTCCGAGGTGGGGAAATTTTACGTGCTACGAGTAAAGAGACACATGCACAGATCAAATTTACGATGGAAAATGAGAAGAATGACACACTACCTTTCTTCGATGTCATTGTGCGTTGACAAGCAGATGGTTACATACAGTGAACCATCTTTCGAAGAACCATCTGGAGGGGACAGTACATACGCTTTCACAGCTTAATTCCATTTCAAAGAAAATTAAACTGGATTTTGCTCTTGGACCACTAAAAAGTGTTCCCAAAATACCACGGAAAACGAGACCAGACCGCTGAAGGGTTTTTTTGGAAAAAAGGTATCCACGGAAGTCATCGATATGTGTCGCCATCCCAGATAATAAAGTTCATAAGAAATATCTGTGTCAAAAAATGGCGAGCATCTCTCTCTCTTAAGCATGATTATACATCCAAGATGATCAAACAACGGTTCCGATGCACGCGTGAACGGATTTACACCGCCCCGTGAACGGATTTACACCGCCCCATAACGGATTTACACCGCCCCGGATTTACACCGCCCCATGGACCCTACAACGTCCATTTAAGATAGACCAATTAAAACCATCTCGCTTATTCATGCCACATAAAACCGTATCCTTGACCTTCCACGTAAAGATGTATGCATACAGATTGGTTGCACGCAAAGGCAGTTGGCAAATCGGCCAGTTTAACATATGCCGAAATAGCTGTTGAGGACGGAATCTAAAGTACCCAGGAGTTCAAATTAGGAAGCTCCTGATGAACACTGGTCATACGGCGGAAACAAGGGCTACATTTAAGGTTCTGCTTCGGATGACAACTGGGTATTTCCTGCGCTTTGCAGAAACCACTGCAATGCGGAGGAGAAAGCCAGAACGGTACAAGTAGTCATAGCAGGCGATCCCTCTCGCGCTACTATGTTAGGTGTCGATGACGGAAACAACCCCATTCCCTCTCCCGTCTCCACTCTACCGCATGACTGACTACTGTACCATGCTATGTAAGCATAATCACCCTTGACGATTTCACTGTAACATCTCTAGCTCACCTGGATAACTTTTCCCGCCTCACCATGCCCATCCGCCTATCAGATCAACGTTTCAGTTTTTTAGTTACCTGGGCCATTTTCTAACTGGAGAGTTTATCTCATAAATATAAAATAACCGCACATAGTTGAATAAGAGGCCCTGAACTTTCAAGACGTCAAAAATTTAGTCACCATTGCCTAGTTAAAATTCGTTCCGGGACAACGATGTTTCAATTTCCTGATAGCGAGACAATAATAACATAAGGACTGCCTACTGAATAAGTGTAAGTAGACTTTATGAATTAAAACTTGATGAAAGCTTTGAACTATACACGTAGACGATGGTCCTAAGACGGAGAAACAAGTGGTCAGGCTTCAATCTTCGTCTCCCTCTTCTTCCTCCTCACCCTCTTCAGCTTTGGCCTCCGCCGCCAGGCGCTTAGCTTCCTTCATCAGGCGTAATTCCTCCTCTTGCAGTGGTGTTGGATCCACTGCCTCCTGCAACGGTGTGGCCTCCTCGTCAAACTCCTTAGCCGGATTGGCTGAGCGGATTGGCATGAAGCTGGCGCCGAGCACCTTGGTACCCCAGCCGATGTAGATGTTCACAAAAGTTCTAGGACATAAGGACTGAGTTGTTGGTGATTTTTCACCGACTGAACAGCAAAGTTAATGATAGGTGTATTGTGATACCTGCGACAGTGAGACACAGCTGGTAGCTCTGTTCCCTTTAACTTTATAGGGGTTAATATTTGAAAAAAATATAAGCAACATGTTGAGCGCGAATTCATACTTTTAGACACGATAGACTTACCTTTTAAACGGAAAAAAATGGATTTAAACGGCAGCGTATAGCTGGACGAGTTTGCGGTGGCAAAGTTCAGAGTGGTTTGCATTTGCCTTCTATGACATTTACCGTAGTCTTTCAAAAACTTTCCGTTGACCATTTCATCATCTTGGTAGTATGGTCCATCTGCAGCCTCTTGACTGAAATTTCCGGGCTAAAAGACGACTTCCTGAGCGATCACAACGGGTCATTTGTCTTACATTTGTGTACAATTCAAAAAAGCTTAACTTGTTTTGCTTAGAATGCGGACAAGCTGCCTAAAACCAATTTAATTTTATGATCTGAAGCTCTGCATAAAGTTAAGAGTTTAGTAAAATTTTGTTACATCGAATTTGTTCTAAAAGGCGGCCTATTTTAAGCCTTTTCATTAGCAACGACAGCGAGCTTAAGTTCCGAAAAGCGGATGTATCTGTCTGCCGAAAGTAGACTTCTCACAATCTTTTGTTTAAGAGCTGGTTATTCATCAGACAAGACTATGGAACAGCTGATGGGCGATTACCCTCAAAAAGAAGTTAAGTGTTCACTGTCGTATGATCTGCAAGTAGCTATGTTTGAGGTTTAACGATGTTATGTCCTATGGTTTGTTAAACTGCATTGTGTATAAAAGTCATTTTAGACCGACCCGGCTGACGTTTCTCGACGATGCAGCTCTATCCCCTGATGGTGCGAATCTTAAACAGTCAAACGTCTCTTAGAACCTAAAGCGCACTGGCTGGTCGCAAATTTGGACACAAGCGCAACAGGCTGCATCTCTCAGTGATTCATGCTTGGGCCAAACAAACCCGATTTCTTAACCTAAGAATGGACCTTAAATAGCCACTAAGTCACTCTTTCCATGTTCCTTGGAGTTCACTCATGGTTTCCAGGTTGATTTTAAAGATACAGGGAGACCTGTTAAGCGGCATTATAACGTTATACAAACAAGCTCCAATATTTAAAGGTTTTGGTTCCGCATGGCCTCAATATAATCTAAAAAGTGCTTTTTAAATGCATCAAAAAGCCTGTTGGCACGGACTGTGAACCTTCTTGAGTGCATTCTATCCATTAAGTAGATTGCCAAATAATTATTTTGACATTTTGGTCAAATATAACGCCGAATATGGACACATGAAGGTCACAGCCATTAAAAATTCGGTAAGTTGGAGGTACGCCCTTCGCCAGTCTCATTAATGGCTGATTCGAAGAAAGATGTCAAATCGCACCGTGAGTGATCAATCAAAAATCACCGCTAACAATAATCCTAAGATAAAACTAAACTGGCAACATTATCTTAACCGTAAACCTACCCTGAATCCTACATTGAACACGATAATGACCCTAACCCTAAGCGAAATAAAGACCCTGATCCCAACTTTGACATTAACCTCAAACTTGAACCTAATCCTAGACTTAACGCTTACCCTCACCTTAAACCTGAACATCATTTCCTTGGAGTTTTGCACAAAGCCACATGTATCGGGAGTGGTTTATTTTACCGTGTTCTGTTTAGGCGGCCATACAAGGCTTCCTTACCAGTTATTCCGACCCTCGGTAGTCGAATGAGGTCGAAAAGCTCCTACATCTCTCGCGTGTTCTGGTGCCCTGTCCACAGAGGCATTTCCCAACACACAACTTTCCAACGCATAAGCAAAGCACCTCTCAACCTCCTTGGCTTAGTTACGAGTGGATTAACCCAGTAGCCATGAGCTTTCAAGCCCTCCCTCGGTCCAGATGCACCGTATGAACAGCCACGCTCAAAATGGTGGCTGACTCTTAGGTGCAAATGGTCGTGAGTCCTGCCCAATCGCTCATCTTCGGAGCTTAGTCTAAATAGGACGCGGACGCGTGTGTGTGCGGGTTCGCACATCCGGTAGTTATTATTTTTCAGCCATCTCGAAAAGGCCCCGCTTTGCCTTCTTGCCGAGCCCCTTTTATTCACCATCTTTCAGCCTCTCCCTGCATCCGCTGCAAACGTGTCAGTAATGGAAGTGCCTTGCAATCTAAATATAAAGATCTAGCTATCTGTAAATATCCCCCCAAGCTAGCCATAAAGACTGCGGTTTGAATCCAAAAAAACTGAACCCATACTTAAGTTCTTGGATATGAGACTGGTAGGGATGCCTTTTGTGGCCGCCTAAACCGCCCCGCCTGCTTGAACTAGAGGGCTTGACAGAAACTTTAAGGAATGGTAAGTATTCCCGTGTCTTAACGCTAACTGCAATGTAACCTTTATCTTCACCGTAATCCTACCCTAAATCTAAACCGTTCAGTTAACAAGATAATAACCTTGACCCTTAGCCTTGTCATGACCCTAACCCCAACTCTGGTTTTCACCTCAAACTTGAACCTTTAACTTAAAACTTAACCCTTATCGTCAACTTAATCCTTAACATGATTTACATGGAATTAAGCGTACAGTCAAATGTGCTTTAGATGGTTTCTTTTTCCATGTCCTGTTTAGGCGGCCTACCACGAGACTTGAAACCGGGCAAACCCCCCTGCCCATCTCCTCCAGTTCAAACCAACTGGTTTTAGTACTTTTGGCTCGTTAACCGGCTAGCGATGATAATAACTTCGAGAGGACACACCAAGTCCCTCCTTCTTTAGTCACTTAAACCTCTTTTTCGTAGAGGCTCCACCTTATTAACGGTTTGAATGTGACTCAAAAAGCTAGAGTTGCCCTTGCGTTGTGTGGCCGGTAAAAAGCACACACATGGAATCCACTTACTCCTTACGAGCCATAGCGTATGCGCCTGGCCAACGGACGTTGCTAAGGACGGCGACAGCACAGTTTGCAGGCAGCAAGACTGTTGATGGACGCACGCGCCAGGCAGGGGCTAAAAATTCCCCCGGTGAACCAATCCTTGAGAGACCAATGTTGCCGATTGGACGCATTGGCTGATCCTCCTCAACCGGTGTGAGCAAATCCGGACCCTCCTCTGGCTCCTCCTCTTCCTCTTCCTCTCCCTCCTCCGCCATCTCCTCCTCGTCCTCCGGTTCGGCCTCTTCACCCTCCTCTTCAGCCATCAGGGCCTTGTAGGCCTTGGCTGCCTTCTTCGTACTCATCCAGTTAATTCGACCAATCCCGTATAGGTAGGGTCTATGGTGAACCCAGTTCGCAAGGTCTAGGAGTTCAGTGAACTCCAGTGGCTCATATTCCTCCGCCAATAACAGAGATTCCGGTTTTTCCTAAAACAGCCATTCAGCTTATTTAAAGAACAGAGTTAATGGGTCAAGATTGTACTGACAGCAGTTATCACATGAGAAACTCACCCCCCTCCTCTACTTCGTCCTCCTCATCCACCTCGTAGACACCTGCTGGCGAAACAGTACAAGCTGAACTGATCCTTGCAATCTGTGCTCGCAGGTAGTGGGCTTCCAGGCCTGGGAATAGACCCAACCCGCCAGGCAGGTGACCAATTGGCGTGTTTGGGTCGCCGGTGAAGATGTAGACGCTTTGACGAGCCATTTCGATGTGTGCGGGTTTCACCATGGGGAGGCGCATCCACTTGTCATCACCGAGTTCAGTACAGATGTAGTAATCCCAACGGTTCATCCCGCGCCCTCGTGGTTCCCAAGGGTAGGGTGTGGGAGGCTTCCACTTGTTCTTCGGTAATTTGATCAGAACGCGCTTTTCCAGTGGTAGCTTGGCAATCTCCTCATCGTCCAAAAGATCCACTATCGACACAAGTTGGAAATGAATATGAGGGCACCTGATAAGATTTTACCGTCAGGTGCTCGGAAAAGAAGTAAAGCGTCCTGGACGTCTCACAGTCCCCGTTGCTTCACTCTAGTTTGCGCTTGGAAAAGGAACTTAGAAAGCCTTTACGCGAAAGACGGTTTTAGAACCTGGCAGGTATAAGATTTCATATCTAAAAATGTATGTTGCAAACATCATTTCCAGAATGCCTTTGCAGTGTACAATAGTCAATATCAATCTTGACTCTGTGACACCATCATTATGGCGTTAAATACAAAGTTTCTATGCCTATTGTGAAAATGTGAGCTTTGAAATAGGCCAACTGAAAAAAAATATAATCAGCATTGTAAACTTATTGTATCGTTGCAAATGAGGGTGTTTGGTTCAGTTTGGTTCAGTTTGGTAACGCGTCCAGTGTACTATAAGTGCTAATATTTCCGCGTCCGCTATGAAGTTGATTGGTTGGTCTGCGTAAGCTGTGGTTGGTCGGGCACCATACAGGGATTCGTTATGTCAGTGATTAGCTAAGTTAAATGATAGAATCCTACAGAGCATCGCGACTGCAGTATGTGCGTTCGTGCACGAGTCCAGCAGACAGAGCTACAGTGTTAGAGCAGATGTCCAGTGAAGGCTATGATAGCGATTCTCCCAATAACTTTCGTTAAGCAAAAAATTGCGGTCTCGTATAATTTTCTTAATCTTTAGAGCCTCCGTTGGCAGTATAAAAAGTTAACAACCTCAATAAATAAGAATAGAGTTAAGTTCTGCATCTTCAAGTGGTCATTCCTAGGCAGTCAAAGCAATCTTTATGACCCATAGGCAGACTGTTAAATTTTGTATAGATTTTTAGGGAAATTCAGCTGCAGTTTCACATAGTGATTGAGGAAGTTAAAAGGAAGTGTTGGTTACTGACGCTCTTTAACATCCTCACCTTGGAAATCTGTTGGATCCTGATCACCCTTGTTCTTAGGAGGTTTCGGTAGACGCCATTTATCCCAGGGTCCAGGCACCCCATCATCGGGTTCAGACTCAGGTTCAAATTCCGCCTCAGCAATATAGTAGTTTGCTTTGATGCCAAATATTTTTCCCCAAAAGCGAAGTGCGGTTACGCTGGGCAGTTTTTGTGCAGTAGTCTGAGTGCCAACCATACACGCATTAGCTCCTCTCGTCCGACTCCTTCGAAAGGACAAATTTACTCATAAGAAGATGCTTAATGCAACTACTGTGTCGACAACTCAGCAAACTACAACTGTAAACCGCCATAAGCGTACACGGTTATTTATTATTAAAACTAAAGCGACTGATATTATTTAAGTAGTAATGATAACACAGGAAAGAAATATCGCTTTGCTACATGGGCATTGTGGATAAGCATGGTAAAACTCGACGAAATGGAGTCTGTACCTATTCCCGCTTGTTCAATGAGGAGGGCATGGTTGGAGAGGTTTGGCAGAGCTGCCGCTTCCTCATCATCCTCGAAATTGCCTTCAAACGGACGCAGTGGTGGTCCACCGACGATTGGAGGTTGATCCCACACATGGTCGGGATGCTTTAACGCAAAACATGCGTGTTAGCAGGGGTTTTATTCACAAAAAAATGCAAGGTTTGGGTTAGCATACCGGAGTTACTAGGACTGCGAGAAAATTGAAGCAGCAGCTTCACTCCTGTAGATCAGGTCATGTGCCCGCAAGGAAACTACAGATATATTGTAGGGCAGTCTTCACTTTCTGCCGAACTCTTATCTACGTGGTCACGTGTATGAGGCCACGAGGCAAATGGAACCATGCGTTCGAGATCCGCGTGGTCCCTGATTGCTTTTCCTCAAAGTGTGCACTTGTTAACAGGCCTAAAGTAATTGAACGTGACTAATGTACTAGAAACTAAAACGTGGTAACTGATGCTTGTATACAGCATCGGCTGAGGTTTGCCACGTCAACTACAGTTAAACTTCAACATCCACGAAATAAAGGAAAGTCGCTCTTGACCTTCGAAGGAAGCGAGGATGAGAAGCAAATACCCGAGGAAGAGATAAGCATGCGGAAAGTACAGACAATACACGCGTTTCTAGTTATAAAGTTGGGCAAATTACATATAACTGTTGCATGATTCAGCCTGCTGGCAGCTCAGGTGCTGGTTATCAGCCCACCCTAGGGTTTTGCCCATCAGCTGCCACTGTCTTAAACAGCAGCAAAGGGTGCTACTCATCTATGAGACCCAACTACCGCCCACACGGAAGATATTCTATACAAACACCAGAGGCAGACGGGGACATGACACTCGTTCTTCGGGTGATGCGCTTATAAAAAAAGTCAAACATGGAGGGTAGTGTTACACGCTTAGGCGCAGACTCACGCTGCGTCAGCCACCGGCTCCAAATTCTCACATCAGATAGCTGACTAAAACGCGTGTGTGGCTCGCGTAGTCGAGCAGTTTAGCTTTGTCAGCCACTATGCCCGATCCCGCTTCCGATCTTCTTGCCTTTCTCGTGGCAATGGGTTCAGGTGGGTGGGCGAGGGAAGAGAGAGGAAGAGATAATGCAGTGCATTCTACACAAGCATATTCCAACTGACAGTTAGACTGTTGCGTTCGACTATGCCCACCGCATGTTTCACAGCAGACTGGAAGCGCGTTGGAACGCGTACTGCAATTCGTACAATTTAGTGAATCGTACTAGATAGATATTCTTCACTTTTTAATGTCTCCATGAGCACGTATGTGGAACTAAAGTTAATTCTTCGACACAAGCCTTCTTAAATTCAATATAAAACTTAAGGGAAATATTCAAGATGACATCCTTTAGCTTCAGTAACATAACCAAAAGATATTCGAATGCTGCAAACAGACCGTCAATGGTATAAAAATATTGATTGATTTACAATATTCAGAGCACGAGTCCTAGTAAAAGTTCAGACATGTGTAAGGGAGTCGGCTCATCGGTGTCCTTTAGCGGCCCTCGGGATAACACGTGAATGGCTTTTAGTGGGAAAAATAGCAAAAAAATAAGTAGTTGTAGGCAACTTATTCAATAAAAATCATGACATAGGTCCTGTGTGCGCAAATGTGTGAAGGCGCCGCTTTCTTCTCAGTGTAACTGCTACTGATAGCAAATTTTATGAAACTTTGGGTACCATGAATATCGCATTGGGAACTTCGGCCATGAATCAACTACCATCATCTTTCCTTTGTCAATAACCCAAAAGTTGATCAGTCATCTCTACTTATTCTTAGTACCTGTTTTGGTCGGTTAGGGCTATACATTTTCTACAAGGCACTTGGATGCCAGAATGGAGTTGTAGTTATAAAATAGGTATCACCTTTAAGAGCGTTCTCTCTGCCATTGCATTGGTCACCTCATCGGTGCAAGGCTGAACTGTCAGGGCTTTGGCCTCCATAGACTCTTCCTTAAGGCCTGCAGCCATTTCAGAGCCACCGGTGCCCGCGCCCCGTTCCCGCTTCACGAGCAAACTCAGGCTCTCAAAGTGATCGAGAGAATGAGTGGGCTGGTATTCAAGAATGTACTTCACCAAACTGACAAGATGCTCGTATAGGCTACTTTGCTTGCCGTCCGTGTCTATGCTGTCATGATGAGCTCGACCACCAGAGTGCATTGACTGCAACAGGGCCTTGGCTTTGACGAACTCCTCCATGGGTGGCGCCTCTGGACCCAGATTGCAGAAACCCTCCGGTGAGTTCATTTGGTGTTCTACAATTCAGTTAGAGCTCAGTTACTAGCAAGGTGTCAGGGTGGTTCCCACGTGCGTATTTTTACATTCGCTTATTCGATAACAATGATATTCGTAGGAGTATAGCTTTAACATCTTTCGCCTATCATTATAACAAATGAATTTTATTAAAGACGCAGGGAGTGGGATCATGACAAGACAACTTATTAAAAATTGAATACAACTGGATGCAGAAGAGTGCCCAACGGTGTTAGAATACATTGTGGCATCACTTAATCGCACCTGCAACCGTTTTCGTTTGGTTTGTGCAGGTGCAGTTTATTCAATTCTGCCTTTGTTTCCTGAGAACGTAAAAGGCTAATAGATTTCAGCGAGTGCGAATGCTAATGATGGCTTTTTTTACAGAGAGGTCCATGCGACTGCGGACAATGTGCCGAAAATTGACCATAAAAATGTTCTCCCGTCAATTCACCATTCGTACTTTCGGGTCAAGTAAGCAGCTCCTTGTTAACTGCCAACAATGTACTGCCATTTTCAGGGGGTCTCCCATACTCGTTATGCGATGCCCATCAGCATGCAGTTTTCATTATGGGTATTTTCACACCTTTACACGCACACTTTTTTCTGTCGGAAAATATCGCACGTTTAACTTTAGGTGCTAGTTTTGAGCCCGATTTCTGGAAACTGATTGAACCCAAAGTTGTAAAAAATTGATTGATTTTAAGTGCACCTTTTCTGCCTGTTTGAACATGCATGGTGGAATGCAGTTAGTTTATCATGAATGGTAGCCAGAAGTGCTCGCTATCGTTTCTCGACTTTCCCTGTGAATTGTTTCGTCGGAGTTAAAATTGGCATCAGATGTAGTATGTCAACTGACCCCTGCGGGATGACGTGAACAAAGGTTTGGTTCCCGAACGTCTCTTCATGGTCCAATTTATCGAAAATCACAAGTTTTTAACTAAACATGGGCATGTACTCTTGAATAGGAATCAGAATTTTAATGAAATCTGCCCTACTCCAACATGAACACAAAGGATAGAGTAACAATAAACCTACTTCTACTAAAAGCTATATATATAAACATAACACGGTCACCAAGGTTCACTTTTACGCTGAAATGTGTTGAGAAACTTTATCCAGCGTCATCTAAAGCGATAGGGGTAGCATATTTCAGGGGTCAATCTAGTTTGAACACTGAATGTTGCATGATTTACGGCATTTTCCAGCTGGCATTTCTCAGATAATCAGGCCTGACAGCCCCTTTATGATAGTAAAATGTCATAATCTCCTCGGTTCTACAAAGTTTGCACCTGCATGCCAAGAAAATAGGTCTCATTATATTTATCCTACACGAGAATGTTCACACCTATATGTTGGACATGTCACGGGCCAGTACAACGCGACAGCCATTGCGACTGGAACTCCGAAAGGCGGATTATAGAACTGCCGAATAGCATGAGACGAAGGAACCGTTGTTCCTTCGTCTCATGCTATTCGGCAGTAAAGGGCTTAACGAAGCCCTGAGTGGCTGATGCATCAGCTATTCGGGGCTTCGTTATGCCTTTTACAGAGAATAAAACAATTTACAGGTGGAGAGTACAGAGTCAATGTATAGGTTGGCAGTATGATCGGCGTGAACTTCGGCTAGGTTCCCAATTTTTCCAATAGTTTTAAAAGGATAAACTTCTGATACACACCTACACCCTTGTGGGCATTAACGAATAAAAATTTTAGCTGCTAGGTGTTCAACCTTCGCGCGGGATTGGTTGGAAAATTTTGAACTGTGTTCCTAATTGTGAACTTCGTAGCTGTTTTTGTGTTTTTCCAAGTACGCCAATTACCCTTGCTCGTCTGCAACACTGTGGTGAAGGTTTAATAATTTATCAAAATTTGCCATAAATGTTCGACAAAAATAAAAGGAAGCTGCAGGATAGATTTAATGGCATGATAAAATGCACGCAAAATGCTTTAGAAACAAGGAAATACTAGGACAAATTGGGGCACGCTTACATAGTTTGGTCCTTGGCCATCCTGGCTCTCGAACGCAATGACACACGTCATCGATCGATAAACGTTTGGCGCTTACGTCACGTGATGGTATGCGCCTTCAAGTCAAAATGGCCGCCTAGTTTACTTAAGCAATGGCCTTCCTTTCATGAATTACGTAAGACAAATAATTGCCAAAGATGGGGAAGTTCGTTGCGAGAATGAAATGGAAAACTTAGCGGGCAAAAGGTGAATGCGGAGAGTTTCGTAAAATGCAGCGAGAACAGGACGTGATGCATTCCTTCAGACATGTAAAAGACAATGTTTTAACGAAGTATTTTGCAGTTTTCCAAAGAAGGCGAACGAGAACAACCATCGCAACCACACAAATTGCACTGAAACGGAGGTGTTCACGCATTTTTTACTATTCAGAACAGTGCGAAGATTAATCTATTTTAAACTTATCTCCTGCTCCTGAATTGCACGAAACCTGTCAAAGTCAAAAAGCTAGCATTTTCCGAAATTCTCAATTAAATTAGATAATTTCCTTTTAAATGGACCTTAACATGTGGTCCGTCCAGTGTTCACGACTGATATGAAAAAAACATTTCCGTCACAAATTATTTCAGAGTGATGTCTGTCGACCATCTGTTTCGAACCTGCATTTCAACGATAAACTTCAGAACCGGAGTGCACATGTGATTCGAGGTTTTTGATAAAATTCAGGGCTTAATAAGGTGTCCCTATTAATGCCTCCTTAAGTCAATAAAGGTGCCTCAATAACGTCATTAACGAGGCCTTGTCGCAAATGGAAATGAAAACCATCCTACAGATACAACCAATAAATATTGGGTGATGAATGCTCACCGATCGGTTACGGGACTCACTCACCCCATTATTCCTTGGGGCTCACTCTCGAGCCCTGCCAGCGGCCGCACAGCGGCTAGTATTATAGGCAGATGAACATTGCCAACAACTAAAAAGGAGACTGGCATGACCATTTCTGGTTCATTAGCCGTCATCAGCCAGCCAACCCGAGCTAAACCGGCATGAAAACAAGCCCGTGGTGAAGCGAGCTAGAGCGCTAGGCTTCTTATCAACAAATCGCGGATCCAAGGCTCGGGTGGGGTACCACATGGGGTCAGATATGGCTGGATGATGATGGCTAATGAGCCATTCGAGTCTTCCGTGCCCTTATGGGTAATGTTTATCTGCCCCAAAATAGATTTAAGATTGAAGGATTTGAGAGAACGCAGTGGCAAAAACTTTCAACGATTTTGGCATAAGAGTATGATGATCGTTTTACTTTGATAGGTGCTTACCGATAAGGCTGGGGTTAAACACAGAGCCTCCAGTGAAACTCTTTCTTTTATTCAACGGGAGCTCTGGTGAGGAAGGCAACGCCCTTTCTATTGATTTGCGGAACCAGCGTCCCTTCTCCTCTGGTATGATCTTCTTTTGGCCAGCTCCAGCATCATACCTTGAGATCTGTCCAATCGACATAATGCATCCTTTGGTATTTATAAGTCACAATGTGGTTGATGCACTCCGTCAAGTTTTTTCAATTTAAGTGCAGTTGACAAGTTGCAAAAAATCTTTTCTCATTCTTCTTAATAACCTAGTGAGTTGGCACTTTCTATTGGTCAGGCACTTCGTTAATCTTATTCTCCAAGACGTTATCCATCGAGATCTTTATTATATAATAACCGAGGAATCGTCCATACAACCTGGTAGGTAATCTATCAGGTAATCTATCAGTTCATTCATCGCTCCGATAGTATGACGTGACTCGAAACTGAAATAAAGTCCCTAGACCCAAAATTGTGAGCTGGAGGGTAAAGCTGATGTTTTAGGTAGCTGTATGTTTCCTTTATCTACTTACATCTGTTGTTATCTGAATTGTTCTGCTGAAAAGGTGAAAAATTTATTAAATTCAACGATAAGTCTCTGACCCTGGTTAAAAGATGTAATCTCCCTGCCCCAAATTAGCAGCACGATTTTGATTTCTATATTCCAATGTAACAGTACCCTGGATAAGCAGGCTAGGAAATGAAACCTTCATTGATAAGACTTCTCCTTGAAGGAGATAATTCTATTCACCTGCTCACTGTTGAGAACTCTTAATTTATCTGAATTTCATCTCAGAACCCTAATCTTTGCAAATCTGAAAAAAATATTTATTGCAACGGAAAAAAAGTCATACATAAACTGTTGCAGACAAAATTTTGTTCATTCTCTTGAATGCTTTCAGCTGGAGCGTATTTAGAGTATCTGCTCAGTGATCATTTTACCACAGGCATACAAAAGAAAAAAATGATAAAATTAACGCCTCATTCTACTCAGAATTTTTGGCTTGTCAACTCGAACGTTTATTTGACTTTTTGGCTTTCTTTATCACTTGGGCCGTCTGCTGTGTTCAATTTTCTCTGCTGAAATGGTGTTAAGGTATTCTGAAATCTTCAGAGCGACGTTAAAGCAAATGGACCTTTAGCTTTAACTGCCGAAGCTTTGGCTTACGTTAGTCAGTTATGCCTAAAAGTTTACCCACTGAACTTGCAATGTACTTTCCAATAAAAGTTTGTCATCTTTACATGCTGGTTCAATGTTACCTTCTGTGCACCGAATCCTCACAAATGACTCTTACTCAGCGAATTGCTGGTACATATAAAATGTTACAGAAGTTGACATCTTATTCAGGTATTTTGTAAGATATTAAGCTGGGGAAAAGGAATGAGTGTTGAAATAAATACGTTTTGCAGACAAAGCACCTCCGGCCAGATTTGAGACTACGCACGTCAAGATAAAGCAGATTTTTGCTATCGTTCATAAAATGCCGCCTATGCTCTCACCGCATCTGAATCGCAACGTGAGAAAAACGTCACCCTAACGTGTAAACAATGAGCTTAGAGTGCAGTCGTAAAGGTAAGACTGTCTGTTCTGAAACCAAATATTGCTCACTAGTTGGTCTCTGGGCGAAAATACTCCTGCTCTATTTCGGATCTTCCTTGGTCGAATAAAAATAATTACTAGTGAATTAATTTAAGTAACACAACATGCTTATTTTTTACAATTGGCACCAGACCAAACCAAATCCTGCCACAGGAATGCTGCTGAAATTTTGCTCCTTGCAGGCACGCTACAGTTATCCTGCCTTGTTGACTAGATGATTAACGTTTCGCACGACTGTGGATTCGTCTCTGTACTGCTGTGATAGGAGGCTGAAAAACTTTTTCCTGAGGGCAGCATCGGTGGAAGCATATTTTTCATACCTCATTTTGTGTGTAGGTGCTTTACTTTTGTCCATAAGCGTTCTTAAAAATATTCATCTCAAAAAATGTTTTATGGCCGAAACCAGATAATCCATTAAACACTTATTTTACTTTTAAAATTTGATCTAAAAATAATGTTTGTTTATAGTTAATTGCACAAGACACTTTCTATTAACCTTAAATATACCGTTGACGGCCAAAATAAATTAATATTCACAGAAAAGGACTGTGGGCTGAAAGCAAAATCACTTTAACATTTCTTCTTACTATATGCAATACTAAACTGTATTTTAACAGCAAGTGATGGGCATTGTAAAGGAGCATTCTGATCACCAAGCATTTTCCCTATAGCTTGAGAGTCGAACATTCCTCGCATACTTACCAAGGTGTCTCGTCGCGTCTCCGTAATGCACCGGTAAGCACAGAGTCCTTAGCGTTTTCCACCAAATTTGATCTTTCCCTAGCAGAAGACGTGAGATGCAAAATTTCCGTGAGGATGAGATTGAATCCCAAAAGCTTAAACGCCTGGAAAGTTTCCCTTCTAGAGCTCACTATACCTGCATCATTGCAGCTTTTTTCCCAAGCTAACTAGCCTCAAATGCAGCAGTTAGTGAATACCGTCTCCTTTTTTTCTGTGAAATGTACCAGCTGGTACTTTTATAAATATGTAAATATACCTACTTGCTAAGGTCTAGTAGTCCGTTGTGTCGGTTAAATCGGTTGCTACAGCAACCATGGCGGGAGCAGATGTGCTGAGATAGAAAAACCAAACAGCGGCTTCAGCCCATCCCTTGTGCATTTCATCAGACTTTGAAGAAGTTCATGGCAAAAATGGACTGGTTTCACATAACATCAGACCTGACGAATATAATACAAATGTAAATCCCCTATGGAGAATCCTCTTTCCTGGGACAACCAAAACTTCTGAAGAAGGGTCACGTAGGAGAGACTTGCCGCCATCTACCTGTGCGTCGATAAGTAGCAGTTAGTGCGCCGTCTTTGGTAGGCTAAACTATCAAATAGTCAGGCTCTCTAGTCGCACCAGTAAGTAACCGCGGACCACAACGGGGTAGTAGTTTTCAGGTATGGTAGGGTGTCGATCTAAAATTTCCTACGCCTATAAAAGGTTATCAGTCAAATTGTCATTTCAAACTAAGATATATTTCTAACTGTCAACCAAGGCCTTACCAGTCACAGCTTGGCATAATCCAGAGACTTTGAAGTGACTTACACGAAAGGCGGTTTGAGACGTCGACGATCGTACTCAAGAACTGTCGATCAAGCCGCCCACACGATCGCCGTTAGAATAGTTAGGGTTTAAACTGATTGCTGGACCACCGGAGGAGTTATTTTCCGTGCAAATTGGATTGAAGTGATAAGAGCCATAGTGTTCATTAATAAGATGTAGGGCCATCTAGACTACCTCCATCACAAACGTGATTTCTCGCCAGACATGTGAAGGCCGCTATCCCTCGTTTAGGAATCCCAACACACTCGATATAGCAAAGACATCTTCCTTTCAGACCTCTGCCCCAGATGCAATATCTTTACTAAATCCAGAAATGAACGAATGAAAAACCTCCAGATTGCGGCAAAATAACTGAGGAATGCAGCAATTAATGCTCACAGTAGTGCGTGACAGCTTTTTTCTAAATTCTCAGCAAATATTGTTGGATTGTTGAATGAAGCTAGCTTTGAAGGTCGCCATTCAAAAAGATCTCGGCGTCGTCTTCGAAAATCATCAGAACATGGGGTATCCAATTATATCCTGCTTTAAAAAAGAACACTAAGCGGTGACATTTGTTTATATTTTAGGTCTTTATCACCATTGTAATGTTTAAATTGTCTAGTAATATAAAATAACTCTTGAATAATTCGAACGGTTTGCGGTGTCCCCTTAAATTAACGGGCATAAGAAATTTTAGCATAATTCTCTTCTGTTGTTTATTCCTGAGGGTCAATAGTCCATTGCAGTAAAAAACAAAAGTGGATTTTACTTTCTGAGAAACTTGAGAGCTTCTTCTTTAACTGAGAAAAGGAAGTTTAAAGTTTTCTTGGCTATAAAACTATCAACCATCATTATTTATTTCGTTCTCCTTTCAATGTTATCATCTGGCGTTCACAAAAGAATCATTTCACCTCAAAGTTTCCACTCAATGCCCAAACTTTTCATTCTGTTATTAAAACGTGTTTGTTACTTGCTGAGAAATTTGAGAGCTATTACTTGAACAGTGCGATGGAAGTTTACAGGTTTTCTTGGCTAAACAAACATCAACCATCATCATTTATTTCGATATCATTTCAATATTATCACCTGGCGTTCACAAAAGAACTATTTTGCCTCAATGTTTTCACTAGATGCTCAAACTCCTCATTATATATGCGCAGAAATTCAGCGTAAGCATAGACCGGCTCCATTCCCCGTTTTTGTGAACATTTTCGCTGAGCTTAGTCTTATTTGCGTTGACTAGGCTATTGAATAAACCTGGTTCAGCCAGACGGTTCTTTAACGATGTTCTTCCTTAATGTTTTGCTGCCAGGTTAGTCAAAATCGACTCTATCGATCACCCCAATTCTGGATGAATCCTTGTGCTTTCTTGTTAAGGACAATGGTTCCCCCTTAGTTGCAGACGTTGCATTCGCAGCTTTAAAAACTGGAGGGGTTAGTGTAACGATACCGTAGGTTGGTTTTGATTACGGTAAAGTGGTGTAAATCAAACAGTTCCTAGTTGAAATTTAAAACGAGCATAACCAGGAGGATTTAGTTGTGCCGAAAATTTCGTTACGGCTTATCGCCTGTTATGTGCCCCTTCACAGTATAGGCAACTTTTTGAAGTTATCAGTCAGTAAACACGAAAATGGCAATTTTCTAGGTCAGGAGGCATAGTCCGATTGGTGAAAGGAAAGGGAACGCAAGGGAACATCCTGGCGCACACTGAGTGTTGTGAATCAAAGACTGGCAGGGATAAGTCAGTTCTAAACCATGATGTAGTTAGTTGTACTGATCAGGTTTTTCCTCAAAATGTACGTAACCTGCTCGCCGATAGTGCAGCGCTCGAGGTTTCCATGCACGCGCAAGTATTCAGAGGGAGCCTTTTGGTCCGATCGAGAGGGAAATTTCGTTTTCCAACTTTCAAACCCCTGTCATTAGAAGCAAATAGGGGAGTTCCCGGAAGCAGTTTAGGAGAAGAAGATAAGGTCGCTGTAATGAGAAGATTAAGCCCTTAAAGCAGTTATCCAATCAATCTGGCCATCGGTTGCCCATTTGCTCGCCCCCAGGTACTCGAATCCATAGACTCGTAGACAAAATTTCAGGGACGTGCATAGACAAGGCCTCGTTTGTGCCCTTAATTTAAGTGTTCATCGTAGGCCTGCTTCATGTGAGTTGTTTTGCCATGGAAGTCTTTTCAGTTGTGACCCACAAACGTCCCTTGATCATGCTTGAAATATTGTCGCCCTTGAAAATCAAGGCCTTTTAAAAACCCCTTGCTACGTCACTTTCTGTCAGAAAGCTTCAGAATTAAGCTTAAATCTCCGTTTAGCTAAGGTTCCTATGTGGCAAGTGAATTCTGAGTCTAGTGTTCTGATCAAGCACATTTTCCGCTCTTTCGAACACCCTATAGAAAAGATTGAATGACAATAGGCCGCGGAATGGGTCATGTGATACATCGCTTTGGAATTGCATTAGGTCTTTTTACGGTAAATGTGTTTAGTGTTAAGATTTGGGTTATCCTTAAGGCCAGAGTTTCTATGCCTGGTTTGGATTTGGGGCTGAGACGGGAGTTGTGGTTTTTTTAGGGCTACGATAACGTTTTTAGGGCTTGAGTTTAAGACTAAGTCCTCAAAGACTCACGGGTTAAGGGTTAGCTTAACATATCACCGGCATGGTCAGGGTTCACGTTAGGGTTGCGATTTACTGCACTTTTCTTAATGGGACTACCTACCCTCTCCTTGTCGAATCCTTTACAGCGACCAAATGGAACACGCCCGAAACCAGGACACCAGTGACCTTTAGCGCTCAGGCGTAAAACTGAAGTCAGGTTTATCAGCATGAAGTGGTTTGCACTCATTTTAGAATAGCTTCTTTACAGAAACGGCGAATTAATTACTGGGAATTTTCCCATAATTCACCATAAGCGCCGCTCAGCCTAGAGTACCAGCGGTATTCACTTTGTTTGATGAAGTGCTGCACTGACCAGTTAGTCACTTTGTGGGCACGGTATTTGGGGTACAAAGGCCAGAAAGGTGTGGCATTTATGTCTGCCACATTTCAACACATTCCACAAGGTAGGATGCCCTTTGCATACGCATCATAAAGTCGTAGATTATGTGTGTGCGTGAGAGAGAGGGGGAGCGCATCCTTGCTGACTTATTAAATCGGAATCAACCTGGCGTTAGGGAATCGAAAAAGCACACCCCACACTCTGCTTGCTAACGTCAATCAACCCTATAAGTTTTGTTTGCACTCGCATAACTGGGGCTGCTCTGCAGTACTTATGAGAACGCATTCGTTATTCAGTGCAACTATTTTTTTTTCTACTGCCCTGGGTCAACATGCTTATTTGCGTCCAATGCAGACATGCGCTCAGAAACGGCCTTCGTTGACAGAAACAAGAGATGTTTGAAGGCATCCCTAGAGGATAAACGGTTGGCGAGATGTCAGTCCTCAGGTTGTAGTGGGCTTATGCTAGCCGTCGGTAAAACATTCGAATTGCCAACCTCAGACTGCCTTCCGCTTTTATAACACGATGGATTACATAATTCTTTCCATATCGGCATTTAACTTGGTGCATGTCGTCATGAAACGTGGAACGAAATTAAAAAAAGGGTTACGGTCGGGGTGTATTACGAAGATGAGGTCATCGTGTCGATTAGCATACAGTCCTATCCAAAAAATATTATAGTCACATCGAATTGTTGACCTTTGCATGGGTGTCAGTCTGACTGCTCCCCAATATTATACTCAGTAAAAATTACTACATAATGATGCGTACTTTTGCATTGAATTTCGATCAACTTTAAACTTTAAACATACATTACAGAAAACAGGTAGCAAAATACTCTTTATTATACTCATTGTGTAGAAATCAATTTTCTCTTTAAAAGTTCTATTTAGAAAACGATCATTCCCATTAAAAGGTTTGAAGTTATGAGATTTTTAAAGGTATGAAATATCTGTTCGAAGAGTTTTATTCCTAGTCGTTTATTAAGGGTCCTACGGAAGTTGAGAGTGAGATTTGCGTAAGCTTCTGAAATTTTAGTGATCTTTATGTGCGAGAGTTTTTATTATTACTGAACTGTGATTTTTCTATAACACAAAGTTTAGTTCAGATAGGATTCAAATTTACTCGGAACTTGAAACAAATTCAAATTTTTTCGTCGAGTAAGAAATTTGAAGAAGACATAATCCACTATTAAATGACTTCAAGAAATCTTTTTTTATATCTTACCTTAAACAGATGGAAGAAGTTATAACAGTGTGATAAACCAATGGAAAAAATCGTACTAGATTTGTAGATTTAACAGGGTGTGCATGTTGAAACCTGCAGGTAAGCTAGCCGGAGTCAGGCCGAAACTAAGTGCTGTGAAATTATGCTGTTCATTCTCAATATTACATCTTCATTCAGTAATACTTTCTGGCAGAAATCACGTTTATGAAATTTGGCTAACTTACCATAACAAGCCATAAGATACAGCGTAAGTGAATTCCTGATCATTGCCTTCTTTTCAAAGCCTCGATGCCAAGTATTTGTTAGGTTCCAATTGTCGAGCGCAGAAACGACAGATTAATTAAATCAGCTAACATTTATTTCCCTCTCGAAGATTTTCTAGCATCTAAAAAAATTTGCAAGCTTGCTTTCAAAATAGGAAAAAAACCGTTCTGTGAGAATAGTAAGTGGTGATGGACTTTTAAAGGGTAAAGCATCCAGGATGTGTGCTGCCATATTGCACTGATGCTCTATTTGCTAAATTTTATAAAATCGAAACGGTAAATTTGGTGAAGCTACTAGATTTGCTAACATGCTACCGTAGCATCACTCCTGACAACAGTATAAACGACCTAAGTCACACAGTACTTAAGTGGTATTTATTTCATTCTGTGCATTTTAAATACCCTTTAATGGTACACACGTACGTTTGTAATCCCTTTTTGAAACAAAATTATCGTTAACTTTGATGTATTACAGGAAAAAAAAAGAATTGTTTTGAGTGGTTTTCTTTGGGAGGTGTTTTCAGAGGCGAGTTAGACAAGGCCCGTAGCTCACCATCTTCAGTTTTATTAATGAAGTTTCTTAAGTATCCAACCCGTTTTTCAATTGATGCATATGGTAGGGAGTTAAAGGGAAAACCAATTTCCATGAAACACGACCAAATACATTCATCGGTTTCGTAGTTTCATGCATTTTTCCTAGGAGAAATTGAAAATCTCATCTAAAACTAGCTTACATTATGCAGACATTTGAACCCAATCAAAAATATAAAAATTGTAAAACAGCGATTTTCCTCTAGTTTACTTTACAGGGTTTTTCCACGAAAACCACCGTGCACACACTATGTGATGTATTTTGCTGCATACTAAGCATCATTGAAACCACCTAGACAACTATTTGTTTTTATAAAAAACATATAAAAATGCTTTTGAAACCTTTTCGTACAGTTTGTGGCATTTCGCGTATGCATTGTTGAATTATTTCCAAAGCGCGACTAAATTCAAGTCTTCGAAAGTGAAATTGCTTACTCTAACAGATTTATCGTGTTATCGGCGTTTCGAAGGGTTAGGTTGGCTCTCTTTTTCAAATATTTTTATATGGGAACTCGATCAGAAATGTTTAAACGACTCATTGACCTACTTGGCACTTAACTGATGGATTTTCGTCCCCTGTGGCTACCTCAACCTTGTTGCAGATGTTGGTGAGGTCAGACATCCGCTTGCGTTAGGCATCGTCAGCCCAATTGAGGACGCTTTTAACTCTGCGTGAACTTCGGCTTGGTTCATCGTTTGCTTGGCTTTCTGAAGTTCAGTATGACCATATTTTCCTCGTCTTTATATGTACAAAGAAGCAGGAATTTATAAGCTGCAGGTGTCTAGATGTCTGCGTACACAGTTTGCAACCAAATACCACGTCCCAGTTGTGAGTAATTCTGTTCTTGAGGTGCATCGACCTAAGATGGTCATTCCATGAGCAACAAAAATGTGATCACCTTCTCCAATATGAGCTGCAACCTGTGAGTTGTGGTCTAGTCTCCAATTTGTCAGTTTGTGATCATGTAGACGTGTCTGCCATTTTTTGTGGTTGCCCAAACGTAGCTGCGGTCACCCTCGTTCCAATTTGTTTCGTAAAGAACCGTTGAGGTTTTGGCAGATTGCATCGCATGGTGAAGAATTTTGCTTAGGGGCATGGGGTCACGTCTAATCCTGCGGGCTCTTACGTTCAACAGAACGTCTCAGAGACTACTCTAATGTAGGGAACGGGCCTCCAGACTTCGGGTTCCTGCACTTTTTGGCTCGTAAAGAACCGTAAAGAACCGTTGAGGTTTCGGCAGATTGCATCACATGGTGAAGAATTTTGCTTAGGGGCATGGGGTCACGTCTAATCCTGCGGGCTCTTACGTTCGACAGAACGTCTCGGAGACTACTCTAATGTAGGAAACGGGCCTCCAGACTTCGGGTCCCTGCACTTTTGGCTCGTAAAGAACCGTAAAGAACCGTTGAGGTTTCGGCAGATTGAATCGCATGGTGAAGAATTTCGCTTAGGGGCATGGGGTCACGTCTAATCCTGCGGGCTCTTACGTTCGACAGAACGTCTCGGAGACTACTCTAATGTAGGAAACGGGCCTCCAGACTTCGGGTCCCTGCACTTTTGGCTCGTAAAGAACCGTGAAGAAGCGTTGAGGTTTCGGCAGATTGCATCGCATGGTGAAGAATTTTGCTTAGGGGCATGGGGTCACGTCTAATCCTGCGGGCTCTTACGTTCGACAGAACGTCTCAGAGACTACTCTAATGTAGGAAACGGGCCTCCAGACTTCGGGTCCCTGCACTTTTGGCTCGTAAAGAACCGTAAAGAACCGTTAAGGTTTTGGCAGATTGCATCACATGGTGAAGAATTTTGCTTAGGGGCATGTGGTTACGTCTAATCCTGCGGGCTCTTACGTTCGACAGAACGTCTCGGAGACTACTCTAATGTAGGAAACGGACCTCCAGACTTCGGGTTCCTGCACTTTTGGCTGGTATTGGCTTCGTTTGTTAAAATAACCTGGGTATCAAGTAGCCCAAAAGAGGCCATGAAATAATTTTCGTTCTGGTCTTTTTTGGCTGGCAAACTGCAATTTGTTTTAGCTCCTTGGAATAGAGTTTGGAAAAAGCTGCGTCTGTGAGACAGAGGGTGATTGTCAGCAATAGGAAAATCTCTTCTGGTGAACAACTTTGCATTCTCAGAATATCATTCCGGAACTCATTCCTTCGCGAATGTAACATTAAGTTATTGGATGAGTTTTCAAAAAATCCTGCAGACCGTCAACAATATGAATACTCTTCACTGAAATCGGTTACTAAAACACTGCTGATTGCTATGGGAGTATGTAAGGGGTCAGAAGTACCGGGGTTTTAAGACAGCCATCTGCGGCCATGCATCAAGATCTCTAAAGCTTTCTTTTGCAGCATTAATTTCCTGTTGTTATAGCACTGGATATTAATATTTAAAAAGACAAGCACCACTGATGGGCTCTTTTTAAGCAAAAATCTCTTAGCAGCATGCACAAAGACTGCTATTAGATTGTTAACCAAATACAGAAATCAGCAGTGCGATAGCCAAAATGTTCAAAAATGCAGCATGAAAAAACGCAGTGAAATCTTGTCTGACAGGTTGATGAAAGTCAAAATATATGTGATCAAGTGATAAACTGTGATGGTAACAACTATCTCGTCGAGGGGGCGGTTACTTAGCGAGGTAACGGGAAGATATAGCCAACGAGCACGACCGGTACAGGGCACATCTCTCAGATACTTTGGAAAAACTGTAAAAAAGGAGAGGAATGTAAGACAACGCCGAAAAATTAGTTCGTTCTAATCAACTGTTTCAGTAATAGCCTCAAATTCGCGCTTCTGAATCTGCGGCTTTACAAATCCACGTATGCTATCGTTTAGACTCAAACCTTCCAGATTCGTGGATCCAGCACATGTAATCCGGTGATTTTTCGTGACCGGTTTTTGTTCATCATTTTTAGTGCAAATTTGTTAAAAATAATAATAAACAGAAAAGATTTCATAAAAATATTGTTTTATCTACTGCATCAAATAAGATTGTATGTATCAGTATGCATTTAATTTAATAAAAAGCAACTGGTGCGTTAATGGAAAGATGTTATTTTTACTATTTTACTATTATACTGCACGAATATAATTTTAATTCGGAGCCATTTATAGTAAACTATGAAACTTTATATGCCCACGTTAACAGCCGAAACGCGGTTCCGTAGGAGATCAGTTGACGTCGTGGTTTAAAATATAAAAACTGGGGCGCATAATAAAGTACTTCATTGTTTAATCTTGGGCTCCTCCTATGATTTGGGCGTCGAAATTTAACAGTGGTTTTCTACACGCTGGTGCAGCCTAAGAAAGTATCCCTCACAACCTTAAGAAAGAACAACAGAAACTTTCCATTAAAATGTTCCTCGCAAAGCCAAAAATGTAGAAACAAAATTCCAGTAGAATATCCGGTTTCTATAGTAGAGTGAGAAGTATACTTTTGTTCGGAAGCGTCTACGGAGGTGCCCATGAAGACGCATCCACCTCCTCCTCATCCTCCTCATCATCATCAACACAATCATCCACATGCTCATAATCAGTCATCGTCATTTGAATTTCATTATCACAGTACTACATTCGGTGTTTCCGAGAAAAAGTGCTTACAAACCTTTAGCATTTCAGAGAAGACGTGACTGGGCACGAGGCGGTGGAAAGCAAACGTACATGTAGGTACTCGATGCACGGTATACTATAATACTAAATGTGTTTGCTTTTACTTATAAAATTTCAAAGAGGAATGCAAATTATAACACCGATTTTACATGAGCTTGAAGTTTATAGAATACATACTTAATCTCTAAAAGAAAGGGTTAAGTATTTGTAGGCCTTTGTTAGCTCTCAGTCCAAAATTTCCTTCAGGTTGTGGGAGACGAGGTGGTTTTTGCAACGTACCCCTCACAGATTTCAGGTTACGAATTTATTTGTTTCTTCGCATTATCTCTTGCTATTTTAGAAATATGATTTAACTGCCTAACCCGTACGTCAACTTGCTTTTGGTGGGATTTTGGCGGATGACTCAGAGTGGGCCTGGGAGGGATCCTCTTGGCCCTAGCATGTTTAATCGCCCCTAGGCCGCTCAGAAAGGACACACTGCCATGCGGTCTGGCATCACAGTCCGGGGGGCCGAGGGGAAAGACAGGCGGTGGCGGCGGCGGTGGCGGGGGTGGGTGGGTGGGTGGGTGGGAGTGGAGACCTACGTGCCTTTTATGGTCGGAACCGCATGTGATTTTGCTGAAGTGTAGTTGCGTCCTGCCGCTGTTGCTGTTGCTGCTGCTGCTGTTGTTGTCGAGGCGCCTGACTTTGACTGCCAGCGTTCCAGATGTAGCGCGGACGCACTGACTCGTAGGGAGCGCGCTGCACCAGACGCCGTTCCCTCTCGTCGCGCATCATCGTTTGATGTATCACTTCGTCACTTGGCGGGAGCTGTTGTTCCGCAGGCTGTTGCTGCCAAGGCGAGAGGAAACACTGGGGCACGTACTTGCCGCTGTCGTCCATGCAGGCCTCCAGAGAACCGTAACGAAGGTAGGAGAAACCCTGACAGCGTGGGCGCGGGGGGGGGGAACGGGGAGAAGGGGGAAAGAGAGGTTGAGCGGGCATCAGAAAAATTAGACTTATAAAAGGCTTCATGGGAGGTACAGTAGATTTCCTATCTCATGAAATGCTAACAAATATTCTGAAATGTGTTTTTGACTCGAGCAAATTGCTCAATTAGGGTTGCCGTATTGATTATCGTGCATACTAATTTACGAGATCTTTCAATCACGGTTGGATGCCAACTTTTGAACGAGCATCTTTCGCCTATCCATAAAAGGATTACTGTGTAGAAAAGGATTACTTAAATTGTTTTTAGTTTTCTCACTGATTTTCGATGCTCTTACGAATTCAAATATATTTTATAGAACATGGATAAAAATACTCTATGTTGTAAGTGTTTGGTAAAAAAATTACTTCTTCTTCTTCTTTTAAAAGTAACACTTGAAAAAAAGGGTATCGGTCGGTTTCAAAAAGTTTCTAATCATGCGATTTTTACAGACTAGAGAATATTCATTCACAATAAATTGAATTTGTTTATTTATGCATGTTGCCTTTTAACATCATGCAGTAGGTTTAAAACTTTTCAGCAATCAAGAAAAGTTTTTAAAACTGAAAGATACTCGTCCTTTACTATAAATTTAGAAGAAAACATATTCTGCTACAAAACGAGTACAAGATAGGATATTTTGTGCATGTTTACTATAAGAAGTATTTCAATTAATAAGGGCATTGAAAATTAATGAGAAAATAACATGCGAGTAAAGTAGCCATTTGTTACAGTGTGCAGCTTTTATTGACAGTCGGAAAGATACTCATTCAACGACTGGCATCATACCCTGATTGAGATATCTTGGTTTTAGGCTGCACGGTAAGCAATAGGGCAGTGATTTAAATTCCCTCACTTAAGAGTACACTTATTTTTAATGTTTTGGTCAACTTGAATAGCAGCGGGCTGACGCTGACACTGTAGTTAAATAATCCCCCAACTGTTTCAGAAACCCTTATTTCAGCCTTCTTTTTCTCCTTCTTCTTCATATCAGAATTACAAAAGAATTAAATTTCACATGCTGCTGACAGGTCCTTAGGCTGAGAAGGGCAGGACTCAAAGACGTTTGTAGGGATGCTATTAATGGCCGCCTAAACAGGACACGGGAATAAGAACCACCTCGCCCGCTTAAAATAGGTGGCTTCACGGGAAATTTCAGGAAGGGTGCATATACCCGTGTCTTAACGCTGACACTAACCCTAACATAAAACTAAACTGTCCCTAAATCTTAACCGTAGTCCTAAACTAAATCTAAACGCTACAGCTAGCATGGTTATGCCCTTAACCCTTAGACTACTCATGACCTTAACTCCTAAATCTGGCTTTAACCTCACGCCTGAGCCTAATCCTAAACTTAACCCTTACACTCATCTTAAGCCTAAACGTAAGTTCCTTGCATTCAGCGTAAAGCCAAATGTATTTTAGACGGTTGATTTTCCCGTATTCTGTTTAGGTGGCCATACCAGGTAGCTTACCAAGAAGTTTAGCATTTAACTAGTCTCATTCTAGGGCTTCTTGATTTTATGTGGTTTAAGCATTTTGTATGGAAGATTCAAACTCTTACCATGCGAACCACTCTCAGAATTTAAAAAATATTTAGCTCCAAGCTTATCGTTAATTGTTCTTTTAGAGATAAAGCGGCCAATTGAGAGATTTTTTCATTTCATGAATATTCTGGAAGGGAGTAGTTGTTTTTTATATTGATTTTGGGTCAAACATCGAAAGATAGGAAGAATACGCTTGTAGTTGTGTTTGTAACGTTGTTTTATCTGATTTAACCTCGATTCCAGTTGTTAAATGGTGCTTTTCATCAACTACAGCAATAAATTTTTGCAAAGTGTCGACCGATGCTCGTAACCGACTTGCAAAATTAGACGCCAAAATGATATGCAATGATAAAATCGAAAATTGGCAAATAACAAATCTATCAATACCTTCTTGTTATTTAGGCCTCCTTTAAGCTACTAAACTATCTAACAGATAACGGCAAGTTTAAACCTGTAAAAATCCTGTCTTCTCGATGGTGCCCATTTGAGAACCAATCTTCTCCAGTTTCCACAAATCCTTTCCATCAATCTTTTCAGACCACTTCAGAAACTCACAACATTATTGAAAAGGTAAGACTTTAAGGTAATGTTATTATCCACTCCGATGTTCTGGTGCAGGACATTTATGTGGTTTCCCTGCAGGAATGCCCGTAATGCAAGTGACATTGAGCTAAATACATTAATTTCAGGGATGAGGAGAAGGTATGTAGTCTGGGTTGGATTAATATGCAAGACTTTCTACTAGATTTATTTAAGTAGGCGTTATTTGATTAAGTCCTTCAAAGAATTAGTTTAAGTTCAGGGTAAGGTGTAGATTTAGGGTTAGATGTGGAAATAAAGTAAGAGTATGCTTACAGTTATGGTTTAGGTCGTGGTTAAATTTATAAAAAGGAGCCTGAGCGTCCGATGGCCCCAACCGCACAACCGCTTTTACCAATAATTCCCGTAAGAAATCTCCTATGTCTTATCTGTTGCTGACCCCGAATACATATCATCTTCTTGGGATCGATAGTGAGTTGAGGTGTACGATTACGGCCATTGTTGAGGTAACTGTTTGTGTTAGGCTTAGTGGAAGATAATAAGCACCCTTTCTTAAATTAAGCGCAGTGCCACCTGGGTTTCGGAAGGTGGTCTTCCTATTACTGTATCTTGAAGGGATTTGCCAACAAAAAACTCCCCACAGATGTCTTCTTGGAGACATATTTGCATTCATTTTCTCAGCATATTTATTTAAATCTGGTCCAGTTACAATAGATTCCTGAAATCCTGAAATGGCAGTCGAAATTAGGAAATGTGTTTTCATTTTGAACAAATTACTTAGTAGGGCTTTAGTACTGATTAACTGGCAGCCTAATCTGAAAATATTTTAGTAAACTTCAGCATGCCAACTTTTAAACGAGCTTCCTTTCAGTGGCCTGCACATACTACAACCTGTAAAAAATGACAAATTAATCAGCACACATTTTTCTCATTGTTTTTCAATGTCCTTTTAAAATTCAACGATAGTTTATAGAAAATGTCACAAAAATATATTTTCTTGTGGTTTATTAGCCGTCATCAACCAGTCATACCCAATTTGAAGTTTGAACCACCTTTGATCTGAACTTGCGAAATTTTTCGCTGAGTCGTACGCTCAACCAATGCGCAACATTTATGATCGGGAATATAAAACAATGGGCAATGGATGTGCCATTCACACGGGGAAATGTTTCTGGACTAAATTTTTTTTGGTTTAAAATATTTTTTGCAAGCTCTCAGATTCACAGTATTATATTCGCAAGAATGCAGTGCTTTCGTCTTTAGCATGTTCCCACTTAGGACAAAGGCAATTAAGAAAAAATATAAAGAGGTAAAAACAATCGAAAAAATGGATTTTTAAGAAGCGCCAGGGTAGAAATCTCAGAATTGGCGACTTACCGGCATGCCCTGGTCACCCTGCTTCCCTCTGCGTCCCTGTCAGCGTGAAAAAGTGATTAGAATTTTGACAAAATGTGAAACGCGCGCACATTACTACCTTAATTCAAGGTCATCTGTCGAACATTGTTTGGAAGTTGATCGTGGTATTTAACGTTATGCGTGAATTCACAATTCTCCCCAAGAGGTGTGTTATCAGCAAAGATGATTTACAGACAGTTAAGGAGTTGGCATTGGTTAAGAAGATGAAATACAGTATGGACGAAGCAAAAACCAAGCTAACGCTTAAACAATATTGGTGAAATAGTACTCGCATAAACAATTATCGGTGAAAAATAATTACTAAGCGAGTATGAATTTAACGCATTGGTTGTTAATAACCCTTTAACCTTACCTAAAGTTAAGGAAAAACCTGGACAATAATACTATTTTTCGCAGTCATTTAGTAAAAACATCCTGTTTTTTGAATTTTATATTCAAAGATGAGTTATATATCGGTTCTGTCAATTGTTAGGTTCAGGAGGCACACAGAAATAATGTCTCGCTCATCCTTAGCTCTCTTTTTACCTAAATAT
Source organism: Schistocephalus solidus (assembly GCA_017591395.1). NCBI lineage: Eukaryota > Metazoa > Platyhelminthes > Cestoda > Diphyllobothriidea > Diphyllobothriidae > Schistocephalus > Schistocephalus solidus. The sequence continues at coordinate 104,688 of WEDG01000895.1, read as the reverse complement.
AATCGGTTAACGGTGCTTGGCAAATATTCTAGTGGCAAGCTTTTGTTTCCACTGCTGAAAACCGATTTTTTATATTTGCGGCAGGGATGGCCACCCTTACTTCATATACTGGTGCTGTGGTATAAAACGTAACGAAAAGACGTGGACAATTAAATAGTTATGAGGTTTGCTCTTAAAATCAGTCACAAAGATCAAGATTTTGCGTGTGGTTTTAGAATCAGAAAGAGGTTCAGTTGTGGTCTTCAAGACAACAAAGCGAGTTCACATGCTCAAAACTGCCAAGTAATCCTGGTTATTTGATCCTGTTTACTGGTCGCATTTGTTCGCGCATCCTTGTATTTTTGAATTTCGTACTTTTTGGAAACCTATTTTTAAAAAGGTAAAGGTTTCAGCACATTCACGCTTGCACATTTTTGACAGCCTAAATGGAGCAATTCAATTTCTGATTTGCAAAAATAATAGGATCTTTTTATACAGTTCGATGTTAAAAACCCGCATCAATAGTAGTGACACTTCAACACATTTAGGAAATCATGTAATCGGCGCACGTATAACTCTCGAAACTTAAATGGCATGGAAGTAAGAACAAACTATTGGCCAGAGAAAAACAATTTCGACAAACGCAAGTCAGCTTACCCTTTCGCCAGGATGGCCGCCAGGCCCGGCACTTCCCTAAGAGAGATTTTTTAATTAAATTTGAATGCATTTTAAAAGACAGTATGTTGCTATAAGATGCAATCTTTCCTTAGAGAGCTAACTCAGTTACGGTGTTGATAACTAAAAAGCAAATTATACTAAAGCCATACCACAGAGCAAACTAGATTTGTAGCAATCTGTTGTTATAGTCAGGGAGAACAAGTGTTCTTACGTTCCAATGAAAAAGCGGAAAAGGATTTCTAATTAAATCAGAAGTGGTTTTAAAACGATGGGCGCAAGATAATGATGAATTTCCTAATACAAGGCAAAGTATTCAAAACCATCGGCGTGATTCGAGTTTTCGGAAACAAACACAGGCCATAATTGATACGTTTTAATCTTATTTGAGTGATAACTCTCATCTACAGTAAATTGGTTTAGATATCATGCGCGCAACCGTACCCATTATGGGAAGCATAAACCCGCAAAATATTCTGATTCGCCAAAAAATAATCCGGCTGTTCACAAACGGCTACGTTTGAACATTAGATTGGCATCCTTCTATTATGCTTGTTGTGACTTAAAATTTAAAAGTGTCAGTCGCCGATTGCATTATTAATAATTTGATAAATGGCTAACTAGCGTTTTAAGTAAAAATCAGTAGAAAAAACCAAACGTACCAGACAACAGTGTCATCTATTTTTTATGAAAATACAATGTGAGAAAGCATTCATTCAAACCATTTAAAATGTCCATTCTTCACTTTTTTGCTAAATATTTGCAAACTATAGCCATACTGCATGTTTGCTCACCATTTCTCCTTTTGGACCACACATTCCCTAAAGGATCAAATAAATTTACATCTTCAGTTACAAAATGAAGGAACAACGGAGGTGGCTCTTATAACAACTTAATTAGGATGTAAAGAGTAAGCGGATGTTCTGCGGAATTCCACAGTGTTATACTGAAGCATTTGAATAAAATCTCTGTCAGAATACATAAGTTTAGTTACTTAGTAGTTGGCTCGAAGATTACTCCCGAATCTCGCGCTTATTTAGGCCTTTCTAATGCGTTACATCAGGCACTGACGAGTTTTTTTAGATTCCCCATTTAAACCTAAATAAGAGGCATAATAATGAAGATTTCCAGTAATTTCAAATTAAGCGATTTTATGAGGAGATTTTTTCTAGACATGCAAACTGAATACTTGTAAAAGGTAACCCAAATTTTTTTGGCTTTTTTTAGCTCAAAATCATCGGTACGTCCGTTTTAATGCTTTCCTAAGGGCACTCTAGTCACACTATGTATGGAATTTCATAATGAATGCAGATGTATCTAAGTAGACAAGGCGAATACAACTAGCTGTCTAATATGTTAACGTTAATACATGAGTTACTTTTGGTCCTGGGGCTCCAAGCAATCCCGGAAGCCCATCCGCTCCTTGCGGCCCCGGAGGTCCCTGAAAAAAATTATATTTAGGTCTTTTATAATGAAATGGGACTGCTAAGAATTTTTTAAAATTTGTATAATAATTTTTTCTGAAGGAAAAAGTTTTCAAAATGGAGGAAAATATCTACATTACTCACATAGTGATATTTCTTAAAAATACAACCGAAGAGGAAATAAGATACACAAAAATTACTTAAACATTACACAACAACGTGCTTAAATCAAAAGATAAACATTTGAAAGAGAACATCTGCTTTCATTGATGTGAGCACTTGAAAATGAAGTTTATTGATGTGACTGTTAGGATTCCCGGTCAATTCCATTATCAGAAACAGAGATCGAGATGCATGCTATCGCTACAGAAGTCGTCAGGAGTCAATTAACTAATCTGGTGCACTTGCGGACAAAGCAACTACGTCTGCGAAATTGTAAGACTATTCTGGACAAGAATGGCCTAACATGTGGCAGCAGTGGGAGGAAGTATGTTACCTTGCCAGTCACGACTCATATGATGGGACCCAGCCACAACTTTAAAACTAACGAACCCAAAATGTTCGCAAGGCCGCTCGCCGGCGATTAATAAGCATAGTGACCTCCCAGCTCCATATTCTGCGCTGAGCTTTTGCCTACGCAGAGTATTAAGCCACGCAGAGAGGACGTTGAGAACAAAGGTTCCAGCGATACTAAGTCAAATTGCAGAGTAATCACCACGCCAAGAATCAAGTACTGTGAAAACATTTTGGCAAGGGATGACGACTAACGCCTAATCCTCGCATCGTAAACGATCATCGGTGGGAACGCGAGATCTGCTAATTGGATTAAGCATTTGGACAAATGGCAACTGCGTTCAAAAATACTGCGTTCCTGGTGTCTTCACCCCCCCTATCGGTAACTTCTCTCACGAGTAATTCGACCAAGAATCCGGAACGTCTGGGCCATAAAATTAATTTTCCAGTGATCGTTTCTTCGTTTTTTTCTTCGGGACTGATTCCTGGAGCTCACCTCTTTGCTTCTACTGACCGAGAAGAGACTGGCAGGCACGACTAATCACAATTATCTGACGTATTCTACTAAGCAATGGTACGAAAACACTTGCTAAAGCTACTTTACTGACCGTTTAGTTGCAATGGCAGCGTGCAGTTTACCGCAATTCCTTTCTTCACCAGCTCGTTAGGCTGGTTTATTCGACCATGCTTTGTGCGCGCACACACTACCAGGCAGGCAACCGTTCAGAACCACAGAACTGCCTCCCCTCCCACCTGGGTTCATCCTTCCCACCAGCGCCCAGCACTAAATCCGTCCATCGACAAATGGCTCAGCGCCCGGCACCCCAACCCTGGTCAGGGCAGACAAAACGACGCACGCGCTTCAGCACTCCTGATTGTGTCCGAATATAGTTAGTGCTAATTAGCTACTGTCAACGCGCCGATTAGCCATTCCCCTTCCTCCTCCGACCCGGGAATCGAGACCTTTTGGGATCGTGCACATGCTGCCTCAGTAACCACTTCTGACAGTGGGGGAGGGGGCAGGTGGAGACGGAAAACTCCAGCTACACTAGAGACGCAACTCTCACACTGTCGTGCAGTAATGGACCTTCATTGCATGCGTGTGTGAAACTGTTTATTTCTGTCTGTTACTTTTTTTCGTCAGTTGTTGCTGCTTTTTGTTGGGTACACAGTGGCCAAAACTGCGGGCTGGAGCGCGGCTTTTTGGGGCGGGGCGAGGGTGAGCGTACAAGGTCATGATTAGCGTAGCAGCGACAACATGACGAATGGTTAGGCTACTTACTGGCATTCCAATTGGACCCATCTGGCCTTTGGCTCCCTTCTCCTGGTTGGTCAACGAACGCGGTGGGGAGGGTCGAGGACAAGAAAGCACAGAAGGAGAAAAAAGTCAAGGATACAGGATACTTTGGGGGAAGAAGATGCTTATCTGAGAACATGCGACTTGTCGACGCAGTGCTTTGTGAGAAGAGGACTAAAGCACTACTTCCATAGGTGGAATTCAGGGTTCTATCTACGCCGCCAGATTAGCATTTTGCCTCTGCATGGCGGAGTGCGAACCACGCTGGTCTGGTGAATAGTTGATTTATTAACAGGAAAACATTCGCTACTCTCACAATTCGTAGCGAGGTAGGCGTAATCTAGTTCCACCGATGGAATACTTAGACCATCTTTTGTCATAGTGAATGATTGGTGGATCAAGTAAAAACTCTCAGTTTACAACGGGGTCAAAAAGTCCTCAAACTACGTCGCTAAGATAAAAGTTGCCTGGCTATGACCAACAACTGTGCCCAAATTCTTTCCGGTGGAGTAATAAACCTCCTGCCTGTCAGGTGCGGTTACTTCCACTGATATCCGTGGAAAAATCAGTGACATTAATGTCCAAACCCCCGGTGAATGCTTGCATCGAATTTTAGTTCATCAATACCCGATAAAATATACAACTACGACGTGACTAACGTGCTTGAAGTCCAGCAGTCGTGCATGTTCTCCGAACATTTAAAAATATGGTACGATGTTAAGGAAACTTCTCAAATCATATGGAAAACTGGAATACGCTAATCGAACAGAGGGAAATAAATCAGAACAGGTTGGTCAGCCGCAATTCAGAACTACTAATAAGACTTATAATCTAATCTTTATTGACTTCTAGATTGAATTCAGGCATGTTCATGGATTCTTAAACAATGCCTCATCAGACCGCTTCTGTCTTCTCATAGTCATGTAAATTGTTGTTAACATGAACAAAAATAGCAGAAGGGGGTTCAACTAGATTAAAAGACGCTCTCAGTTCTACGGCTGCACAGAGGAAACTGCATCCTACATGTGATGATGTAAGCACTGACTGATTTGTCATGTTCATCTCGTACATGCTAACCAAACATCCGGTCCATTTTACACGGCTGCTTGATTTAACTGCGAGGGACTTGGTTTCACATGTTCCCCTCCCAAGGCGTTCAACGATTTGTTTTCTGATATATACGTAGGGGGTACCCGGAAATCGCTTATTATATTCTGTGGGGAGGTGGGTTGGAGGTACAGTACTCGCCCTCAAGGTACGAGAGATTTGCCCCGTTCGAAATGGTCAAATGTCCCCTGAAGGCGAGTCCTCTTGACGTCGCCCATCAATGTCCGGAAATCAGGTTTCACGTCCATTATGGTTTGCCTTGAACACCAAAGTCGGCTTTCAAGGTGAAGTTGTTCTACTTCGTACTACAATGAACCAACGTTATTGTCTGAAAGTTTTGAAGCACTTGCGTAAGGCGCTAAAAAAAGTACAACCTCACTTGTGACGATCGGATGCTTCATCTTGCCAGAGCGCCTGCCCACACAGCGTTCAAAAGCAACTAATTTTGACGGAAACGGCATGAAAACGGTTCCTTCGCCCGACCTAACCCTTATGATTGCTTCTTATATCAAAGAATGAAAACAGTCCTAAAAGTATAAAGTTCTAAGAGCAGAGCACAGGTCAAGAAAGGATCGCAACAGGTCATTAACATCATAACACCAAAAGAATATAAAAATATTTCAAACAGTGGAAAACCCGTTGAAAACAATTGCGTATATTCTGATAGACAGTAATATTAAGGGATTAATGTTTTTTAAGACATTATCTTGAATGAAAAAAAAAATCTTCGATTTTTGGGTACTCCCGCTTTCAGGATTTAGTTTCTTACTTGTCATAGAAATTCTTGTAAAAACCTAATATAACTGCCCCGACAAAACCTTTCAGGTTTGACAGTTTAGATGGATGGTTTGAGTCAAAATCCATCAACGTAGAATTCTCAATCTGTCAGTGGACAGTCGAAAGTAGAAAAAGTTTGGATGATTCGCCGTCTTAACAGCATGGATTTCACTGATTTGAGGCCATTTCATGACACAGCTGTGAGGGTTTATTTCCATCCGTCAGCGTTCCCATATGCGTTATGGTTTTCAGAATCGAGGGCTTAGATTTCGCGAGTTGGTTGTGCGCGTACATGGGATTGATTCATCGAGACAAATACCCTTAGGGGCGATATGAGTGGGTGAGCAGAATTTGCAATGTAATCAGTCTGCTTTTGTAAAAGACCCAGCGAACATACTCAAAGTGGCCAGATTTATATAGCTTAGCCTTCCACAGTACTGCTCCAAGGAGTCGATGAACAATTATTGGTAAAGGAGTATTACTTAAACAGCACATCAACCGTTTTCATTTCATTTTCCTTTACAGACCTCTGTTTTCAGCGTGTCACTGTGACTGGTAGCTTTGCTTACCGAAACAACATAACAATTCGTAAAGCTGATTGGGCAACACGTTAGACCCGCAGCCTTAGAAACCATTAGTAATTAAATGCTTTGAAATCGAAAAGATTTTTATTTGCAGGCTAATTAAAATTACAGTTTTAAGAAGGCAGACGGAAGGCATTTAGTGGACCTGCACCTACGACCTACCGCTATAGACTATGATAGAAAATACATCCCGTAAATTAGACAAACTGAATTGTCTGGCCGTAGTGAACAACTGTTTTCCTCGGAATTCGACTGCGCAGAAGTTCAGAGCCCTGATTACCTGCTAGGTTTGTAAATTAGCTAACGGCGAATTACCGGCGTTAATTCGGTGCAAGTTCCAGTCGTCCTATAGGTTTTGCCACTGAAGACTCAAATTTCAGCCAAAGTAATGGGAGATTCTTCAAGTCAAGCATCCAGTTGTCCGGTGAACGCAGAGGTTCTGTTTGAATGGGACGTTTCCTTTGAGCAGAAAGGTCAGATTGGGAATTGACCGAATAAATATTTTGCAGCCTTTTGACTGCCCTGCGCTAAGACAACCAGGCCTTAAACTTATCCCTAAAGAAAATAACCATGCGTGCGAAATCGCTCTGATTGCGTTTTTTCACAATAAACGTTTTTTTAAAATCACATTGTGCCTTCAAAACCAAAACCTCCCCTCTCGGTAATCTCGCAACAGGTCAAGAAATCTATCAGAAATTAACTATTTGCGAAACGGACAAGAAGGAAAAGGATTCAAAAGAGGTCGATGTTCGAACTCGAAATAAACATCATTTATGATCTCCTTGCACTGTCAAACTGCGAGGCTGTAACCAGCTATTATCCCCAAATCATTTACTATTGTTACCAGTATATAAATTATCAGCTGACCGTATGGCAATAAATCTCGGAGGGAGAACAATTTAACGGAAAACAATGGACGTTATCAGTCGCAAGATATGGATCCATATCACCTAGGATGCTCTCAGATACGACACCTTACACGGAAGCCAACTAGACATCAATGTAGAGCAATATACTGTCCCTGCTAATCCCTCCTAGCAGATATGAATTTATTGATGCTTTCGACTGTAAAATTTATTCACTAGCCGGCTTATCCGCCTAAGCTATTTTGATAATTTTGATTCCTGCCAACAAGCCTGTAGTTAATCCCTTCACAAATACTTTTTTAGCGGTTATCAACATTACTGGCGTAATGAAAAGAAGAGCTCTCCAAAGCAAGCGAGGCTTGCCCTGTGTTTTATAAATACGCAGATAAACTCACTGTAGAGTACTTGACAACTTTATGTCCGAAAAGAGTAATTATTGAAGTGCATTCAAAAATACATTTAAATAAATTATCGGTATCTTATGGTTGTAACTATTTTTCATTATTTTCACAAATTGACGCATCCCCCACGTTGTTCACAACAATATTTTCATTTACCCAAGTGACCTTTAATATGACTGTTTTCTGAAATTCAGGTTGTCAGTCTTAAAACATTACATCATAGGTAGAAGATTATTATTTCTAAATCTAATTCTCATTTATTTAAAAAAAACGTATTTTCCTTATTCCTGCAAATTTAATGGGTACGCGCAGTGGGCGAATTCTGCGTTATAAGGATTTTCCGCAGACATTACGACATTTCCTAGGAGTAAGTCACCTGCCATAAATGATTTGGCAGCCGCTGCTCAGAAATGACCACCTACGCCATTTCTTTGTATTTATCTAGCACATGTTGACTTGTAACTATAAAGTGAGAGATAAGAGCTGAATAATCACTCGTCATTTGCTAATCCATGCAAAATGCAAGACCAAATACGGCCAACTTCGCAATGAATGGAAATGTTGCATGAAAGTAGCTGAATAAATCGAGGAATTCATAACATTCCTAGGCACGTCGAATAATGTTCTGCTGTTCATAGCAATGAGAAATGGAAAATGCTGCTAACCGTTAGATTACTTATAGGTAGCGGAAGACTGGGCTGCTTCTCGCAAAATAGTTTCCTATCATAATTTTGGTTTGGTTCTCCGGAAGTCCACATTTCAATATATACATTAAAAACGTACCGATATTCCGGGTGGACCCAGATCACCCTTTTCTCCCTAAAATTGCATTTAGGGCACATTGTTATATTCACTGCATGTATGGGACGTAAAATTCACAAATTATGTTTTATGCTGAAGAGATCAGAACCAATTCGCTACAGTGGAGGGGGAATTACTTCAACGGAGGGCAAAAACAGTTTTCGATTTAACGTGGAATATAATTTACCTTTACAGACTCGCCTTTGTCACCTTTATAACCCTAAGTAAAAAAACAAATGGTTGCAGGTTTGAATTTGGAAATGTGCTGGAAAGAAATTGCGTTGTTTACTCAAGGTTGAGCTTTCATTAAAGCATGGGTTTCGCCACGTTAAAATTAACAGTCGTGGGTCGAGAGTGAGCGCCAAGGTAGAACGGAATAATTCAGTCGCGTAACCGACCGGCGAGATTCCATCCACCGATGTTACTATTCCCCATCGAAAATGGCAAGAGTACAAGCCCGTGTATCGAGAGTTAGAGAGTTGAACTTCTAATCAACCGGTCACTGATTCGCACCTCGTACGGCGCACCAAATGGAATTGGGTACGGCAGGCTAATGGTGACTAATGAGTCAGAAATGGCTATTCCAGTCTCCCTTGTCTTTGTGGACATTGCTCTTCAGCTTAGAAATTCTTGTTGTTTTCTCATTCTCCTATCGACTTCTGATGGCTACTACTCCGTTTATGAAGACACAGCAGCGTTAGTCGAAAGCAATCATCTCATGAACCCGGACTTTTAGTTCTAAAATCGTGCAAAAATAGCCTAAATTCTAGGACGCTTCTGTGCAGGACATTAGCATAATTGAGGCTGAAGCAGCGCAAAGCTACCCATGGCCTCATGAAGCAGTCAGCAAATGACTAGAGGGCACAGTGGATGCTCAAGTGCCGCTAATTACTCGTGGCACTGCGGCGAAGCTACCTCCATGCCTTTCTATCTGAGAATTACCGAAAAAATATGTTTACCAATTTGAATTTTTAACGAACTTTTTTCAGAAAGCCTTGGGACAAGGAACTAACGATACATGAGCATATTTGTCCTGTGAAACTTAACAGCACTGCGTAGAAGCAAGTCTACGGTTGGGTCTGTACAAAGTAATTAGCACTGCTTAACCATAGCCATTAAACATCAGTTTGAAACGGTATTCAAATACTACTAAAAGTACTAAAGTAGATGGAACACGGAAAGAGAAAGATTAATAAAATTGTAATATTTAACAGGGAGAAGTTACTTTCTGGTGAGCAGACTGTAAGGAGGGTGGGCTGGGATCGTCTTTGTACTGAAATACCGATACATATGTGGTTGGCCTCCAATGACTCCCAACAGAAACACCACCAGGGATATGGCACACTGTGCCGATGGTTTTGCTACCGGCTTAAAGCTGCCAGGTGCAGCAGGGTCATGAAAAGCAAAGAAGGACTTAATCCAAAAAAACAGTATGAGGTAATGTACCACATCCCATGCCTAATGCGTTCTTTTGACTATACAGGTCAGAGTGAACGCATGCTCGAATGACGAATACCTGAACACGTCGCCAACTGATCGCAAATGGCTAACAAACCTATGAAACGGATAATCACTTCAACCTCGCAGCCGTCAAGATAATCACCCATGCCGGAAGCAAGACGAGGATTGATTGAAGTCTGTGCCTCAGATGGGAACCCAGTCAATCGCTGTATCGATCTGGCTCTTCTCAGTCACCTCCAGCCTTTCGTTCTTTGTCACTGATTGGCCTGTACACCCTGTAAGTGCAGCCTTTTCAGTTGCTGCTGTAATCTCTGACGATAGACTCCTATACATGTTCGGAAGTTCAGAAAAATATACGAACTTTTCCGTTGTTCGACAGCTCTACTTCCTTCCTCCTGCAAACATACACCTGAAACTCGAACAATTGCCTCAAAACATCATTTTATCTGCTAAAGAAGATCGGCCAAAGAGCATGCGTTTACGGAGGTGATTGCTTCCATACTGTAACATCATTATTTTTCGGCTGTGTTCGGTGCATGCTACCAGCATTTTCGAAATTCTATTAGTATCTCTAGCTCCGAGGCGTTTGATTGACGCGGGTTCTGTCGCGTTTCCAGCACTTTATGGGCAAGTTAACTGCTGTAATTCACGATAACTGTTTACTGCATAGGGAGGATCAGTGGGCTTTCATCACAGTACAATCATTTCTTTCTGATATTGAAATATTTTCCTACGGTCTTCTTCCCACGAAAGTCAGGCCTTTCCCGCAGGAGGGACTGCTAGTATCGGATGCCTACGAGGTCTCATAGGGAACAACAATGGGCCACCTTTCCGGGTAATTTATACTTTTACTGTCGATCCGTTTCAAGGTGACCACGTGTGATCGTAGCCTCGCATTTTATGAAGATTAGCTGAGGTAGGCTGCTGTCTCCGATGCCCACTCAATCAGGAAGAGTTATTAGAACTGTTGGCCTGGCCTACAGCAACACAGTCCGTGATATGATATACACCATTTTATTAAGAAAAAAAGTGGATGCCATTATTGTACCAATCTTGTTAAAAAAAATCTGCCCCAATCTTCAGCCCCTGGGCTGTTTGGTGAAAAACCGAATCCCTGGGACTCAGAAAAAGCAGAAAATATTGCTTAAGTTGAAGCATCCTTCTAGGGGTTGTTTTTCAACCATGATTTAAGCTTTTATTATTATTATGCTAATTATTAAATTCGTTAAGAAACAGGGCAATTTCAAAATTCTGGCTGCTATAAAATTAATTTGGCACTGTTTGCCGTCGAGTTTACTATTCTCAAGAAATTAGCCGACTTTGGTTGTGTTAGTAACTTTGCGAGCGCCCAACAAGGGTCGTTATTGCTACCTATTATTTTTGTATTTTTAAGTAATTATTTTTAAAAGTACTTTTTGAATCGGGTGCTGCCAAAATGACGTCTGATCATAAAGGATGAGGAGAAGGTTAAATAGCGATCTTTCGTAAGAGAAGAAAACGCCACCGACCCAAAAGTGCCTGGTCTGAAAAATGATTTAGTATCCCAGATACTTAAATAATTGAACGCACCATCGCTAATGGCTCGGTTTCATCATAATGGCAGTATTCCTCCCACATGAAATGGAAATTCGGTGATCAGATCATTGGATAAAGTCAGATTCTTAAAAACACTTACATGCGGTCCAGGTTTTCCAGGCGGTCCTGTTAGCTTAAGTGTAGGAAAATTTTAAGACAGGTTTAAACAATTCAGGTAAGTACTTATAGTACTAAAAGATGGAGACTCGTTCTTACCACTTTCCCGTCAATGGTGAGAACTTCACCTGGAGAGCCCTATGAGCAAAACAGGAGATGTTTATCATGATGGATAGACATAAAACATCACAGCTCCTACTGTTCTGGGGTGCACCTTAATTAAAAGAATTTCAATGCACATTTTTGGGTGGAAATCACATTACTTTTAAAGAAATTTACCCAGGTTGGCCATAGTCAGTAAGAAAATATTATTGGTGTAAAAATTTGAGACAGCTAAAATAGTACGATCAAGCCCGTTGAGAACTATTTTGACAGTTAATTCTACCTAGTTGAAGGTGCTTGAATTCGTATTTGCAATTTGAAACGGGAAAACGCACACCCCGTACTACAGAGTGTTTTAGTACGTTCCAGGGACTGCCTGTTCTCGTGTCCAAGCCCATTTTAAATCTAACACCAAGCCTCATACTCTTAACCCTGAGCCTTTAGATCCTTACTTCCTTGAACTTGGTACAAGATCACCTGCAATACGAGGGGATACATACTTTCATTCCTTATAAACGTAGAGCTGCTTTCAGCATTTTGGGGTTCAGGGCTGATTCAGTATAATAAATGTGGCTCAAAAACATCATATTCCCAAAGAGAACGAGGCCAACCCTAACGTATCTATCTTGGTCATGTGAAGAGGTGCACTGAAAGGACAAGATTTACTTACTGGCGGGCCAGGCAGTCCAAATGGTCCTGTTTCTCCTGCCTCCCCCTTGATACCGGGTGCCCCAGGGATACCTGCTGCACCCTTTGTCGTTGAAATAAAATAAAAGCATTAGATCTAGTCTGCATAGCAGATAAGGAGGAGCCAACAAGTATACGCATATTCAAAAGTTCATCTGAAAGGCATAGAACCATAGAGAAGGTCTGTGAATATCTCCTGCACTAAAGATTTCTGTTTCATTTTCAAATAACTGTTTGTTACTGGGATTTTGTATCAACTGCCTCCAAAGTAGAGGACACATTTTTAACAAAGAGAAGTTTTCACGCTTGCCTAAAAACCCGGAAACATGCAAAGCTACAAAGAAAATGAAGGCAAAATCACTGGAGGGAGAAAAGGGGGAGGGAAGGGGGGGGGCTAGATTGCGTGACTGGGTCGTTCGGATAGGCGACCCGCTTTCTCGAATCGCTACTCACATGCTGCAGGAGAAGAGGCGGAAGACGCGGATACTGGAGCGAGCCGGCAAAAAGGTGGCATGGGAACTGCTGGAGGCATGGGCGGGTGACAGAACTTCCATCAATAGATAGGTCCATCCCCACCGTGCCCTACCCCTGTCCTACGCCCACGCAGACAGGTGGCGTGGCTAAGTTCCCGGCCTAGGGATGCACGCAGTCACCACGCTGCCCTAGCTAACCTGGCTCCGTCTCGAACACTACCTCCCCTTGCCCATCCCGTGTTGTTCGACTTCAAGAATGTTGACTTGTTACTGAATCAACAAAGGCTCTGAGGTTGAACTCCAGCACGAATTCGGAAGTTCAGACGGCTAACTTTACTGTTTCAGTCTCCCAACTTCCTCTTCTTTGTAACAAGCATCCGGGGATCGCATATTCACATCTACTCGTACATTCAAAGGTGTCGTTGACAGACGCCGGGATTCTCCAGCTGCTTCATCTACTACTTTTAACATGATTCTATTGCACGTCGATTTGTACAAAGATTCCGGATTATGGTAAGGTTGGAAGAAAATGAGCTTGACTTGACACTAAAGGAGAAATTGATTAGCAAATAAAACAAAAGTTGTCCATTTTCTATTTTTATGCCCTCAAAAAAGTTCTTTAACCAACACCAACTTAGTTCACTTTAGACGGTGGTCCAACAGCGTTATCTAAGCAGTTCTGAGCACCATATAGTTTAAAGTTGAAGTTTGAGGGAAAAGGTGTTTTAGTAGATTTATGGTTGAAACGCAAACCACCTGAATCACGAGGCGTGAACCAAAAATATGGAGTTTTTCTCCTGACAAGCCAAATGCGAAAACACCTATTAATCAAGGAAATTCGGTAGTTGGCAGGCGGATTTAAAATTGATTGCTTAGTAAAACCTGCTATTGCATTAAAACTAATATATGGTATTTAGTAGGTTGGACAAGTTAGTCAGTCCACATACTAAAACCTCGAGGTCCTCGAGAGGTTCAATGTATTCAAGTCATGTAATTTCTTTTATACTTGGAGTTCGAATGCTAGACGGCTGAAGGAATTGAAGCTTCCTACTCTGTTGACTGGCAGATACTGGTATTACGGCAGATCTAGTTATTTTGTGATGGTAACAGTAGTTATGGGACGCTCAATGTTTGCCTTAAGAGACACGCTCATCCCGTTCTGTATTGGGCCCCGCCAGCTGATGGTTTCTAATAAGCCAGACATAGCCATTCCAGTCTCCTTTGCCATTTTCGGTAATGTTCTTCTGCTTATAATACTAGCGTGAGCCCCAAGGCACATGGGGATGAATATGTCCCGTAACATGATCTGTGAACCTCCCATATCCCCTTTTAGTATACGGGATCGCAAGTGACTGGACAACGAGTCGGTGGCTCAGTGAAGAGAGCGTTGAACTTCTAGCCAACAGGTAGCGGACTCGAGGCTAAGCGGTTCCAACACATGTGATTGCGTAGAGCTGACTGATGACGGCTACTAAGCCAGAAATGGCCATTCCAGTCTCCCTTGTATATGTCAGTACTGTTCCTATACGTGGTAATAGGTTGCGCGGGTCTAGTTTAGGACATTTACGTGCTCCCTTCAGAACACCTATTAGGGTATACATTTAATTTTTTAAAGTTCTACGATTCTACTTCTACCACGGCCTAGTTGTGTTTTTTATCAAAGTTACTTGGCCAGGAAAGGCTGATGACGACCGCTGAGGTGGCATTTTGTAAATAATATATTCCTCAAAAAAAGTCAAATAGCGACATGAACTGACAGCAACAGTACTACTTCTACCTTTGTTCTCGACCATAAATTGATATTGTGCATGCTTTTTTACGAAAGCAATGGTTAGAGCATTGGACATCTGATCAATAGGGTTGCAGGTCCAAGCCTCGGGGGACGCAACACTTGAGGTGGGAATGACTTGCTGATGATGGCTAATGAGTCAGAAACGGTCATTCCAGTCTCCCATGTCTTTGCTGGCATTGCTCATTAGAAAGCATTGTTTTAGGTTTGACATTGTAATAAACTGTTTGCCGACATAAACTCAAGCAGGGCCTAAACAAGGGCACGGAGTTCAGCCGCCTGCTTCTTTCTCCTCTACGATCCTCAAACCTAGTAAACTAATTCGAACCTGTTGAATAAATTCAGCTACGCCACAAGCTGGTTCATACAGTTTACGCCTAAAAAAGATGTAAAAAACTGAAAAAAAAAATAAGAGACGTGGGTAGAGAGAAAATCTGAGCTGAAAAATACCGCAAATTGCTTATTTAGTACTACGTGAGGATCTTCTTCCTCGTTCAGACGACCATCCAGTAAAAGATTTCGAAGAATATGTAATGTGGTTTTATTCTTATTAAGGTGCAAGGATACAATGTTCTCTATCCCCTAAGGTAGGGCAGCGCAGGGACGGTGACTTGTGAGCAAATTAGTTTTGAGTGATAGTAGAATTGCACTGCATCTACCGCACGCTCGCTTCATTTACCCGCCTGTGCCCGGTGTCAAGACATAGTCAAGCAGGTTGGAGGCGAGATCGGGCACCCAGAGAATGGGGGGGGGGGTGCGGCATGAACCGGCATTCACGCATGACCATGTTGGTCACGCGCACCCCCTATGTTCGGCATTTGTTACGAGACCTCATCCCAATTAATAATAACGCCTGCCGTACCCTGATTTGGCCCCCGTGTTTGTCCAGTGCATCTACCACGTGGACCGTTAAGGGGGCACACACACACGTCAGTTCGACCGTCGTAATTCGATGATGTCCAGCCTATGCTCCACAGAAGGATGGTACAGGGATGGTGACTTGTGCGCAAATGGTAGTAGACTTACCCTGCATCTACCGCACTCTTTCTTAGCTTACCCGCCTGTGCCCGGTGTCAAGACCGGATGCGGGGTCGGACGCACGTGAATCATAGCCATAAATGGCAACAATGGGGGATGAGGCATGAACCAACACCCACGCGTGACCGTGTTTGGCACGCGCACCTCCCATGTTCGGTAATTTTTGTGGGACCTCATCCCAACTAAGAATAACGCCTGCCGTGCCCTGATGTGGCCCCCGTGTTGGTCCAGCGCGCCTACCACGTGGCCCGTTTAGGGGGCAGACGCACACACACACACCCACAAAACTCCCTTTGCGCTGCTGTTAGAATTAACTGGCTATTTCGACAAAGAAATTGCTGACACTTAGACAATATTCTTCTATTAAGTGTGTACTTTTCTAATATCATTCACAACCAGGCTTCACAAACGATTTTCCACTCGTAGGCCCAGTGCAAGTTGCTTATTTGTCTTCCTCTCCCTCTCTCCCTCCGGCATAAACGTAAAGACAATATCGCACGTTGAAGAATGTCATCATCCTGTGCGCTGGCGACCAGCGAGGGAGAGAGAGAGAAGGAGAGCAAAGTATGCCCGGTCGTAAACTTGGTAAGTCGGCGTATTTTGCTGATATTCCGTGCGGCTGTCAGCACCTTCTGGGTTGCAAAGCTTAACTGTACAAGAAATAGGCCACTTGGGAACACCCACGATCTAGGGTCCTTGCAACTGGTAATCTTAAAATATGCCGAGCAGAATGAAGTCTCCTTAGCGGAACTGTTCTTTAGGCGGTAATACATATATAGAGAGAGGGAGTCCATTAGATGCCAATTTTTGAAGATTGAGGAAGTATCTGCAACAAAAATTCATCCTAGCTGACTTTGTAAATCATCCGAAGCTTTTTGTTATTCCTACTGCCTGCCTTTTGCCTCCAAGCCCTGGCAACAACAGTTTACAGGGATTGTGATGCTAACAGTTGGCTTGCTTCACACAAAATAACAGCTATAAGGTGGTTAGGTCTATGAAAAGGGGGCGCGGTGACTGGCTCAGGAGGTTCCTTTGCATGTTTCGGATTCAGACTGCAACTTTTCAAGTGGAAAAAAGCCTGTTTTAAATGATCGCGTCACCTGGTTCTCTACTGGAATTCCTGGAGATTGCCCTTCTGCTTGTTTCTCCCGGCAGGAACATCGGCAAAACACCTGTCTGGGCTTTTAGCTCGTACCTATGTTTGGAGCACGGTATACTGTCTTTTCCACACACATGGAAATACGCATAACCCCATATTATCTAAACAATGCTGGAGAGGGAGAGGGAACAGGAGGCATTAGTGCTACCGAAAAAGTTTAGGAGGGAACAGAGGAAGGTGGAGCATATTTTGCTGTCCAGCAAAACAGGATTCGCAGAAGAAGACTAATGGGATTCAAGCTGAACTGTGAGGCAGCCATGCGATCCTGCGTGATTTAATGGCAGCATCACAGTTCAGTTTAATACCACAGTAGGACTGCATATCATGCCATCCCTTTTCAATCTGATTAAGAATTCGTTAAAAAAACTTCGATGAAACGCTATGGTTAGCAAACCATCAATAGGGTTGTTTGGAAATTATTATTTTTACACGAGGGTTCCTATAAAGTAACTGTGGAGTAGACCAATAAAAATGCACCTACGGGCATTCCAGGAGAGCCTGGAGGTCCGCGAATTCCAACCACGCCAGGAGGTCCCATTTGGCCGGTAGGACCCTTAGGAGGAAACAGACAGGTTAAAACATGAGATGGAAATAGCACCGAATAAATTTCTATCCAAAATCTTCAACAAAATCTCCTACAGAGCTTACACGTGCCAAGCGCCTCACACATTCCAACGTCCTGTACCTTGCAAGAAATTGTGTGGTTCTGCAATCAATGTTATCAAAAAGCAATGGAGCTAAAATCTCTGTCGGCAGATTTGCGTACGCTTGGCACGTCAAATACTTATACATAAAACCGGCCGTTTAAACGCGCAGCACCTACCTTTCTGACCTAGCCTACAATCGAGTTCACAACCGTCAATTTTACTGGCCAAAGCGAGGACGCCAAGGTCAGCTTACTCTCCATTCAAATTGCACGATTAACTGCAGCAGCACTCAAAGACTATCATAAATGTAAGAAGGTAAAAAACCACCCAGGTCTTCGGCTCCCTGCTTTCGTCGTCCTTCCTTCCCTCTGTCCTTCTTCTTCTTCTTCTTCTTCTTCTTCTTCTTCTTCTTCTTCTTCTTCTTCTTCTCCTAATTTGCGTCCGTGGACCCATAAAAAAAACCCATTACTGCTGGCCATGTCGGGGTCGTGGACATTTTGACATGCTTGACATTTACCGCCCACAGTCTTAGCCACAGTAGTGGGAACGTTTCTGGAGTGATTGGCACAGCTGCGTTATATAGGCTATCACGCCTCGCATACCACAATGTAGGTAGAGAGAAATCGGGTAGTAAAGGGTTCTGTGCGGGTCAGTCTTAACGTTAGCGTCTTCGGAGTAAATGTGGAGGTTACTAGATGGATTGTTTTCGTCGGATCAAAGTAAACTGCCCTACGAGCTCCCAGGAGGGGAATACTCAAGTAATTCCCTTGTTAATAAGTAATGGTTTTCCCTTTTACCCATTCTGAATCAGCGAAGTCCACCAGCTGATGCCTATTGTGTTTCAAACACTGGTTTCGATGCATTGAAACGTGTGCAATCCGAAAATTCTTCCAATACTTAAAGAGATCAAGCTGTGATAATTACTAAAAACTGCCGTATGGGATTATACGCAAACTGTTAGTTATGCAGATCGTTCGCATTGGGAGCCATGTTTTCAGCAAAACCTAATGCTGTCGACCGGACCACTGTGAAAAAACCTCACAACTTTGCTTCGGGTTTGAAAAGTGCTTGTCAAAGGCGTTTTGCTTCCAACATAAAAACCCTGCTTGAAGAGAGATAAAAATAACATGTGAAAAAGGCGAGGATGGGTAAAGGTTCATTCCTTTCCGAAGTTACCATCAGTTAAGCACTCACATTTAAGCGTAGAGGATCGGAGTTATGTCCTTTTTGAATATTTTTTTAACTCTTTTGTAGCATGGTTTCGCAGACGACAAAGTGTTATGGTTCACCTCAGCAGCGTCTATTTTCTTACGCAAACCATAAAGGTGCAATTTCCGGTAGGTATGGACTGTAATATGCGAAGTCGCACCAGCATTGGTTCATAGCGTGTGTTGGTCGAGCTGTGCTAAGCATACGTATGTACATATTTGCCCCCTAAACGGGCCACGTGGTAGATGCGTTGGACCAACACGGGGGCCACATTAGAGCATGGCATGCGTTATTCGGGTTGCGCTCCCATAACAAATGCCGAGCATAGAGATGTGGTTGCACGCCTAGGGGCGGGTAGGACTTAGGGGACCCGGCCACGCCAGCCACCTGCGTCCTCTCCCGCCTCCGGTCTTCTTGACTCTGTCTTGACACCGGGCTCAGGTGGGGGAGGAGGAGAGAGTGCGGTAGATGCAGCGCAAGTCTACTATCACTTTAAACTAAATCACGCGCAAGTCACCGTCCCTGCTCCACTTTCCCATGGAGCATATGGTGGACATCGTCGGACTACGACGGTCAAACTATCGTATGTACATATGGCACTCGTAACGGAGAGCAGTGAGAGACAATAGAAAATAAAACCTCAGATTGACGGCTGAGCAGAAAACCCATAAGAACAATCAAAATCTACTAAAAATGTTACTCTTTCATACTATTGGTCCTATCCTACTTACACGCAAGCCAGTATGAAGACGGAATTCAATTTTTATGAATCTTAACAAACACAGTGATATAAAATCACGCGGCCTAAAACCACCCACACGACATTTGGTCTGAGGAACTTCTTCAATGAGAGGAGATAACTATAAGCTAGTTCAACCTCATGTTAACAGGTCAGAATCCCAGTACTTGCATAAAATAGACGTAAACGTTTTGGTTAACTAGCCAAGAAAATCACTACACATACACATGATTGACATTTTCTTGTCTTTCTTGGAGCATACGTCCAATTACTAAAACATTATCCTGGTTTCTTTCGTTGTTTTTAAGCCTCAGCTACATATACTGTCCTTATATTTGCAAGAACGTTAACAGTTTCGATAATAAGGTGTAAGGCATTATATGCCAGTCTGTTTTTAGGGATAAAGTTTTCTTCTGTTTTCTTCCTTTCTGCTTCAGAAATGTTTATATTTTAAAAAAACACTTAGCTTAAATGAATTGTGTTTATATCCCTGATGTGACCGTAAAGCAGGCCCCGTTTAGTGCTGATTTTTAGCTTAGTTGACAAAATGTTGACCGAGGTGTCAAAATTTAATTTCAGTAAAAAGTGGTTAATTTAATTGAGATTGTAAAATAGACTATCCTATGACATATCATATTGCTGTTGGATAAATTATTTTCTGCAGTATGCCACATTTTAAATACGTTTCTTCTAGATCACCCGCACAAATCAGACTTGCTGCAAAACAGCTTAATAAGTAATACTATCTTATTCATTGATTTTTATAAGATCCTCTATTACAATATTTATAGAAATAAAATGTTCAGAAGATACTTTTCCATAGTTATTTGGTAGGAAACCGCGTCTTCTTCCAAACTTATACCCAAAGGAAGAATGGTTTTGGGTTTGAAAACTTTTTGATTTTAGAATAAGTTGAACATAAACTGCCCTAACTCTTGCATTTTCGGTTTAAAAATGCACGTCTTATATTTTTTTCTTAAAGATAATCACATTTTTGTCAATGTATCCAAAAAGATATTATAAAGAGTTCAAGAAATGTTTGCTGTGGGCATGAAACATGTTTTTACTTCAGAAAGAGCATTTATAAATAGGTAGAGTCGATGATATTTGAAAAAATATTAAATGTTTCTGAACAAACTCATGGTTACAAGCGTTTTAAAGCAAACACTGTCTTTTCCCTTACGTAATTGGAAGAAGATGTGACTTTCTACTAATTAAGACAAGAAACTTAAGTTTGTGCATGTTTCTACAAAACATCCGGGAAGTTAAAGAAGTGTGTAAAATTAGTGAAAATATTTGCTATTTTTGGTTCACTGACTAGCGGCGAGTGTGAGCTTTCCAGACGCCTGGAAGAATAAACATTTGAAAGCCAGCATCCTGCACTAACTTTAATATTATGCGAATATTCTTCATGAAAGTCAGTATTCCACCCCTCTTCAATAATCATTTCAAATCGGAGACGCATTATAGAACGTCCCTTAATATTTTATAAGGTATACTACCTATTATGTGCAGTCAGTCTGCCGAAGCACAAAAATTAACAAACTGGGGACATTCCTTCAAAGATTGCCAGATTTTGTGTAAAATTAAAGAAAATTACTTATTTCTATTCCAGCGTTCATATCCTGAACTAAGAGATGAATGATTTATTTGTGGATGATTCATGATATAGGGAATAAACAAGGACATTGTAATATGCACGCCTCAAGCGAGTTACCACATGACACAACACACTTTCCACCCGGTAAATAAGTTTGCTTCAAAATCGAATAATATTAAAGCCTGTCCTGTATGCTGTCAACATGCTAACCCATTTGAATTAGCAAAATCTTTGGAGCGCTTTGCTGTGTTTATAGTAGTTATTTTCAGGAAAATCACAAAACCGATGAAACTTCCGCATTTTCATATTGAATTGACTTGGAAAAAGGTAAAGGCAGCATATATTCGTTAGAAAAGTATCTAATTAACGCGCATTTGGAACGGGTAACTTATTGGAAAATGTTTTTAAGTTGACCTCTGGCATATTTATTGTCCATATTTGTTCTGCATGTTCATTTTTCATTGCAATGAGTGTTCATGTTTGGGTAAACCTTCAAATATGATGCAAACGGCCATATCCATTAGATGGAATATCCGAAAGCTAGCTACTTTGGTAAATGCTTTTAAGAAATATCTTATGTTGAAGGTTTTGATAAATACGAGAACAAGGTCTAAATGTATTTTCAATCGATTGAAAACAGTAAAAATCGTGAAATAGTCACTGGTACTTCAAGAAAATCTGAAAATAATTTTAATCCATTACCAGAAATATCAATAAAACATTTGACGAAAAAATAGTTCTCTTAATATACATAAAGCAGTTTCTTTACGATATAAACTAAACATTCCATTAAAATTTATTCGTCGCATTAACAGCATATTTTCACTTTTGCAGAATTCGCTGATTCTTGTAAAATGTTACTTTTTCTCAAAAATTAGTATTACTTTTGACAGTTCTTTTAAGTTTTAAATTCACTTAAGTTTGTTTATTAATATTTAAAAGCTTTGTTACATGCTTCAACACTGGTTTGCGAGTGATTATCAATCTTTCGTGAATTTCGGCATTTTGCAGGATTTAGGTTATCTACTATCAATTCGATCCTGTGTACTCAAACGCACAAGCATGCCTAACACTTATTTCAGTAATTTACTGGATGTAAGGCAAGTTCGTTTTTACTTTGCCTCAATGACTTTTTATGTATAGGTTGATTCGTAGGTGGAAGAATTCACGTGCTAATTTCTCGCTTCTAATTTTGTCTAAATGATCGGAGATCTAGTAACCTCCAACATCTTCTAGAATGTTCCAGATACATCTGTCGTAACCAAGATTGGACAAAGAAGTACCATTTTTATAGCTTAAGTTTTCTTAGCGGAAAAATGCATGGGAATTTGCTTTATAAGGTAATAACCAAATGCTGTAAGGAAAAACAGAAGCACTAAGTTACATTTCATTAAAACACTAAGGCTTTGAGCGTCCGTGTTTTAATTTTAGGCATGTAGATAGTTTATTTTCTTCTCCTTTTTTATTTTTGCGATTTACACTTCTATGTTTAGATTCGAAAAATTAGAAGAACATTTTGGCTGCGCTTGATGATAAGACGACTTGACGTCACTGGCGGTCACTTTAAATAGAATGCATTCCTTCGGCATTCACTGACAAGATGAATAAAACTCTTAAAATCGCCACACGCCACTGACAAGTTACGAGCTGGAAAGCGCGGCATCGGCAAAAAGGCAATAATATAAGTCAAAGGAGAGCGCTAAGAATATTCAACCTATGCCTCAACAGGATATCATTAAAATTTTATCAAAGGCAGTTTATTGGATTAAGTATGTCCATCGAGGTTTCCAATATAAGCGAGGAGGAACACAAAGTTGTTACACGTACGTTTTTGCGAATGTATATTTTTGGTATTTTAAAATAATCACTTCGAAAGGCATATACTGAGATCGAAATACTGGTAGCAACAGGCAAAGATGCTCAAAAACTCAACTTTGTAAACATACGTGCAACACGCAGTTTTTCACAGCCTACAGGGAGTAAATAAGCTTTTTTTCAGGAGATAAAATAAGAAATTATGAAAACCTGTGCGTTTATATTCATGCTGAACTTCCCAGCTTACGCAGCTTCCACGTGTGTGGGAATAATTAATCATCATGATCTCCCTGTGGAAGGAACCGAAAAGCCGTATGATTTCTGGAACTATGTGAAAAATTCGGCAGACGTTCATGTGTGGTCTTCAATCAGGAAATTCGTGCATTATAAGTCCTTTTGTCTTTGATGAACAGGCCATAACTGACAGGCCCACAAAATTTCTACACGCTTGAATTGCAGAGCCTGTATCCTTTCAATACAAGTTTTCTTTAGCACGGTGGAAACGACTAGATGGACCAGTCATCTGGCTCCCCTCTTCAATTGATCTTTTTTCGGCGGGGTCATGTCAAGAAAACTATTCACCCAACCAAACCGGTTTCTTTTGATAAACCCAGTGTCATGATAAACAGTGCAATTCCGGCAACAACAGTATGTTAGTAATGGAACTTACTTAAAGAGTTAGAGAATTAGTTTGAAAGATGCATTAAAAATGTCCGGGATCATGTTAAAATAACAAAATAAAAACTCAACTTTCATCTGCTAAACTCTTAGTAGTTTATGTCACTTGAATCTACCATAAGTGCAAAATAAATTATTGCGTCTGTTGGACCACTTTATGAAGGTTTTGTATTTATGACACAAACAAATTCCTTACGCGAGCACCCTTTGATCCATTCTCCCCCTGTATGCCTTTTTCTCCAATGGGTCCTGGTGGACCGGGTTCCCCTCGGGGTCCGGAGTACCCCAGTTCCCCCTTTTTACCCTAAAACATAAACAAACATTTGAGTGACATCGAAGCATTAAGTAAATTAGAGACAAATTAGTCATCGACTTGCATTGCGGTCGCAAACAATCAACCACTCAATTGTGATTTTCGCTCGCCACCTCAGACATTTTGGGCATAAACGCCCTTACTTGAATGCAGGACAGGAAGGCTTTGTCAGCACATCGTGGATATTCAGTCTCGTTTCGTCAATATCAGCATCCGATTGCCTGACTTCATTGAAGCGTATGTTCAGTGATGTATTATATTTTAAGATTCCATACCAAATAAAGTTTAAATCTGTGTTGCTCAGATCATCATGTAGGGGAAACCTATTCAAATGAATAGCTGAGCAGTGATTTTCACAGAGCATTTTTCGTACATTTGCAAAATGGTGACTTTCGTCTGGGTCCCTGCAGTGAAGTTTACATTTATGTGAAAGGATATTGGCCAAATTGAGCACAAATTAAGTAACTCGCCCGCATTAGAACGTGTCAATGAATGTTAGCAGGTTTTGGTCATAAGTAATGCACCTGACATTGCTCGATAACCAGGGATCCTAAATTATTTAAGAGGAAAATCTATGAGAATCTGCGGTTTCACTCCGCACGTTTTGTGCAATGGAAATTATTTCGATTTCATTCGTTAAATTAATTAAGTCACCGTGAAAATCACACCGCTGTTACTTAAAATTATCTATCCGTCATTTGAAGCACTCTTATGATACTTACCAGTCATGAATTTTAAACAATGCATGGATGACTTAAGTGCGTTCGCACCTGAAAAGAAATTACAAAGAACTTCATATTTATTCAATTTATTCTAAAAAATGTTTCACTTATTTCGAATAAAGCTCTAAGAGAGAATTGCTTAACTATAGCGTATTTGCAGGAGCTATCACGGAAATGCTGTCTAGGAAAGGTAATGCCACCTGCCTTCCGTCCGCGATCTCCCTTGGGTCCAAGATAACCCCGATCACCTTTAGGTCCCGGACGTCCCATTTCCCCCATTGCACCCTAAAACATTAAGGAAAACAACTTCAAGGTAACCTCTGTGTTTTTTGCTTGCTGTTTTGCAAGATTGTTTTATAGACACCAGGTTTAGGCAATGGTCAGCAAGCTTCTGGTGCGCTTACAAAAGCCTCTTGAAAATATATCGATAAATTCACGTCTATCTGTTCAGTGGAATTAAAAATGGTTTAATTTTAAGGTGGAGGAGATGACATCTTGCATACCAGACAGATTTGCTAAGAGGGCTTCAAAAAATACCTTGCTTATTCACTGAGCCTTTGGATAGCCGGCGCTTCAAACGTTGCAACAGTCCTTGTCTACGATAACATAGCAGTTTAAAACAGGATCTGCAGATTTAAGCTTATTCTACCGCTGTAGACTGCAGTGCAAGCAATAAATTATTAACAGTGCACCTAAGTGAGTCACTCGGATTGTTTGATCACCATTTAACTACTTTGAATCATAATTATATTCCGATCAACACTTGTTACATGTTAACGATAATTGTGCATCTATTTTGGCCTTAAAAGGTCATTCCTAAAACCTATAAACGGTGTGGTATATTTTGGTTTATTTAAATAATTCGCCTTGATTTTAATACAAAAATTAAGCGCAGCTAATAATGAAACGTAGATAAATATCTAATAACCATCACAAAATATTAAACTGCAGAACGATGATCACATGTTAAATGCACTCCTGTTGGCTCTTTAGGCTGTTAACGTATTTGGTTTAATAAAAAGTGAATTTGAGATAACTGACGATATACTCACTTTTGGTCCTGGAAGTCCTGGCGACCAGGTGGACCCGGTGGCCCAATTATTCCTGCTCGAGGGGCGTGAAACCCCTCAATATATTCTGCATAACTTCCTGGCATTACTTCCCGCTGGCAATCAGAATAAATATTGTTACATTTAAAAAAATACATTTATTCTGTTTTAAGCCATTTCCCTAAGCAAATATAAATCATCTTAAGTGTCAAGTAAATCCTTAGAGACAGTGTACGTTATCGTATCCTTAAAGGCTTATGAGGGTCACTGATGTAACCCATGTAACGTAATCTCTTTAAAATAATCTGAAAAATTTAGTGATAATTGAATTAAATAATCATAGCCTTACCAACATTGTTTACTTATTATATTTTAAGCAATTTTCCTTATCATTTTTTATTTATCCTTTATGTGTACTGCATCGTAGTTGATGGCTCAAGGTATGATTTTTAAAAAGCCAAATTTTAAGAGATAATCACGTAAAATATGTTCAATTAACAGGGTAATTTTTTAAATAAAAAAATATATTGTTGAGACCTTATGTGCTCTAAAAATACTCTGGAAAACTCAAAGCTAAAGAATAGAAAAATCAGAGGCATAGAATTACCGAAGTCCTCTGACCAGTAGGAGGTCCATATATACCATGGGAATTTAGATAAGTTGGATCCTAGAAAAGTAAAAATTGAAGTTAAGGTTTTTGCATATTCTATTAAGCTCCTGACTCTGAATAAGACTAAAACATTTCTCTAAATTTCACAAACGTTTGTTTAATTTCTGCTGTATTTTAACTAATTTTTTTTAATTTTTAAAAATTTTGATAAATGTTTACCAAATCTATATTTCAAACTTTGAAAGCAACATACCTTAAATAAATTAATAAAAATCAGCTATTGCCTGAATATGGTTGACTCACCTGGCTAGGCGGTTGGCTGCTATCTAAAAATATTCAAAGGAATAAAGTGCAGACACAAAGAATATTTATCAAGATAGTTTACTACAAAAATCCAAAATATGTTTAACCTATTATAATTTGTTTGAACTGTGATAGAAAAAAATAGACATGAATAATCTTTCACGCTCAACACAATCCCCTTCAAATGGATAGCTGAACACTATCTCCTTAATTTTTCATTGGAAGTACACAGAAATACTTCTCTACTGTATTCTTACATTTCTTTGCAAAATTGGGCCCAGACACGGTTTGTACTTCATTATTTAAGTTACTATGTCGTCAATAAAATTTCTAAAGTGCGGGCTGGCTGACGAAATTTATAAATGATGGTGTCTGCCGTTTGGTATATCATCAAATTAGGAAGATTCGATTGAATAAGATATTAAGCGAAGTAAATTGATGTTCTGTAGGAACTTCCATAATAAACAAAGAAAACTGTATTACAATAGCGTAAGAAATTCAATATGTTTGCTTTCGTATTATACCTGAGAGATATCCAGGATTAGTAGACCTTTTCCGCCGCGTCCAAACATCTTCGATTGGGGAACGAGTCAGGGTGAAATTCCGAATAAGTATCAGCTCATTTGTCAACAATGTAATCTGATATGAAAAGTGAAAATATTGCCAGGCTGAAAAAATTCCATTTAGGCATAAAAGCAACGTCACATAAATGTAACAGTAACGATGCTTCGATGACGCCACATCGGAGGTTGCAACAAACGTTTTGACGGTCTTCATTTCCACCTAAAAATGAATAGGAATGTTTAATATTTTCACTCGTCTCTGCATTAGCTCGATAATTTTTATGATATACGGGTGATTCTTAATAATTTAACCCATTACTGAACGCAATGTTGCTGAAATTAACTCTCAGGTATATTTTTTGCCTTTTTTATAAGTTAAATTGCAACATTTTGCAGTTCGTAAAAGTGTTTTTCGATGCTTAATACGGGCGATGGGCCTTTAGACAAAATCATTGATGATTAAATACCTGTATAACAAGAATCATGCTTTAATAAAAACGCGACTTCCCAGAAAACCTGAAATTACTGTTAGTTTCATCTGGTGTTAAACAAAAGGACTGGCTTGATTAACCCTAGCTCTTCGGACCCGAAGATGTGAGGAGTACGTGGACCTACGCATAGTACAACAAAAAACAAAGCCCTTAAATACGAAAAGGGTGTTGCACTTAAAGCAATAAGGTGATTGATAATGGGAAAAATTTGATCAAACCTTCTGTATATGTGTACAATTAAACTCTCTAAAATATGTCGTGCGCTGTAAATGATCATTGTTTAGTCAAAAGACGAAAAGTACTATGCCAAAAACCACGTTTATCTCTTTAAACTTAGATGTCTCGATTTTATTATGGATTAAACTTATGAAAATATCAGTTGGTATTTTATATTATTTGAAATTAATGCTCAAAAGATAACTTGAAAATGTTTATGCATTTACTCTAAAAAAGATATAAAATGGCCTGATCAAACAAACAGTAAGGTCAGTTGACGGTAGATTTACGATAACCGTACGTCGCGATATGATACTTCTTTCTTTCCAAATTTGCGTGCAAAATTTTCGTTGCAGGGGTAAAGGAACCTTTGAATTCACTTTTTCGTTGTTTTGTTCTCCGTGAGAAGATACTTGTTGTTACTGACTACGATTTTTTCCTTCCTACTCACACTGCAGACTGCTATAACTCTCCCGTCGTTTCCACCTCCGTACAAGAATTTTGTTCTTCGCTTAATAACTCCGTATTTTTGCACGAAGAACAATTTCGTGTGAAAGAAAAGTGACTTGTCTGTGCGAACGTATCGCCATACATTTCACTATTGCAGTCAATCTTTGAAGTGTAATATGTCTAACGGTTAAATTCTAGTTTGATCAAAATAACTTTGCCTTCCTTATTAAGATCATCTTTTTTAACAGGCAAAAATATATTCTTCCAACTAAGGAATGTGGGGTACTCCAACGTTCCGACTTTTTACCTCTTTGCACTTTATATTGATATTGACTTTAGAATTTAGAATTTTTTTTTAGGCGCCGGGAAGACACTGTGGAAACAAACATAAGTATCGAAATAGAATTATGATACTGTGTGCAGATAAAATGTACAAATATATAATAATGTAGGCAGAACTTGTCTTGTTAGAGCAATCATTAGGGATGTTTTGAAATTAATTGTGAACTAGAAAATAGGCAGTGAAAAACACTCCTACCTTGAAAATGGGGGCAGAGTTAAATAGGCTTCTATTATCGAATAGATGGTAGCAGTAAAAACTGCTTAGGAAATTAAGGTAAGGTAGTAGAGTAGGCTAATACTGAGGTAGCATATCAGAATGAGAAAATGAATCGCTGATATGTTTCGTTATTGAACATTAAGGCGCGTGAAACAAAATCTCGCATGAAAGCTTCAGTTAACTTGAGGCCTGAGCATTTCAGGATCCAGAATTGAATTCTGATGCTGGTAAGTATCCAACGAAACGGGAGCATTATTGACTATGTACGTCCAATGACCTCCATCGACTGAATGACTGGTGGTATAAGGAGACATCATGGTTCCTGACAGATTCGAGGTAAAGGAAAGTAGTTTCAAGAAGTTCTCTTAAATTCCCGATGGTTCTTTCGCGGAGTCATGGAAAAAACTGCTCGAAAAATATAAGGTTAATAGAACCAGTGTTAAGATAAATGTACAGTCGTCGCTTGAGTACAGATAGACTAGTTTACAACTTTTTTTCAATTGGCAAGTTATTCCAAAGAAAGCTGTACCTATAGGAATAGAGAACGTTTAAATGTGCAGGATGCACGAGGAGGTATAATATAGGCTGAATTTCTTAAGTTATAAGGGAGACCAACAAGGCTAATGACAGAATGCGTGAGGAGATTTGAGCCTACTTACAGTCTCCTGACCCAAAGAAATTTTAGCTTCGTCAGCTGGCATATAGCTAACCATGAAGGATTTGAAAGAGTCGGATACAGGAGATTTTTTGAAATGTATTTGGACATTTTCAATTTTTGAGTGGCTAGATTCGTTCATTTAACTAAAGAAAGGACAGCAAAACTCAAGAATGGGTAGCACAACATACGATAAAGTCTTAATTTGATTTCAGGAAGATAGAAATTATGAGAAATAAAGCCGCAACTCTGAGCAGCCTTGGCCGTTATTCTATCGGCGTGAGCCGAAAGATCAAATTCACTGGTGTAGCTAAGCCCCAGTCCTTGATTGAGTGAGAGAGAGAGAGAGAGTTACGCTTTATTTTGAAATCAAAATTCCAAAACTTTCAGCAAAAAATGTCCTCCATTCACCGTGAATAAGGTTGGGAACACAAGCCACACAAAACCGGAAGATCACAAACAAATGGTCAAAGAATGCACATATTAACCTCATGAAGAATCATTCTTGAATGCGTCTCAAAATATCGAAAAAAATTGGACTTCTTTCAAAACTGTGCCAGCGTCGTGCGCCGATGACCTCATTTTTTTGTTGTTCAAAAAACAAATAAGGTTAAGAATCGGTATAAAATGGGTCAAATAGGCTAACTGACATAGATATAAGAAATTTCACATGCGAATGGAGAGCGGAAAAGATGGCGGCTCAATTTCAAAAGCCCGCCAATACATTCAGTCATAGGGCAATCTTTAAAAATAGCAGGTTGCAGGAGCCGTACAGGTTATTAACACATTAAGCGACACTTAGAAGGTGAGAGCTACATTAGATTAAGCATCCTGATAAAAAAGTTTGCTGACCATGATTTTCAAAATAAAAGTTGTCTGCAATCTCTAAATAATGGTTCGGATTAGGTCTCTGTATCGCTTTTGGAAAATTGTCTTCTGCTTATTTATTGCAAATTGGACCGCTGCCCTTCCAACCATCCGGGCTGTAACTGGTGCCATCCTCGAAGCCATGACTTTTTACCTCTGGGACGTAACCCTAGCCATTCAATGTTTTCGTCAATCCCATAGTCCTAGACCAGATGACGTCCCGGTCAGTATTATAAAGGTGTATGCTAATTATTTTTTTCCCGTCCCTTCTGTGTTAGATATCTAATCTAGCTATGGAACGTGAAACCTTTCCCAGTGTGTGGAAGGAATTGCACATTCTAACTATCCCCAAACACGACCAATCTTCGTCATTAGACGACTTTCAGCCAATCAACACAGTGTCCGCAGCTTTAAAAATCTTTAAGACCTTGATCAAAGATAAGATTATGTATCACTTAACCGAGAAAAACCTACTGAGTGTGACCCAGCATTGGTTCCTTAAAACAAGGTCTTGGGATTCCTGCCCGCTCTCTTTCTTTGATCACGTTCTATAATCTATGGACAATGGTTTTGCACTTTATTTGTCTATTTCGATTTCACTTAGGCTTTTGATCGTGCTGACCATCCACTTCTTCTCCTGAAACTTCCTCTTTCGGTATATGTGATAAAGTTATGAAATTGTTATCTTCTTACTTGAGCTCTCGCACACAATATGTTGAGATCTCCAATGTTATCTCATACCCCGCACGTGTGAGGAGTGAAGTTTTTAAGGGTAGTGTGCTTGACCCGCTCTTATTTGGTATTTTTGCCAATTATGTACCAGGTTTATTTCGGAATGGTAGGCCCTTTATGTATAACAACAATTTAAAAGCTGCCTATCGATTCAAACCGGCAGATCGCGACATCGTGCTTGATCTATAATAAAATGATCTTGAGACCCTTTGTCAAATCGTGCACATGGCGCCTTTCCTTTTTGGCACAAAATGCTCCGTTATGGTTTTTGGCGACGACCATCAGCCTCAACTAAACATAGATGGCCACGAACTAAATTTGCCTGGCATTTTTTAGGATCCGGGCATATCATACTCCAATGGTCTTAATCTTTCAGACTATTTCACCCTGATTGTCTCCAAAGCACGCAGAACTACCAGGTTTATCATCCAACATCTTAAGTCTTTTGATATAAAACTCCGCCTTTATACAATATACGTTAGGCCTGACTTGGAATACTGCTCGATTCTATTTATCTTTCTGCGCCATTGAATGGAAGAAAATATAATCAGTGCAGCACATCTTTACTAAAAGATTTTAACTGTCGGAGCAGCGTAATCTGGTGTATTAAGAACGCTGTGGCCTAATAAACATGGATCTATTATGGTTTCGCCAAGTACAGAAGGGAGTCTTTTTCCTGTTTAAGCTTTTGAATAGTTGTACATTTAATCCCTACTTGACCACTCAGCGCAGCAGTCATTGCAATGTCTTTTTATTTCTTCCATTAGTTCCTACAGTTAAATATCGTCAGTTCTTTTCGGTAAATGCTATAGTCATATGGAATAAACTACCCCAGAATATAAAAATCCTATAACGTTACTCTTTGCTTAAGAGGACTTTTACCATATATTGCATTCAGAACAGCTTCTAAGAATTCTGGTTGCCAACACATTAGAATATGTTTTCCGGTTCGATAGAGTGCGTGGCATCTGAGCCCGATCCCAGGTCTTACCTTGAAAGCGATGGTGCCGTCTCTGCAGCCTGCACGCGTTGACTTCTTCGGCAGAAAGTGAGCAACCGTCCACGGATGCACTCTTGCCTGGGGCAGAATCCCGGTTCCTAACATAGACAGAGAGACTGCAAACAGACTGCACTTGTGTTAGCCCTTCCCTGATCTGAACTGCTATCATCCTTACAGGCGACAGTTTTTCTCCGGAATAACATAAAGATAGGAAAAAAACCTATAATTATATATATTCAGGAGTTTTTTTTCACTGCCAGCCTGATCGCCACTTAATATTTCATCTGACAATGCCTGTAAACCGGCATTAAATACAACTATTATTATTATGTTTCAAACTGCTGCAACATTTTTGGAGATGGAGAAGGATATCAAGGGCCTAAAAATTGATGTAGAGCATTTGAAGAAACATCTTCGCCTTTTATCCGAAGAGAAAAAATTGGCGATGACTGAAACTGATCAAGAATAAAAACCTACGAAAAGACAGCTTCCTCAGTCGTAACAACTAATGAGTAAGACGACGGTGTGTTTACGGGGTTTTGCGCAATCGACAGCCAACATCCGGTACGGCAAAGGACAACCGGTAGGGGCGTTAGAAAAAATATAAGCGTCTCAGTGCATCCCGAAAGGCCCGACCAAGCCAAAACGTTAGTATGAGCGGGCAGAGTTGAAAGGCTCTGCAAGCAAAATATGTGCTAGCGAAAGTCGCATCTGACTAAGAAACCGTATAAAGGAGAAAAAAGGTTAACTATGTTCCAACAAACCTCCTGAACGCAGAAGACGACGAAAATCCTAATGAGTACAATCAAATTCTTTAAAATAAGAAACGTATATAGAGGCCTCGATTTTGATAGCAGTAAATTCATATTTATCAAAGGCATGCCTGAATCTACAACCGGGCCCCCCAAAATCAAGAATTCACGATGATATGGGAGTGTCCCTGAGGAATGGAATTTATTTAAGTAGTGGTTGTTGAATCTAATAAAATGCTACTGTCCACCATCAAAACTTAGGTTATCTAACAGACCACAGGGGCTAACAAGGGATCCAAAAAGAGAAATAAACAGGAAAGGAAGACTTTGGAAGAAATTTTGCCGATCCAATGAAAAATTTAGCCTTGCAATTATACAAAACTCAAAGGAACAAGGTTAACAGCTTGATCATCAAAAGTCGACGGGATTACGAGGGATTTGCTTCAGCGAGCAGTTCCCAATCCCAAATTGCTCTACAGCTATGTAAGAAAAGCACACGTAACAGGAACCCGAAACCTGTTATAAGAAACGATGAAAGTTTCGAGATATCAGAAATGAAAAACAAAGCTAAACAATTTTCCCAGTTCTTTCAGTCAGTTTTCACCAGAGAAGCTGTTTTTATTCCATCTTGTTACGAGACGATAAGTGCGCCAATTATTCAGGATATGCTCTTTCGAGAAGAGGAGGTCTTTGAAGAACTAAAAAGTATGAAGGCATGCAAATCTCCTGGCCTCGAACAGATTCCAATAAAGCTTCTCCCTCGAATTTGCTCGAGAGCTGGCCAAACAGCTATCCTTTCTGTTCCAGAAATTGTTTGATACGGGAATTCTTCCAACCGACTGGAAAACCGCCCACATTACAGCACTTCACAAAAGCGGTAGTCGTGCATTTGCAACAAACTTCAGGGCTGTCAGCCTGAACTCAATCTGTGGCAAGGTTATGGAGAAGGTTTTCAAAAAGGAATTGGTGATTTATTTAGAAACCCCTGACCTCTTAGCAACTGCACAATAGGCTTTCGAAGGGGAAGATCGTGTGTTACGAACTTACTTTATACGATGCAAAGCTGGACAAAAGCACTCGATGCAAAAGATACTGTGCATGTGGCCTACATTGATTTCCAGAATGCCTTCAATAGTGTTCCGCAAAAGCGTCTCCTTTACAAGTTGAGAATGTTTGGTATTGGAGGCAAACATCTTACGTGCATCAAGCATTTCCTCGTTGGTCGTTCTCAAGTTGGCTGTGTAGGCGGATCGCAATCAAAACACACAGTGATCGAAAGTGGAGTCCCATAAGGTTCAGTGCTCGGACCGGTCCTATTTCTCTTGTTCATTAATGATGGTATTCGGGAATTGGAATATGACTTTTATATGTTTGCGGACGATATAAAAATCTGGAAAGTTATCCACAATTCTGCCGATGCAGACAATTTCCAAGAAATACTTCATCGATTGAACGAGTGTTCCCGCAAATGGCTCTTGTCCTTCAACTCAAACAAATGCGCCCTGCTACGTCTGGGATATCGAAATCAGGTCACTAAGTTGTGACCCTACTATTTATTAATTATTTATTTATTGCCAGTTTAAAGGCAAGGTCAAAAGGGATATACAGTAGGATGTCGAACTGACAGTGAAAAAAAACTCCTGATCGTTCTTTATAGTGTTTTCAGGAGAAAAAACTGCAGCTTGTTGAATGGATTAAAGTTCAGAACAGGGAAGTATTGACAAAGGCGCACGGTGTAGTACTTCTCCTTTCATTGTTGTGGATCAGGTATTCTTTACTACCAGCAGGTATGCCGGCGAACGGCTGCTCGCTGTCGACTGAGGAATAAACAAATAACGGACTGCAGTGCCAGCAATATTGCCTTCAGCATGAAGTCCGGCACCGCATTCAGAGTCCGTGGACGCCATCAGAACGGAAGAGAGCTTCCAGAGAATCAGCACTCAAAATTTGTGCAAGTTGTCCTGAATGTAGAAAAATAGTGACAGCTCTCGTAAACAAAGGATAGTTTTGCTGAATTTAAATACTTATGTGTAGTTTATTCCAGATTGCTATAGTGTTTACCGAAGAAAAACTGACGGTATCTAACGGTGCGTGTCAAAGGAAGAAATAAAAAATCATATCGATGACTGGTGCGTCGAGATTGGTCGAGCTGCCTCAGGGATGTAAGGGGGTTAAAAGTAAAACTGTTTAAAAGTTTAAACAGTAAAAATATTCCCTTCTGTAATCTATTAAGATACAACGGATCGAGGCCTGTAAGCTCACAGCGTTGTTTGTAGGACAGGTTACTGTGCTACGAAGTGAAAACTCTTTTAGTAAAGAAGTGCTGGACAGATTCTATCTTCCTCCGTTCACTCGCA
Source organism: Schistocephalus solidus (assembly GCA_017591395.1). NCBI lineage: Eukaryota > Metazoa > Platyhelminthes > Cestoda > Diphyllobothriidea > Diphyllobothriidae > Schistocephalus > Schistocephalus solidus. The sequence continues at coordinate 69,536 of WEDG01000895.1, read as the reverse complement.
TGCAGAAGGCTAACTAGAAACGAGCAGCATGCCAGACTAGGTCCTAATATTGACAGTTTTAAAATTTCTGAGAATAAACTCAGTGGTTTGGCGTGCTTTCGAGACTATCGGAGCGCGGTGCTCTGATAGATTAAGACTACTAGAGTATGATATGCCCAGATCCTTTATAACCCCGGGCACATTTAGGTCATGACCTTTTATACTTAGATGAGGCTGATGGTTGTCACCACTAACCATAACGGAAGCACTTGTGCCAAGAAAGCGAAAGGCGCCATGTGCGACACCACTGAGCGAAGGCTTGAAGATCCTTTTTTAAGAGCTCAAGCGACGTTTGGCGATCAGCCGGTTTATAACGATAGGCAACCTTTTAAATCATCAGCGTACATAAAGGGCCTACCATACTGAAAACCACCAGGAACATCGTTCACAAAAAGGCAAAAAAGAAGCGGACCGCGTACGCTACCCTGAATAACTCCACTCCTCACGTGCGTGGGGTTAGAGATAACATCGGAAATTTTAACTCGATGTGCACGAGCATTCAAATAGGAGGATATTAGGTTCAGAAGCTTATTACCTATACCGAAGGAGGTAAGTTTCAACAGGAGTATATCATGGTCAACACGATAAAAAGCTTTCGTGAAGTCGAAATAAATGGTGTAGATTGCAAAACCACTATCTCTAGATTGTAGCACATGATCAAAGTAAGAGAGCTGGCAGGTGTCACACGATCTTTTTTCGAGAAACCCATGCTGAGCCGCATTAAGTAGGCTATTTTCTGTTAGGTAAAATATCAGCTTGTCTTTAATCAAGGTCTCTAAGATCTTCGAGGCTGCTGGGAGTGTATTTATTGGCCTAAAGTCGTCGAATTACGTCGTTCCGCCGTGTTTGGGTAAAGGCAGAATGTGCGATTCCATCCATAAATAGGGAAAGTTTCACTTTCAAGAGCAAGATTAAATATCTTATACAGAAGTGACGGAATTATATCGTTTGCATTTGCCTTTAGGATGCTGACCGGGACGCCATCTGGTCCAGGACTGTAAGATTAACGAGAACGTCAAATGGCTACGGTCACGTCCCGGAAGGTAAAGGTTATCTTTCGAGGACGTTACCGGTCCAAACCCAGATGTTTGGAAAGGGGGCAACCGAATGTTCACTAAAAGTTATGGACAAGAACGCATTGAAGCTATCAGCCGTCAACTTAGCGTCAGCTATAGGGTTTCAAAAAGCGTTTCGAATTACAGGGTACTGGGTTTTTTTCTCTGTGCTTTAACTAGGCGCAAAAAAAGAGTTTTGCAACATTTAACGAAGGGTTTTCGGCAAAGTTAACCTCTTCAGATATTCGTTTTTCTTCAGAGAGCCTCTTAGCCTGTTCAAAGATTTGTTTGATCAAGGGCAAGACGGAAGTGACATTTAGTAGATGAAAACGACGCGAGAGTCTACGTAGTCTACAGTGGAAAGATAAAGGGAGGTAGACTTCATCCTTGATATTAATTATTTTCTTACGGGGAACAAAACGAAAAATGAGTGGAGCTAGAACTTGGTAGAATGTATCAGTACAGACATTCACATCCAAACATAGAAAGAAGTTAGTCCAGTCGTGGGCATTAAGATGTGTTAGTAATTCCCCCATATTTGCTGATCGGAAATCATGGAAAAAACTATGTTTTTTAGAAAACGTTTCATCAACCTCAATTTCTAGTGAAGAAACAACTATAGCATGGTCTGAACTCCCAAGTGGGTCTTAATGTGAAACTGACAATGGCTGACAACCTCTGCAGAAAATGAGATCAAGTATGTTTGATCCTCGGGTGGGAAAAATCAACTACCTGTTCCCACATGCCAGTATCTATGGCCTCAAGCAAGTTTTCGAACTTTGCAGGACCGGAAGGTGGAAACCAATGAACTTCAGGAAGATTGAAGTCACCTGCAATCAAGCAGTACTTCATATTTAGGTCAACTGCGGCATGAAATGCCTGTGAGAGACGAAGGTCGTAATCGTCGCTTGCATTTGTGGGGCGATGCAGATAAAATGTACACATATTTAATAACGTAGGCAGAACTTCTCCTGTTAGGGCAAAAGTTAGCAATCTTTTGAAATTTATTGTGAACTATAAAATAGGCAGTTAAAAAATCATACCATGAAAATGGAGGCAGAGTTCAATAAGCCTCCATTTTCGAATAGAGGGTAGGAGAAAAAACTGCTTAGGAAAATAAGGTAAAGGGGTACAGTAGGCTAATACTGCAGTAGCATTTCAAGAATGAGATAATGAAACCTTGATATGGTTCGTTCTCTATCACTAAGGAGCACGAAACAAAATCTTCGGAAAAGGTGCAGTGAACTTGATGCCGGATCTGGAATTGAATTCTGATGATGGTAAGTATCCAACGAAAGGGCAGCATTTTAGACTGTGTACGTCCGGTTAACTTCATCTTTTGAATGACTGGTGGTTTAATGAGACATCATGCTTCCTGGTGGACACGAGATAGAGAAAAAATATTTTCAAGAAGGTCAATTAAATTCCCGATGGTCCTTTCTCCGAGTCATGGAGAAAGCTGCTCGGAAAAGATGAGGAAAATAAAAGGTTAATAGAATCAGTGTTAAGATAAATGTGCAGCCTTCGCTTGAATGCATATAGACTAGTTAACGACATAATTTCAATTGGCATGTTATTCCAAAGAAAGTTATACCTAGAGGCAAAGAAAAGACAGTGTTTACATGCGGAGGATGCAGGAGGATGTATAATAAAGGCAGAATTACTTAGGTTATAAGGAAGACTAACATGGTAATGACAGAAACCTGGGGAGACAAAGGCCTGCTTCCAGTCTCTTGACCCAAAGAACTTTTAGCTTCATCAACTGGCATTTAGTTGAGTGGCAATGTTCAAGGATGGGAAGGACAAACGTTCGTTTAAAGTTTTAATTTGATTTCAGGAAGGTAAAAATTATAATAAATAAATGCGATAAATCTGAGCAGCTTTGGTCGTAATTCTATCGGCATGAGGTGTGAGGTCTAAATTATTAGTGTAGCTTAAACCTAAGTCATTGATGATGGAACATTCAGTAATAGGGTACCTTGACAAATAACTGGTTCTTTTAGTCTGTCAAGCCCGAAGCACATGGAACGACACTTAGAAGGTGAGAATTCCATTTGCCACGTTGAGGTCCACGCGGAAAGTGCAAACACGTTTTCATGGATTTCATCTAAGCCTCGTAGGGCTGAACTATCAAAAGAGGACCTAGTACGGTACCTTAAAGGACAATACGGAGCTGTAAATTAGGACCACACTAACATTTTTGTAAACGATAAGTTAGGTATGACATAATGAAATCGGTTAGGGGACTACAAAGTCCTAAATCTTCTAAATAAAACTATAAGTCTCCTATGAGGCACTTTATCGAAGGCCTTGCTAAGATCAAAACAGAAAACGACCACAGAAAGATAATCACTACGAAGCGACGTTAATAGCTTTAGAAAAGACAGGTGACACGCTTCACAAGAGTGATCGGGAAGGAAGCCTTGTAGGGAAGAGCTAAGAAGTTGATTGGTTATGCAAAAATCTGTAATTTGTACGGCAATTAGTTTTTTCAAAGAGCTTAGCAAGAGAAGGTGGTTTATGAACACCTCGATAATTTAAACATCCGAGCGTAAGTCAGATTTCAGGACTGGAATAATGATAGAGGTTTTCCAATAATCAGGAAAAATACCATTCTCGAGAAAAACTGAGAACACTTTGCTCAGCAAAGAAGGGGAAATCACTAAGCTGATTTATCAGGGAATAAGGGATTTTGTCAGTTCCAAGTGAGCGTGGTAGATTAAGTTGGCTTATCTGTTTCTGAATATTTGTTGGAACAATATCAATGTTAGTGAGCAACTCCTGAGACATCAGGGTGATCGAAGGGATAGGATTGGTGCTAAGGGTAAAATGTTTGGCAAATAAGGAATTTAACTGACACAAGCTTCACTATTGTACATATAATTAAGTTTGTGTCAGTAGTGGCAGATTATTCCTGGCCCACTCATAGCAATGACATTACGTTTTCATTTGTCAGAGTTTTTGCTGTAAACGTTTATTCTTATATCATTTTTGAATGTATACACGCTTTTCGCAACCCTGACAATTCGACCGTCGATTTCGACGAGGTCCACCGTATGCTCCACACCAGGTGGTGGAGGGACAGTGACTTGCGCGTGAATTAGTTTTAAGTGATAGTAGCCTTGCGCTGCAGCTACCGCACTCTCTCCTCCTCCCCCACCTGAGCCCGGTGTCAAGACAGAGTCAAGAAGACCGGAGATGGGAGAGGGCGCAGGCGGCTGGCGCGGCCGGAACCGCCCCTGGGCGTGCCACCACACCTGTCTCGGATCACACGGAGTGGGAGTGCCATAAAGGCCACATTAAGAAGGAGCCATTGCAACCTGACTCTCAGTCCGCCAGTCAGCCACTCCACAAAAAACACAAATTAGGCTGACCACGCGGTCCGAGTTATCCCGTCAGTTGGCAACCTTCCAAGCCACGGCTTTTAGCGCACCGTGATAGTTTCAAGCGCGTCAGATTGTTTATAGTGAGTAAAATGCGCTGAGCTGTTGACCTCACTCTCTCCCCCACCCCCACAATCAGACCACCATCCGAGCCAGTCAGTTGTCTGATGTGGGAGTGGGCGCATTGGCTGACGGGTCGGCGTACCCGTCTTCGCGCGCCACAGCACGACCTGGCCGCCATAACGCACACACCAGGATTTACTTAAACAGGGGATATGGAGGGGCCATCGCCATCTGACTCCCAGTTCACTGGGCAACCACTCGACACACAGCACATACACTGGGCCGACGGCGTGGTCTGGTGTAAGCGTCAGATTGGCAGCCTTCCAAGCCATGGTGTCTAGGAAACCGTGATTTTATCAGGTACATTATGATGATTGTGAGGGTGTTGTCTATGTATTAGTGTAGATGGTGTGCGCTGATATGGCTTAGCCTCCGGTGGTTTACCGCAGGTTGTCGGGGAGGCGCGTGTGTCCTAATAGGCCCCTGCGGTGTGAAATGTGCGGGAGCTGTGAGGTTAGTTTATGCGGGCGCGGCAACTGTATGTCGGAGTCCCAGGCACTGGTTCACCAGCCTCCGTGCGATGGATTCGCAGGTGACCGACCAGGCCGATGCGTGAGTTAAAGTTGCGGGTGCAGTGTGGGCAGGAGAAATCGGTAGAGGCTAGGCAGATGTCATTCATGGAAGTGTGGGTGGCGGTGGCGGTAAGAATGGTAGGAACGTAGGGTGTGCATGGTGTATCGGTGTTTTCGTCATTGTGGTGAATTCCGCTGTCATGTATGCGAATGTGACCGAATAGGCCCATGTGATGAGTGAATGCGCGAGGACAGTGAGAACATTGGAGGCGACTATCTTTGCTGTGTGTTGGGGCTCCAGGCACTGGTTCACCAGTCTCTGTACGATGGATTTGAAAGTGACCGACCAGGCCGATGCGTGAGGTGAATGTGCGGTCGCATTGAGGACAGTTTAGGAGAGAGTCCCCATCGCTGGTGGTGGTGGTGGTGGTGGTAGTGAAGGTGAAGGCGGTGGTGGTTGCGGTGGTGAAGGTAAAAGGTGATGAGTAGATGGATGTGGTCCCTATGATGGTGGGAGAGTGTTGGGAGAGTGTTGGGATGGTAGTGAAGGTGAAGGCGGTGGTGGTTGCGGTGGTGAAGGTAAAAGGTGATGAGAAGATGGATGTGGTCCCTATGATGGTGGGAGAGTGTTGGAAGAGTGTTGGGAGTTCTGCCATCAGCCGGGGCACACAGTGCTTGTAGACTTTCGGTGGGATTGCATCAGATCCCGGTGCTTTACCGCTGGAAATCTGCTGCACGGTCCGGATGGTTTCTGGTAGGGAAGGCGGCAGATCCAGGTCATTGTTCGTGTCCACTTCAGGGAGCCGGCCAATGGCAGCATCGGAGCTGGCTGATGAGCAATTAAGGACACTTCTGAAGTGCTCAGCCCAGTGCTTCAGAATTTGCGATTTCTCTGTCAGCAGTGTTGTGCCGTCAGAGCTGAGCAGCCGTGCGGTCCCCTTGATACACGGGCCGTAGATGGCCTTGATGCCTTTAAAAAAGTTTTTCAATTCATTGCGGTCCACGTACCCCTTCATTTCCTCAGCCGTTCGGATCATCCTCACATCCTGCATCTCCCGCAGCCGTTGATGTACAAGGCGACGACATCTAAAGAAGGTGCTTTGGTGGCGTCAGTCCGAAGGTTCATGTAGACTTTGTGTAGTCCATTCTTCTCCGCGAGAAAGTTGCTGATGTCGGCGTCATTGTCGTCAAACCAGTCCTGGTGTTGACGGCGTGCGCATCCGAGGACTTCGAGGGCAGTGAACTGGATGACATTTCGCATTTGGCACCATCGTGTCTCCACAGTAGCATTATCATCTGGAGCATTAAGGTCCTCCAGTTTCTCGTTTATTTGGTTGCTGAAATCAAAACAGTGAGCAGGCAAATTTAATAAAAGACTATTTAACTTACCTGGCAGCCTCTTACTTTGGGGCCTTCGTCGGGGTTGCAGTCGGAGCCTTATCTGGGAGATGACGAGGCAGTGATCTGTCCACCCATCGGCATCGTTGATCGCCTTCGTTACCAGCACTTCCTGTCGATCTCGCCTCCGGACGAGAACATAGTCCAGCAGATGCCAGCGCCGCGACCGAGGGTGCATCCACGTGGCCTTCTCTCGCGCCGGAAGGCGGAAGAATGTGTTGGTCAGCAGGAGACGGTGTTCCGCATACGTGCGCAGAAGAAAAAGGCCGTTATCGTTACAGCTACCGAGACCGTGGGGACCCAGCACTCCCCTGCCAGGCAGCGTGGTCTGTCCCGACGCGGGCGTTGAATTTACCAAGGACAATTAACTTGTACGCATTCAGCACAGTCGCCAGAAGGGCGTGCAAGCCCTCGTAGAATTTGTCCTTCGCCGCATCAGAGCTCGTTATTGGGGGAGCGTAGGCACTGATGGTGGCGAACTGGTCTCCCCGAAGAGGCAGGCGGAGGCTCATCAGGCGATCATTGATACCCGGCGGCAGACAGGGCAGACGTCCCACGATGTGGTTCCGGATGGCAAAGGCAACACCAGCGTCGCGTCGCTCTGCCTTTGGCCGGCCGCTCCAGAAGAAGTTGTAGCCTCCTCCAGCTGACCCTGCTCAGAGAACGGGTCTCGCTGAGACCAGCAATGTCCACCTTGTAGCGCACCAGTTCCCGAGCGACTTGCACCGTCCTCCGTTCCGGCCGGTTGCTCCAAGGATTGTCTAAAAGGGAACGAACATTCCAGGCTGCTAGTTGGAGTGGACTCACTCGAGCAGCCTGGAGGGTATGGCGTAGGGGATTGGGAAGGGGGTATTGCTGTTTGTTTGAGTTTTACCACCGCGTATTTTGCGATCTGCGAGCCGCGGCCAGCTGCAGAAGACATGATAACCAGCATTTGTTAAGGGCACCTTTTCTAGCCCATTCCTCTTCGAGGAGGCAAGCAGTGCTTTCCCTAAATAGGGCTGCTTGGAAATCCCAGACGTCTGCCGAACTCCACTATGGGTCACGGTTTTTTTTAGTGGATGAAAGATCCGAGTTAGCCTGGGCCGCCTACGGGGTTGCTGTCGCCCTCACCGTAGGACTTTTTGAGAGGGCGGAGGTGGGAAGTTCGGGAGTCAGACATACCGGGTGTGGAGGCACACACAACACCGAAGACACTCACATGGTTTAGCTAGCCGGTCGTGACGGTTGCCCGTGGTGCGGCCGCTGCGAAGAACCCAACTTTGAGGAGCCACAGGTGAGAGTTGGGTACCAGTTAGAGGCGGCCACCGGAGCATTCACCACCTGTACGAGACAAATGGAGCGAGCATATGCTATCTGTGTGGTGCTTCCCCTAACTAGTAACCCCTACACCCCACAACCCTAGAGGACAAACACTTATCGGTTATTACTCGCCTCGAGGCGTAATCGCCTGCGGCAATTGCCTGCTGAGCTATGTTTGCGCACTTCTTCTTAAAGTTTGTTTAATAAACCTCTATTCTCAGAGTTGTGATTTGGAAATGGATGAATTTTTCGACCCGCACACTGCGAAACGCCTGACAACATTCGAGGGCATGTACCGCTCACGTCAATTAGAGGTACGCTCTTTGGTGCAACCTTCTGTCTTACTTGTTCAGGTGTGGCACATGTAGCCACTGCGCCTAATCCGACAATGCAACCGTCATTTCAGATGACGTCCACTTGTTGTCTCACAGCATAGTCGGCGCACAAACGATGGTTGAGACTTGCGCTGCATCTTCCGCACTCTCCCCCCTACCCTACTTCAGCCCGGTGTCATGACCAAGTCAAGAAGACCAGAGGGCAGCAGACGGTGGAGGTGGCTGGCGTAGAATCCGCACCTTAGCGTGCCACTGCACCGGCTCGGATCCCAGCTGAATCGTGGTGCCATGAAAGCCGCATTAAAAAGGAACCATTGCATCCTGACTCTCAGTTTACAAGTCGATCGCTCAAGACAAACACATGCTCAGGGTTAATTGCGAGGTCCGAGCTATCCCGGCAATTGATACGGCAAGCCACGATCTTTAGCACAATGTGCGAGGATTAAAGGCTTCAGCTTGTTTATATTGAGGAAAATGCACTGAGACAATTGATATCATTCTCCATGCACCAGTCCACTGTCTAAGCGGTCAGTTGTCGTGGCGTGGGGATTGAGTCTGTGTGCGGCGACTTGGTCGTGTGGCGCGCGTGGGCTAACCGATTTACCTTGTCAGCCACTGCACCTCAAAGGAGAGCTTAAATATGGGCAAATTGACGACTCTCCATCACACAAACACTGTATCGATTAAATAACACCAATTGGCCGAGGTAGTATCAAGTGCAACTATCTAACGTCGGCGTTCAGAAGCGTTGCCTAGCGGTCCCGGCAGTTATTACCCATCAGGTGGAAAATAGGCTGACTGGGAAAGGGAAATTAACAAGTAATTCACACAGCTGGCAGACGTGGGAGCGACAGCTTAGAGAAAAGGCACCATGTGCAACGTTTACAAGTTGGTACTTCCTTTTCCGTCTCCGCAAATGTATTCGAGTCGCGTAAACTGTGCCTTATTAGAAATGCCTTCCCCTCTTGTTGGATAACCTGTCTCCTGGATGATGCCGGACTAGAATGAACTGCATAAAACTCAGAAAATCATAGTCCATGTGAGAAGAGAAATATGTTCTTTCAATATGCACGAAAAAGAAACATGATTTGATGATAGAGGCAGAGAGAAGTGGCCTCAAGGGGGAATGGAGACGAGGCCAGCCGGACCCTTTCCTAAGATATGATTTGGCAGTACACAGTCGACCGTCCGAAAGCCCAATTCATCGAAGGGGACTCCAAAGTTGGCCATCTTCACACGAATCGCCTCCAGCAGGTCGTTGTGTGCCTATAAAATCGGGCATAAATAACAAAGTTGCCTAACATAGGGCAGTACGTAAAAAGATACCTTGAAGGGTCAAAAATAGAACCAGCTGAGTTACCTTGCAGACCCTAGCCAGCTCGTATTGCAGGTCTTTGATTGCCATGTTCTTCGAGTCCATCGTTTCCTTTTAGAAAAAGTTCAAAGTTTATTATAAGGAGTATCAAGAGGCTACCGGTAATTTACCGAGATAACGATAGAAGACCAATTAAGTCAACTGGACTAATTAGTTGGGGGTCCACTAGCTGTCGTCACCCCGCCCTATGCCAACTGTAGTCCGGGAATATAGTAGACGTGCTATCTTAGGAAATGTTGACCGAAACACTGAAATGTTATTGATAAGAAATGATTACTTGTGAGGGGTTGTAATATTAATTATTGTGCAGCATAATTACAAGATAGTTCATTAACGAGAGAGGATTGGGTTTCGGACTAGCTTCTTTCCGAGAGCCTGAAAAAAAACAGCCGTCTTCTACTAAAATGGACTACTTAAGCAGCACGAATTTTTCTTTTTGACCTCGATGATCTTATAAAGTCTAAGTCATTTCATGGAAAGCACGCACGAAAATATTCTTCCTTCTACGCATTTGGTAGAAAATGACGTCTTCTTCAAATTTTATACCTGTAGCAAGGGTACTTTCTGTTTTTTTTTTTAAAAAAAACTTCTCCTTTGCTGAATAATCTTGAAACTGATTTGCCGCTAAACCTGCACGCATTTCCCCACGCTATGCTGAAGACGTCACCTAATGTACATGGCATTTTGCACCGAATGTGAACAATTTTGTGTAATTTATAAGAAACTTTACTAAATGGATAAATAAGATGCATTGTGAATAAACATTTTGAGGTCTCAAAAAGCTTTTAAAACCTCGACCAATGAGAAAAAACGCATGCTATTTAAGTAATAATTTTGAGATGAATGTGGACAAAGTTTCAGGAATTGAAATTTCGTGGACTTAAAATTCCACAATAAGAGAGTTCTTTAAGTATAACATTTGACGAGTGCATAATTTTTTACGAAGTGCGTACAAGGAAGAATATGTTCATGCCTTTTTTATAAAATACATTTGAATTTATAAGGGTACCTAAAATCAATGGGAACATGCATACTACTGAAGTAGAAGATGTAAGCAACACGCAAATGCCAAATAAGCGATGAGTTCAAATTGCGAGTTATTGTGCAGAGGCTAGATCGAAATGGGGGCTCACCTCCAGTTTGCGCGTCGTCTCAGCCACTGCGACGGGATCAACGTTGCCAGTGGACATGACCTCGTTGAATTGTAGCTCCTTCTTTTCGAGTTTCTCCCCAAGAAAAGCAAGTCGACGTTCCAACAGGGTGTTCTTCAGGCCACACTTCTGCTGCACCTCTTGCACTGCACTGACGAATTTTTCATAAAGTTCATCTCTCTCCTTCTCAACCTTTGAAGACAAATGTATGAATAGAACTCATACGGCTTGAAATCAGTCCGGTTTATTTGGCGGTTTGGGGTTATCTACTAGCAGATTCACTATAACCGTGCAGAGCTTACACCAGCCGTTTCTATTAACGATAGGTACCTTCTTATTGTCCAACAGAAAAATAAATGTAGTGAGAATATGCTATGTAATCCCACTGGGCGATTGTTCAAAGATCTACCTAGCAATATGTCATAAAAGGGATTATGCGATGCGCGGATTTTGACCTTCACTAGCGTCATTGGCTTTCACGTTGCCAGTGTTTGATTCAACCTAAAGGTTGGGAATATAGAGTTTTGTTATTCATAGGGCTAGGGATGCCAGGCTTGGGTTATGTGTTCAGGGTTAGGGTTAGGGTTTTAGGGTAAGATTGCAGTTTTTAGCAAAGGCACACGGGTTAAGGGTTGGGGTTAACCATTACCGCCATGGCCACAGTTGGCGTTAGGGTTGTGGTTAACTACAGTTTTCTCAGCGGGTTTACATACCGAAATACTACTGAGCTGCCCTATGTTGGGTGCAGTTTGCTGTTTTTATTGGCAATACACCAAGGAATCCATCCCCACAGCGCCCATGAATCTACCACGAGGCGCTGAGTAGCATGCCCTGGAAGGTTGCCAAGCGACAGGTCATTTCGAGCCTTATCAGGACTAAGGATCAGATTGCAATGGTTTCTTCTTACTGTGGCCACCGTGGCATTCCCATTCAGATGGGATCAAAGCCAACCCTTTTCTCTACGTACAAGCATAGTGCGCTGACGAGGAGGTATGTGGCACGTGAAGACGAAGTATTAGGTTCATCTTCGGTCGTCTTGGCGGTGCCTTGCAAATTGAGCAAGGTGAGTGAGTGATGTAGATGCTGCGCAAGTTCGCTTCAGCATAAACTAACTAATGCGTAGGTTGCCTCGTCCCTTCCGTTGGGCAAGTGTTAGACGTCGTCACTTTCGGCGGTCAATCGTCGGTAGACTGATGCTCCCCTGTGGTTCTCCTATTTGAAATTGGACGTCTTCGTCTGCCGCAGGTGACAGAGCACTTGAAAATTCCCGAATCGTGCTGGAGAGCAGTTGGTGGTGGTGGTGGTGGCATTCCTACCGCTAGAACTTGTGGCCTTTTAATAAATAATCGAATTGACGTATCCTTTTCCCGTTCCGCTAGCAACTGGCTCTCGCCGAAGGTGCCTTTTATTATCTGTCGCAGGCTTATTAGCCATCTGATTGGCTGATAAGTCGGTGTCACCTCAACGGGGCTCAAGATCGTGAAGGAAGTAGAAATCAACGTATATAAACACTGCTAACAAGGCCCCATACTATGCCGAAGCAAATAAAACTGGAAAAAGATTTGAGGGTGAACATTGCAAACCCCCTGTGTGGGACTCACGAATTGGAGACGCTGACTGACAACTTCGAATTCAAACTGCAGATCTTTGAAGTTCTCCTTTGTCTTCTTCAGTTGATCCTTTGTTATCTGCAGGAGAGGATAGGCCAAGTTAGCTCAAGGAAAATGCCATTCATTACAAAAATAAGGTAAATAATGAAGGAGAAGGGAGCCCTGAAGGTGGGTGAAGTGTACATGCTTCAAGTTGGAAGTGTCAAAAAATCAACCAATCAGAAGTGGGAATTGTTATGAGCTAACGTACCTTAAGCGCGCGAACGTCGCGCTCGTGGTTCTCAAGGGCTCGTTTTAATTCATCATTTTCCTGCTTAATTCTTGTTATTGGCTCCAGCAGATTCTTGTTTTGTGTAGTCAATTCCGTGTTGTGCCGCTCCAACCGCTCCTCCTTTATGCGCATTTCCTCAATTTTTTCCTAAAAGTAGAAAAATACGACAACTTGCCAAAAAGGACAGCAGGAGATAACTGTTTCTGGACCATTAGCCCACATCAGCCAGCCCTAAGTAGGCAACGGTAGGCCTGTTATTGTGTACAGCTGGAAATTCCTGCACGAGGCAGATGCAAAGAATAACGGAGTCTGTGATCAAATTCACCCGTGCCGTTGATTGCGGCCTATGATACCAGCCTTTGTGCAGCAGTTTGTGCGACGATGGTGTCCCGTGGTGCGATCAGTGACCGTCCTATTACCATTATGTATACATATATTGAACTACGAGCATTCCAGAGCCCTCGCAGGCTGGAAAAAGACAATCCAGACTGAGATGACCATTTCTGTCTTACCAGCCATCGTCAAGCAACCATACCCCACCCATGGTTTGCCGTACCTGGTATTCAAACCGAAATTATTTGACCAATGAGCGTTTACCAGTTCAAAACGCCATCATTGAGCCATGGGTCCGATGTCCTTTCGGTCGCAATCGCCAGCTTTCCACAAGATAGAATGTATGCGCCTTTCCCCTAGTGCAACGAAATACACTGCACGTTTTAGACCTTTGGTCACACCCTTTACCCATTTTACCAATCACAAAATAAAGACTTAATCACAATAAGCTTACCTTCAAGTTGTTAATGAGTGCGAGGTTGTTTAAGGTGATATCATTGTAGTAATTTTTGATATCAGAGAAGGATTTTTCGTGATTTTGAATTAACGTGTTAATCTGATTATTCTTCCGCTCTTCCGTTTCGTGTAACTCCGTCTTCCTCTGCAACTCCATGCTTTCCTGAAGTTTCTTCAGTTTCTCCTGATTCTGACGTCTGTTCTCCTCCAACTGACGTTCAAAGTCCTCTCGCAGCTTGTGAAACTGTCGATGAGGGAGGGGGGAAGGATCACGTGAATTCGAAAGGCAAGAAGACCTACCTGCTCTTCGTGTGTTAGCTTCATTTTGCGCATCATGTCTTCCTTTGCAAGCTGTGCCTCCTTAAGGCTGACCTTCAGAAGACGTTTGTCCTGCACAAGCATACTCCTATCTTCGCCAAAACTCTCCTCAGCCAGCCGCAGTGCTGAGACCATTTCCTGTTTGCCTTCCGTGAGGCCGTTTTGATGTTCAAACAGTAAGTGCTTCACCTTTTGCTTGTACACCTAGAGGCGTGAATCCAGTTTTTCAGCAGTCAGGTTTGCTTACTTACCTTCAATTCTAACAAGTGACGCTCCTCGGCCTCCTCTATCTCGCGGCTCTTTAGGCGCAGTTCAGCGTTCCTGGCTTCCAGTTGCTTCTTTGTGACTTCCCAAAACGTATTTATCTTGTCCCTTTCCAGTTGGAAGTAATTGCGTTCTTCACGCTCCCTTTCCATTTCTTCTCGAAGCCGCATCACGTGCTCCTCCAATTGTTCCTTCGTCATGTCACTCGTGGACACGCCATCGATGACTGTTGGCGTCTTCTTTAAAGCCTTGCCTCGAATGGATTTCTTTTTAGGTGGCTTTAAAAAAGGTAAAAAAAATTAGTTGGCGTGTTTGAGACTCAAGGAAATCGAAGATCTAGCCAATGCTATCGGAATGACAATCAATGGCTTCATTTGCGTCCATTTTCAATATCCTTTGTAAATTGAAATATACTTTACGGAAAACTTACAATTAACATACTTTCTGTTACTTATTGGGTAGCAACCTGCGACTTCTTCAAACATTACACACCAAAAGGAGTACTTTTGAGTTTAAAAAATGTTTTTTCATTACCAGACCTAGACAGCTCGATCCATTCTCTTCGCCAACGAATGAGGCCGAATAATACCGAAGGTCCAAGAACAACTTTCATAGCTTGAGAAAACCCGGCGAGCAGCATCGATTCGGGAGACAATGTCATGCTTACTCTGTGCAGCAGCCTTGCACCCTAGGTAGTTGAAACTGTCTACCTCTTCAAGTTAACAGCTATCAATCTCGACAGATGCTTGCTCCTGGGCAGGAATGCAGCTTGAAAACACTTTGGCTTTCGCAGCTTTTATGAAAACCGACCGATTTAGCAACCTCATTCCCCGGTGACAACACAGACTGCACATCACCAACGCTTGAAGTAAGTAAAACGGTATCATCGGCGTAGTCAATATCGGTCAGCCGGCGTCCGAGTGCAAGCTCAATAGTCCTCCTCGTGTAGGGCTTTCCCAAGAATCCAGTTAATAGCTTAGTTGAACAGAGTGGGCGACAGGATACAACCTTGTCGAACGCCAGACCGAATACCAAATGGTTGTGAAAGATTGTTATGGACCAAAACTCGCGCGTTGGTTGAGCTGTAATAGGCCTTGATCATGGCAATGATTTTCGATGGTAGACCATCTAGTTCCATTATCCACCAGAAGGATGCACGAGGGACTGAATCAAACACGGCGGCAAAGTCAACAAAGCGGACGGCCGTCGGTTGCTGGTATCTATGGCGGAATTCAAGGATGCGCCTCAGTGGGAATAACTGGTCCGCCCATCCACGCCCAGCACGGAATCCAGCTTGTTTGGGCCTTTTATAAGGTCGCGCACAGCCTGGAATCGCCTGAAAAGGTCAATAGCGAATACATTCGCAGCAACGTCTATGAGACATATGCCGCAAAATTCTCGCGTCTCGTCTTAGTTATCAGGAATAATCTCGTCTATCCACGCTTGTCCAATCACTTAATGGAACCAGGGTGCCAGCGTGTCAACACAAGACCTGAAGCTTTCAGCGGATATAACGCTCCATCCAGGTGCCTAAGTGCGTAACTTTTGTATGGTTTCAGCTTGACACTGCATAGGCAGGAGAGTGAGAAGACTCCGTTGCACATGGAAACGAGGGGTGCTGAGAAGGTGCTTGGAGTGCTCATGTCAGAGTTCGAACTTTTCCGAGTTATCAGCAAGGAAGCCACCATTCATGCCATCAGACTTTGAGTACCAGGGCCCAGGAACGTTCGCATAGTCAAGCATTCAATACCAAGGGTCCGATTCCGATAGAGCAATCCAACTCGCATACTATTTGTCCGCACCACTGGACTAAGGTTACAGAGCGCGTCGGTTCCCACGGACACTGTAGCATGCATCGCAGTACTATATTCGGACATATTTTCATGAGGTATCTTAGAATTGTGAGTACGGGCGGGTCCCGAACAGCCACTTGCATTGTTTGCTCGAGGTTTTCTCCTCTAGAGCTTTGGTTCATGAGACAATCAAACTTATTTAATGGCGGTTGACCGTTACCATGTTATAGTGCCATCATCAGGCTCCGCAGCTTCCGATGAGGCCTTTAGCGTTCTAAACCTCAGTCCGTCATATCCTGGTAGCATGTCGTTGCTGGTCCGTGACTGCTGATTCGCCAGACTCGAGAGTCTGCTTATTTCGTAGCTAGCCTCCACTGAAGGTCGTTCTAATATCCGCCACCAGTACACGCGCCGGGTAGCCAGCAACTAGGCTAACGGACAATTCATCTTCGCGGGTTCCAATACTACAAGCTGTATGCTTTCAATGCAATAAAAGTTTAAATTCTTCTATTTTATTACGTTGGACTCATAAATTTTTGCAATATATGCGGGCTGCGTTGTAATCCGCACTAATATACGAACAGAGCGAAGTCTATTTCAGTAGAAATTTCACGGTCTTAAACATCTCATAATTGCAACCACTTGACACAAACGATACCCTTTTAAGTATACAATAAGAAATAAGCACAATTTACTACCAAGTGAGAATATTAAATGATAATTTAGTGTAATTTTAAGATAAGCATATTTGAATCAATAAGGGCATAGAAAATAATTAGGAAAATCTTGCCACTTAGATATTAACGTTAAGTAAATCCGCAAAAACGCCCATTTACAAGCCGGCGTTTTTGCGCGACTAAAATATCTTTTGATTATGCTACCGAAAACACTGCTATATTTTCTGACAGATATTCACCTAATTACGGGGTTCGATCAACTAATTCGAATGCAAAGGTCTTTTTTCAAGGGTTAGGTTTAGTCAGTTAGTTCACGGTTACTTGACTCAAAATATCTATCCCAGTCCTTCTTGACCTCGTCGGTCTTTTCGGCAAACCTTAAAACTATATACATGATGCCAGATTTTCTAGCATATCCAACGTGTTCGTGTATCGTTTGCATGAGCGCTTTCAGCTACCATGTGCTATTTTAAGATAGTTTCCGATCGATATTCATGAGGAATTAGAAAACATTTGAACAGCCCTCACAAGCATCAACTGGTAATGAAGAGACAGAGCTTGTGTTAAGTATATTCATTTTCTTGCTTAAACAGTAAGTTACACATGACTTAACCGCTATTTAGGACGCTGTTATGTATCAAATCAACAGATTATAAAATAATCAACAGATTATAAGATAATTCTAATGAAGGCTTCATGTTGCACGGTTAGGGGTTTAAAACGTCTGAATAATCAATCTGTTCACCTACATTATCTTTACTCAAATCATCGACTTCTAAAATTAATAATGCAATCAAAAATTGCACACCATTACATTTTAATGCTAATATAAATTAATTAATAACTACGAATGCTAGATTGCGAGGTACAGACAAGCAAGTGACAAACAAATAAAAATCCAATGAATTCTTTTTTTATCATTCCATGTTTTTTATCAAAATTGTTCAGAATACCGGTTGAGAAAACATGCAATATTCTCGTAGTGCGAACCCAGCTTAAAGGCCACAAATTCCCCTGACTGCGGTCCAGCAAATTATGAAGAGGTTTATAATGCTAATCAAATGTATATTTATGAGTATTATGATGATTGTGGTGGCGATAAATACTGAAATCGTGAATTATTCTTCTGAACCATTGTTCAACTAGGGACCATAAAATCTTTGACCGTTTGAAGGAACTATAAGAAATTACCTTGCCTGAAAAAGAATGCATATTTGTAAGTATAGCTGCATATGAATCTCTTATGCTTGGTAGGTATTATTACTAAATTTCATGTCGGGAATGTGCAATCTTAGCTGAAATGCGGCATCTAGGCAGCTTTATTAGTAGTTTGTGTGGCATTTAGCAAATTCCAGTTATTTGCATCGTCTCGTATACTAATTAGCAAAAAGAAACAAGACAGATTGCAACCAACTAACCCTTTAGTTCAAGACAGTGAAACGAAAAGAAGATTGAAAGTCTGGGTTTGTGACGGCTGGTATTTCAACGTTTGGTGCAGTCTATCTCAGTTCTCAGAGGACTAATAACGGGAATTCGATTGCTTATATTGTTTTTTTTCTACAGTGTGATCTACACAACCCTAAAAGCACAGCCGGAGCGTTTTCGTGCCGATGCAACATCGACATGCAACTGGGTAGTTTTCGGTACACTGACTGACTAAGCCGACAGACACCGTTGGAGTAAGTGAGATATGTTGACAACTGCGCTGCTGTCGGTTAAATTGAGCCTACTCTCAACACAGTCAGTCCAACAATTCCATTTTAAGAGCATTTCTGAAGTTCGCAACCCCAGGCATTTCGCAGCCTACTTTACCCGGGGTGGCCGCGATTCCAAACGTGAGACGCCTCCAGGTCCAAAGCATTTTATGTGAACATTTGCGTTCATGTGTTGCGGGAAAATTTTATCAGGGAAGGAAATTACCCACGTTAAATACTGCAGTACTCATTTATGTTATAAAATGTAGAAGAAAGAGCGGTTGGATTAGGTCATTGCCTTATCACTCTTATCTAGTCCTACATTTAGGACTGGAAAATGTGCTGTGTATAACACATATCCCAGTCCTATAACCTGATACTAATTCATAGGCATCTTGACGCCTGCACCAGAGCGAGGTATAGCTGGGTATTGTTCCGTTACTACCCTTTTATATTCCCGGCCTGTCATACAGTGCCACCCCGGACCCTACCATTGAAAGCGGTTACATGGGCAGTCACCTGCGTGGTGCTGGAGGCTAGGTGACTCATATTGATACCGTGAGACGCATGCGCCAAGTTTAAACCACGAATAGTCGATAAAAGCGGCGCTTAGCGCACGGCCGCGAGCGTAACCCCCTCTGACAGCGAGCGCGAGCGTGTGCGTGTAACGCACATCTTGACTGGGGATGTGCATATTTTCCCTGCTATAGCAGGGATTTTCCAAGAAAATTATATTCGGAAAGACACATATGAATGCTCAATCTTAAAAAATTGTGAACAAGGAAAATAAAATGCGTCATTTAAAGATCCTCAAGCCCAAATGACTTACAATTAATCAGTAAACATGGAAAAACTTGAAATAAACTATCATAAAATACTTTACCATTTAATGCTTGAAACATTTAGCGTTCGGCCTCTATAACACTTGTCAAAGTGATAAGTTAAAACAAACAAAAAATTACAAAAATGTAGTAAAAAGGATGTTGGTTAAACATCCTCAAGATATAAATTTTCCATTTCCCAAGCTAAAAATTAAGAGCGAGAAGTAGGTTAACTTAGTTTGTTGATGGAACAAAAATTTACTACTGAAAAATGTGTGAGCTCTACGATGGCCAAAATCGCGAAATTCCAAAATGAGCAGAATCCCCAGAAAGGTGGAAAGGAACAGGAGGAAATATTGCCTGGAAAATATTTGCAATTAATTCATCATTTAAGACATCAGTGAACCTTGTATCGGGCTCATAGTTTTATGCGAGTGGTTGCTGTGCCGACAAGACCATGTCACCCATACAAAGCAAAATTATAGAAATTTATAGCTCTGTATATTTTCTTTACTCTCTATTTTTGTAACAGACCTCGATGTTTATTATCTTTAGTCCATTTTTCTCGTACATCTGCCTTGTTTCCTTTTCTCACTGCCCATGTTTACAAGCTGGTCTGTCTAATTATTCTCTTAGGCTATTTTCCTGTGTTAGTTTAATTGGTTTGTGCCTTTCTCAAATTCGTCGGTCGCTTCAATAGTTCATAAGAGACCATAACTATGATCACTGGGTGTGATTCTGAAGGGTAAAGTTAACTCCCTCATCGCTCCGACTCAGTGCGGAACATAAATTTGTCAAGGTTTTTAAGCGCTTTCATGATGGTAAAATCGCAGCAGTTCATTCCTGCGATCAGCGCCACCGCTGCTTATTCAGATTGCTTTCACCTGCCCATCCTTGCCCATCCTGTGCGCATGAGTTGAGCGCAGGCTTGCGACGCCGAAGCATTTATTGATATTTCTCTATTCATCGATTGGTCACAGCCACCCACAATTCGCGTGACTTGACCTCAGGCTTGCAACACCGTGAAGAAGATCAATATTTCTTCTTTCATCGATTAGTTGCCGCCGTCCATACTTCCCAGCTCGGTGAGCAATAGTAATGGCATACACGTCTGGTGATGGAATTGCTTGAACAAACCACTTCCGGCAACTGCTTGTAGAGATCATGTACGCTCTTCGACGCAATAAAGCTTATCCTACCTAATCCATCTTCTCTGATTTCTGATTAGGGAAAACTTTCGTGTTTTCGACCACACAACGTCGATAATTTGTAACCCCTAAAGAACGCCAATCATTCCAAATCTACGGTATATTCCGGCGTTGACCACGGACAGCTTTCCACTAGAAGTTTGGCATATTTTGGCGCCTGCTTCTTGCTCTCTTTGTGCCACAAAATTCTCTCAAATTGCCGAACGTTTGGTGAAGAGGCCTGTCACTGCCAAACCACCACTTGCCGCACTCACGATTTCGCTAGTTCCTTCTGTGTCTCCTGCCTAGCATCTGAAGGCTTAACTTGCGCAGCTTGCCTGGCGTGTAGTTATTTTTCAGCAAAAATCCTGCATTTCATCCTGGAGTCCCCGAGCTCCCCTGCTTGGCCTATCCAGCCGACAGTATCTCGTCTCACCTCAGCTGCCACCTGTTGGTGCCAAAGTTTGTCGTTGTATCTCTCCCTGCTTCTTTTTCTCCCACAAAGCAAATGGATAAAATCGGTCAACCTGGAGGTCCATTCCTCGTTCGACCCTAAGCGTATTGAAGATGCCCGCAAAGGTTTCCCTGTCTAGCATTCTTGGTGGTTATGCTTAGAGATAGTCGATAGGCATTGTGATCACGAATGTTTTTCTACCACGAGTGACAGTTTTTTTCTTCTTAAAATCGATAAATCCCATTTAACATACACTTTTTTCCATAAAAAAATGCTCAAGGAAATTTTTTCACTGTCTGTTCTCTTTTTTTCGACCACACTGTGGACCACAGTCTGTGGATATATTTAAACATCGGCTTGACATACATATGTTGCTGCACCAGGAAGATTATGTGACAACTTTACCTTAACAATATCCGTGTACCACCTAAATCTGCCTGCATTCACTTGACTGTAACTTTTTTTACATTGCTTATTATTCTTCCGACTTTCTGTATCAAATAGGGATTTCAAAGGCGTAAGCCTATTTTTCTCAAAAACACTGAACTGATCTGAAATGAACACTGATTTGTGTGATTTTCATCTCCAAGACGCTGATAAACTATGCATAAATGAACTCTACACGATTGCGCATTCGTTTTATTTTTTTCTAAATGACAGTGCCCTTCCGGGTACTCGAATAAAAATATCTATCTATCTATTTATCAATGTCACCAATTTTACTGGTGTCTCTAGCCCTGGTTGTACTTTCTATGTCTGGGACGCCCACAGTAAAAGACACTTCCTGATTGGTACTGGCGCTCAACTGCGTGTCACTCCACCGACAGCAGCCGATGTCGGTGCACCAACCCTGGCCTCTTCCTTCAGGTCGTCATTACCTCACACATTGCCAGCTTTGATACCCGCTCCCACCCCCTGGACATCAATTTCTGACGTTTCTTCTTTTGGGCTTTTGTCATCACTGGCATCGCCTGTGCAGTTCTCGGTGCAAATTTCCTCATCGTTTTCGATCACACGGTTGAATGCCGTCACTCCCGTCTACATGACCGGACAATGAAGCTCGCCGTATAAGGTACTGTGGTGAGTGGAGTTAAAGAAAACGACCATTTTTAATGACCAAACGCAGGTAAGTCAATTTTCCAGCTTTGTTTGAGTGTTTTGTTCCGGCCTTCTTTCTATTTCAGTCCAAGTCTGTGAAGATACAGAATTCCCACTCGTAGTGGTAATCTCCAACTCCACCTTCCCCGGAGATAAAAACCGCGAGTGGATGTCGTAACCTGTCAGTATCCAACATCCATCCCCGTTGGTTGTAAACAACTCCATCCTCACCAGAACTT
Source organism: Schistocephalus solidus (assembly GCA_017591395.1). NCBI lineage: Eukaryota > Metazoa > Platyhelminthes > Cestoda > Diphyllobothriidea > Diphyllobothriidae > Schistocephalus > Schistocephalus solidus. The sequence goes on along the minus strand of WEDG01000895.1, from coordinate 47,648 downwards.
TGAACTACAAGTATATCGCGTTCCCATTCGTTTGTTATCGCCTTGAGAGTTAGTTTTCCCTCATCGGTCATCAAACCTATTTTTCCATTCTCCTACGATTCCATCGGTGTTCTCCTGAGTTACTGTTATTAATGGCTGACAGAATGTATGATGAGAATGATTTGTATCAGGGAGAAGACGAGTATAAGAAAGTTGCGAGATCGTAGACGTGTTTCCGCCCGATGGTACCACCATGTCCACGGCTATTGCAGTATCCATTCTTCTAAGCTGTCTTTCAAACTTGACGTCCTGGATCCTGACCCATATAGTTCATTTCGGCAGCTTTTCGATAACTAACCTGGCCTCACTCATCCTAACTTCCGACTATCTAACCAGCCGCATGCAATTGTTAATCAAATCCGAGGCACTGGCCTCCTGTGTTTTCTCGGGCCCGCCGTCTCGTGCATGCACATTTCACTGCCACCGAGGCCGAATTCTAGCACATGTTTTAGATGGGCATTGACCGACAATCTCGCAGCCCATAGGCATCACCTCCCACCTGGTTCTCAAGACCGCCATTGATGACTACCACCCATGCGGTGACTACATGGTCTTAAAAAATTGCACAATTCCGGACTGCTACCCCAATCCGCATACTCAGGATTTTTCCGATGCCCTATTTAACAAGTTCGTCTTCGTGAACATCGATTTGGTCTGTGCCTTTCAAGAGCTTCCCATAGCCCCGGAGCACGTTTCGAAGACGGTCGTTACCACACCCTTCGGTCTCTTTGAATTCCTGTTTTTGCCTTTAAACTCCGCAACGCCTGTCAGACATTCCATAATTTCATTTACAGAGTTCTCCATGGCCTACCTCATTTCTACACCTATAAATACGACCTCCTAGTGGACAGCTCCACCGCCGAAGAGCACATGGAACAATTTGGCGTTGTCTGTAACACGCCCAAGAGCACCTTTGGCGTTCCGTGACTCGAGTTTCATGGAAACCTAGTCGACACCAACGGCATCCATCCTCTCCTTTTGAAGGTTCCGAGTATCCACGAATTCCCTCTTCCTTCTTCCAAACTTCAGTTGCGGCGATTTCTGGGCATGGTAAATTTCTACCGCCGGCTTCTCCTTAACCGTACCGACAACATTCTGTCGTTCATGAATATTCTCTCTGGCCCTCAATGTTCGTTAGAGCTCAATGTGGGCACCCTTGCTGCTTTTAAATAGTAAAATCTGCCCTAGCCGATGCCACTTTCCTGGCGCATTCTGCTCCCGATGCTCCCATCTCCATCGTGGTTGATGCCTCCAGTGTTTCCGTGGGTGCAGTTCTTCAGCGGCACCTTGCAGGTCAGACCAGCCCTTAGCTTTTTTCTCCAGAACCACACTACAGCACATTTTGACGGAAATTTCTACCATCTACCTAACCTTGAAACAGTTTCAGCACTTGCTTGAGGGCAGAGACTTCATTGTGTTCACGAACTATAAGCTCCTTATCTTAGTCCTCAAACCAAATTCTGACAAGTTCAACCCCCTGAGATCCGCCAATTGGACATAATTTCGTAGTTCACTTTAGATATCTGCCACATTGACAGATCACGGAATAAGGTGGCTGACGCACTGTCCATGGCCTCTATCGCTCACCTCCATTTTTATTATATGATTGATCCCGATGACATGGCTGCTGAATAATGCCGTTTCGGTTCGCCCTGTGATGATGATTTTTCGGGACTCCAACTCAAGGAGCTGCCACTTATCATTGAAAATGACTTCATTCTATGCAAGGTGTCCACTCCATCTCTTCGCCGCAAAGTTTTCTTCCCATACAACCTATTTTACTCTGAGAGTCGAGTAACTTGCAAGCTGGTTTCCGACCGCTTCGTGACCTGGGATGCACGGGGACCTGAAAACTTGAAAAGCTTGTCTTGTCTGTCAACGGAGCGAGATCCAGTGGCACAACAGCTCCTCCATGGGCACCTTTCTCAGCCCTTGTGCAAGATTTAGCCACGTTCACCTGGAAACTTTAGGCCTCTTGCGTCTGTCTAATGGTTGCTTTGATCTCCTAACTTGTCTTGATCGATTCACTTGGTGGCCGAAATCTATCCATCTGCCGGATGTCACAAATAGAACAGTGATCAAGGCATTCCCCAATCGTTAGGTTACCATTTTGGCGCCCCTCAACTATCATGACTGATCGCGATTTCCAATTTGAATCTAATCTCTTTCTATCTCTCCTCGTCCTTTTAGGCCGTACCCGCATCCGCAAGATGATGGTTCTTTGAATATATATTCTCAGTCTCCGTTGCTGTCGGAATAATGGACGACGCTGTCATGATCCGCTGACGCATATCGTCGCGCACGGTGAGGTGCGACCCTCAGTTCTACTAAGGCCATCTATGTTAGATGTGATGATGGCTCTATCAAGCACACGTAAAACGTTAGTTGTTACAGGGTTCTTTTTAAACGAATTCTTCTAGTTCCGTGGATTTTCACCTATGTGCATCTGGCCATATATTCAAAAAACAGCCAAGAACGTCTAAAGGAAAGTCAAAGGATGCGGTTTGCGTATATCTGCGATATACGACTGTACGTTTGCAGCTAAATTCAGCTCATTGGCGTGCATGATATACTACATGCTGGCAAGGGGCTTATGGCTGTTTCTTAGTAGGATTTTGGCGTTATCCAAAGTTCACCGTGCTATGACGATCCAGATTACCAGTAATTTATTCATTTTTAGGCCTCATTATATCTTATATCCTTAGTAAGTGCTGGTCATTGCCAACAGTCGGTTCAAGTTAACGCCTGCACGCGGTCTTCTACGTGTTGGTGGTAAACTGGAAGTTCGGTGCTTTAGGCGGTAATAGATCCAAAATCCACGGTTTACTCTTTATAAGTTCTGTTTATTGATACTGGTGAATAATAGGTTCTTAACAGGGAGATTTTCGTAACATAAAATGAATAAGCATCGATCAAATAGTCAATGCCGCTCACCACGATAGGTGGTCACCAGTATTGCGGAAATCGTGGCAGTGACTCACCAGTACCTTTTCTGTCAGGGAGAAGGCTTTTGAAGTTTTAATTCGATTTATCTTGAAATTTGTCCGTCTGCCTGTTTATCACAAAAGTAAATTCATACTTTCGCTACTGTATTTCTTTAACGGTTTTCCTGGTGATGATATATTTTTGTTCTGGTTATTGGTAACACTGCCACCTAGACAACTCTTGTCTTTTACGCTACCTTGGGGCAGGAGATGACTTTACTTTTAATAAGTCTGTACAACATTTTCTCTTTTTCTTTTCTCAAATTCCTTTTTGCTGCAGTTCGTATGTTGCACACGACAGCACCTCTCTCCCCACTTGTACTACGTTTTCCACTTGAGAAGCTTGCTATGATGTCAGTTAGTGTTTTGAATGTACGCACGGGCCTTTCTCCTAGTTTTGGATCTGCGCACTCTCTGAAAAGTATGACCTATTGTTGGCATTGCGAACGGCGAATATCTTAATTTTGGTTTGCGTGTGCAACTGATGACAGTTATCCGAGCAGTTATCGAAGCCCAGCTGCTTTAATGGCATCTCCTACCTATAAAAATAAATTAGCATTGAATCATTTCATATTTTGGGCAGGATATGTTGCAATTTTTATGGTGCATTGTTCCTGATAGGCACGTTTTGCGGTTTGCGAACGCTTCATAGGTTTAGTGGTACTCCAGTGCGTTTGTAATTGCAGTTAATGTACTGAAAAGTAGGTACTTGTTAAAAACGAAATTACTGCTACCTCTACCAGGACCCTAAACTTGGCTCCAAGTCTGCCCGATGGCAAGCGAAATGGGCGAATGTTGCTATTTTTTCTGTATTTTACTACACTTTCAGCTGACCTACAAAGATGAAGATTAGAAGCTAAATAAATGCACATAACAATGGGGAAAACTTCACCTAGCAAGGAAAGAATATTTTAAAAGATTGGAACTTAAACATTTGTAATATATTAGCTTTATTCCTCTGGATATCTTGAAAAATGCTTGACTTTTGTTCGTTAGAACAACAGGTTGCCTATGCCATCATAATGAGCGACTCTTCATTGCTTCGCGTACTGATATAAATGAAAATATATAACAGTGCTACTTACCAATGGAAGTAGATAGTAGTGATTTGAGTTATCCGTCTCACTTAATGATTGTTCTTTAAATCTCTCATAGCAGAAAAACGCGCTATTAAGCAGCGTTTTCTTCAGAAGATTACCAGAAGGTTGATTTCTGAAACAGTCATTTGCCAAGATTTTATGCCAGACGTAATGCATTAATGGCTGGAATTGGCATGTTTAGTTTTGTTATCGACTCATGTGGTGTTTAATTTGTCGAAAATGTAATAATACCCAATTTAAAGTAAGAGGCTTTTTAGTATTTTCCAGTACAAGGCACCTCCAAACATTCCTTAGCACTTGCATTTGGGTTGCTTTGGCAATAACCTAAGGGAAATTTAACACGTTTTCCCCTATGCCGCATCAAAAAAACTGTTAAATAACACTATTCAGAGAACATTAAGGTGCTCACCGGAACAGGTTTGAATTCTCACTTGCTTTCGGAGAACTTGGTCGACTCTCCATTGTCAAAGCGTTAACCGCCAGTATTCGTCTCCTAAACAGACGATGTCCCTTTCAACCGGAGTTACGCTACCCCGCTAGCCGACTCCATGTGCAGCAACGTCCCACCTCGAAAGAGCACCAAGGTTACGCATTTGCGCACAAAAACCCTATGTTTATGCATACACTTTTTCGCTCATTATCAAAATTGGAAGAACTGAGCTTGCTTTAAGCAGATCTGTCTTATGTCCACATCATTTGTTGTCTCATTCAGGCAAAGCCATCATTGCTCTTGAAGAATGTAAGTGCTTAGCGGCGCAAGCGTTTAAGAGACGAAACAGGATAAATTGTCAGCAGCAGTCAGCCTCAACTGCTCAAACACATCTAATACAATTTTTGCAAGGAGAACTGCCATTGAGTCTGGATTATTTGTAAACTACTAAAACTAGTGCATGAGATAAATAAACCAGGGCTCTGCACAGAAAATGAGGCATTGTTTTGGTATCTTCCACCTCCGGATAACTGCAGCAATGTGGCCACACTATGACATTTTTCCTACGCATGCACATATTTTTCAACTTTTTTATAGAAAAATACTTTGCAAATTTCATCTGCACGTATCCTTTATCATGAGTGAGTGGGTACCTCACAGGACGGCTTGAATGGATCAAAACGGTAGCTAAATTAATTGTATACCATTGTCCCGTTAATAGTACAACGATAAGGGGTGCAGCAGAAGTGGCCGATTTTCATGGGGAAAGCCATGTGCGCTGGGCGTACGATATAAAGAAAAGGGGGCTACTACTGTGATAAAAATCGTGGGGTCCCGCTGTGTAAATTTTTCCAGGGAGGGGGCTAGAGGGAGCCAAGTTGGCGGTGTGGCTCTTCTGGCCCCCTCAAATTCCTCTACGGCCCCCTGGCCCAGAGGCGGCCAGGCATGACTGGTGCTGGTAGGGTACTCATAGGTGTTTTACCTTAATCATAGCTATTCTGGGCATTCAGATGAAATACGCACGTTCTTTAATTCGGGAGCTATGAGTATTTTGAGGTATTTGTCAATGTATTTCCTCATTGGCATCAATCGGAAGGTACTAAGCACGCTTTCGTTGTACGTAGTGCATAATTTTTACAAAGCAAGAAAAAATTCATAAAGCGCAGTCATTTTAATCGATAGAGGCATCGCATTATTTTCCATAACCTTAGCCCAAATCCCAACCCTAATATTAATTCTCCACCGAACGCTGACCGTAAACATAATCCCGAAACTATGCATAACCCAAACGCGAATACTAAAGCTACTCCTATCCTTGACCATAACCATGACATAAAGCTTGATCATAACATTAACTCTGATCCTAAGCAAACCTCTATGCCAAATCATAACCTGAATCTAGATTTTACCTTCAACTCTCAAACTTGTGCCCAAATTATGATAAAATGCATCTAGGCAATTTTTCGCCTGTGTTAGACTGCCAGTTCCAAAAACTGAGATGGATTGGATACGCAGAATGGCCATGTCTTATGAGTTTATAAGTAGACAAACTTCCAAAACTAATTTTTCGTTATTAAGCAGCCCGTTATCAAGGCCATGAGCGCCATCTCTTACATATGTTGACTTTTTGCCTAACACGCATGTCCGACAATGTTTACACAAGAATGACTAAACTTTCGCCTCATTAACGCCATTAAGTCAATTGATATTTCCCTTCGCAGACGTTTAGTCACCGACAGAAGCTCAGTGTACTTTCCTGGTGAAAATGCTGACAGTAACTGTCCGCTGAGCTGCGTGTACACTCCTTCACCTCTGTGGCCAAAAAATCGCGAAATGTAGTATTCAAAATCGCAAATGGAAGTGAATAGTTCAGTCTAGTTCAGTATATTTAAGGATAGTAGTCATTGCCTTTGAAGACCCTCTGAGGAACCTTGCACTGAATATTCGGTTAAGATTAATATGTTACTATAAATAAGAAAGTTATATATTCGCATGTAAAGTTATTTTTGTAACTTTGGATCTAAGCACAGTCATCCTGAAGGATCGGTGATTACAAGTGTATATATCCCTTTTGACCTTGCCTGTAAACTGGCAATAAATAAAATAATAATAATAATAATAATAATAGATATCACGGTTATCTGTATGTATGTAAAAAGCTGTGATTTGTTGTAGCAGTGCTTTCGTATAAGGATGAACGGCATATTTTTTAGTAAATATAAGTCTAGTTTACGTTTTACTGCCTCTGCCATGTGCGTCATTATAACTTTCTCGGGGAGTTTGTTTCGGGTGGGGACAACTCGTTTTGAAATCGAATGGCGACGAACATCCAGGTTGCATAATGTTCCTCGAAGTATGAGAGAATTCTCACGCGGTATCATTATATTTTTTTGTGGCCAAGTAGATGAAGTCTTTGAATTATAGAGCACAATTCCGATTCCTCACGAGCCGGTACGTCAATATGAGATTGCCACAGATCTGCCTGTACCCAAAAAGGAAAGTGTTAAGCGCATCAAGTCTGCCTTTGCATTATAAGCCATTTAGACGCTTAATGCATGTTTGCCCTCCTCCGAACCCTTAATAGTAACTTTTAATATTTTTAAGGTTACGATCGCCACGCCTGAATTCCATATTACAGGTGCGAACGAGTAAATGGTGATTATTACGTCCCTATTGTTAGGAAACATTCAATAAGCGTTTTCTGTCAATGAAGTATTGGTGAGAGTAACCCATCGGGCTTGACTTCTTTCTTTTGAGCCGCAGTGCACCAAAATTCTCAAGGTTGAACTTCATTAACCACTTATCGGACCACTACATAGGTGGTTGAGTCTGTTTTGCAAAGTCTGTTCATTGAAACTAGCCTCACTCCCTCAATTCCTCTGCTTTCGAATTCAAATTATCATCTAAAAACCATTATTGCTCGCCTTCAAGGATTCAAACAGAAATTGCTCGCCTAAAAATACCCATTTGGTTGGAACTGATAACATTCAAAACTCACTTATTAAACAGTTAAGAGATTTTCCACCTTTACTAAGCAAATTATTCGCAGTATTTCTCAAAACCGGTTTCTTCCCGATGGTTGCAAAACTTCTATTTTAATACCAGTTTTTAAATCTGGTTCCTGCTCTGTCATTTATAACTATCGCGGTGTTCATAAAACGTCCTCTCATCCTTCACTCTTTGAAAAACTAATCGCAAAACAAATTATGGATTTTTGCATAAATAATCAAATTCTGAACTCCTTCCAACATGGCTTTTTACAGGACCGCTCTTGTGAAACCTGCCACATGTCTGTTATAAATCTACTAACCGCTCTTCGTAATGATCATCTATCTGTAGTACTTATCTATTTTTATATAAGTAAGGCATTCAATAAAGTGCCTCATGGCAGTTCGACCGTCGATTTTGACGAGGTCCACCGTATGCTCCACACCAGGTGGTGTAGGGACGGTGACTGTCTCGTGAATTAGTTTTAAGTGATAGTAGCCTTGCGCTGCAGCTACCGCACTCTCTCCTCCTCCCCCACCTGAGCCGGGTGTCAAGACAGAGTCAAGAAGACCGGAGATGGGAGAGGGCGCTGGTGGCTGGCGTGGCCGGAGCCGCCCCTGGGCGCACCATCAAACCTGGCTCGGATCCTATGGAGTGGGAGTGCCATAAAGGCCACATTTAGAAGGAGCCATTGCCACCTGACTCTCAGTCCGCCAGTCAGCCACTCCACACAAAACACGAATTAGGCTGACCACGCGGTCCAAGTTATCCCGTCAGTTGGAAGCCTTCCAAGCCACGACTTTTAGCGCACTGTGATAGTTTCAAGCGCATCAGATTGTTTATATTGAGGAAAATACGCTGAGCTCTCGACCTCACTCTCTCCCCTACCCCCACAATCAGACAACTGTCCGAGCCGGTCAGTTGTCTGATGTGGAAGCGGGCGCAGCTGCTGGTGACCTCGTCTACGTGTACTACGTACACGACCTGCCCCCCAAACACAAGCACCAGGATTTAACACAACAGGGGGTTGAACGGCTTACATCTCACATGTGTGAGATAGCCAGAGGTCACGTTAAGAAGGAGTCATCGCAGCCTGACTCTCAGACCACCAGTCAGCTACTCCACACAACACACATTGGACTAACTGCGAGGTCTGAGTGTAATTGTCAGTTGGCAACCTTCCAACCGCGGCACTCAACGTTACCGCACTATCTTCTCCTCCCCCACCCGAGCCCGGTCTCATGACACAGTCAAGAAGACCGGAGATGGGAGAGGGCGCAGGTGGCTGGCGCGGCCGGAGCCACCCCTGGGCGTGCCACCACACCTGGCTCCGATCCCACAGAGTGGGAGTGCCATAAAGACCAAATTCAGAAGGAGCCATTGCAACCTGACTCTCGGTCCGCCAGTCAGCCACTCCACACAAAACACACATTGGACTGACCACGCGGTCCGAGTTATCCCGTCAGTTGGCAACCTTCCAAGCCACGGCTTTTAGCGCACCGTGATAGTTACAAGCGCGTCAGCTTGTTTATAGTGAGGAACATGCGCTGAGCTGTCGATCTCACTCTCTCCCCAACGCCCACCATCAGACACTTTCCGAGCCGGTCAGTTGCCTGATTTGAGAGTGGGCGCATTGGCTGACGGATCGGCGTACCCGTCTTCGCGCGCCACAGCACGACTTGGCCCCCATAGCGCACACACCAGGATTCACAAACTCAGGGGATATGGAGCAGCCATCGCCGTCTTACTCCCAGTCCACTGGTCAGCCACTCGACACACACAGCACATACACTGAGCCGACGGCGTCGTCTGATGGAAGCGTCAGATTGGCAGACTTCCCAGCCACGGTTTCTAGGAAACCGTGATATACTCTGGTAAATGGTGATTGTGAGAGTGTTTTCGATGTATTGGTGTAGGTAGTGTGCGCTGATGTAGCTTAGCCTCCGGTGGTTTACCGGAGGTTGTCGTGGAGGCGCATGTGTCCTAATAGGCCCACGCGGTGTGTTAATGTGCGGGATCAGTGAGGGAAGTGAAGGCGGGCGCGTTGACTGTATGTCTGAGCCCCAGGCACTGGTTCACCAGCCTCCGTGTGATGGATTTGCAGGTGACTGACCAGGCCGATGCGTGAGTTGAAGTTGCGGGCGCAGTGTGGGCAGGAGAAATCGGTAGAGGCTGGCGGGATGTCATTCATGGTAGTGGGGGTGTCAGGGGCGCTAAGAATGGCAGGATCGGAGGGTGTGCATGGTGTATCGGTGTTGTCAGCATTGTGGTGAATTTCACTGTCATGAATGCGCATGTGACCGAATAGGCCCCTGTGATGAGTGAATGCGCGAGGACAGTATGGGCAGTGGAGGCGACGATCTCTGCTGTGTGATGGTGCTACAGTCACTGTCTCACCAGTCTCTGTACGATGTATTCGAAAGCGACCGACCAGGCCGATGCGTAAGGTGAATGTGCGGTCGCATTGAGTACAACTTAGGAGAGATTCCCCATCGCTGATGGTGGTGGTGGTTAGTGAAGGCGAAAGCGGTGGTGGTTGCGGTGGTGGGGGTAACAGGCGATGAGTAGATGGATGTGGTCTCTATGATGGCGGGAGTAATGGAATTGATGACAGCAGTGAGGGTGGGGGAGTCAGAAGGAGGGTTGGCAGAATTTGACGTAGAAATTGGAATTGTCGGATTGTTGGTGCATTGCGTCCGAAGATGTCCAACCAGGCCGATTCGCGTGCGGAAGATGCGTTGACAGCGCGGGCATGTTGGCAGGGCCTGGGCATTGGCGGTGTTGGTCCGGGGCGCTGGTGACTTTCGTGCCGCTCTTTTGGCCTTGGCGGTGGCGATCCGGTTGGCCTCATAGACTAGCTGAACCAGTCTTCACTGATCTTCTCTATGCCGGCCTATCCTGGGCGAGGTCCTTTCAGGTCACCGAGTTGATTTGCAGGTGCTTCAGCGATTTCTTCAAAGTGTCCTTGTAGCGTCGTTTTTGACCTCCCTGCCGGCGAGAACCCGTAGCGACATCTCCGTAGAAAAGTCGTTTGGGAAGTCGCTCGTCGTCCATTCTTACCAGGTGGCCGCTCCATCGCAGTTGCACTTGCCTCAGCATGGCATGGATGCTGAGGATTCCGGTCCGCTCCAGGACTTCCGTGTCCGGGATCCTGTCTTGCCATCTCAGCTTCAGTATTCTGCGGAGGCAGCTGAGATGAAAGTGATTCAGCTTCCTGACTTGGTTGGAGTAGACGGTCCAGGTTTCCGCTCCGTAAAGGAGTGTCGTCAAAACGACGGCCTTGTACATCTTCAGATTGGTGTTCAGGTGAATACCGTGGCAATTCCGAGACGGAGGCCTGCAGCCGGCCGAAAGCCTGACTAGCTTTGGAGATCCGTTGGGCAACCTCGTCATCGATTCTCGTGTTGCGCGACATCGTGCTTCCTAGATAAGCGAAGGTTTCCACGTTTTTGAGTTGAGCACCGTTGACATTGATTCGAGGATCATTGTATTCCGCGCTGGGTGGCGGCTGGCGCATGACAACCATTTTGGCTGTACTGATTGTTAATTAAAATTCGTCGCAGTCTTCGGTGAAGAGGTCTATGCTCCTTTGCATGTCTTCCTCCGTCACGGTGTTAAGGGCGCAGTCGTCCGAGAAGAGCAAGTCATGGACTGTAGTCGTAGACACACGCGTTGGAGCCTGCATACGTCGACTGTTGAGAAGGTGCCCGTCAGTTCTGTAGGCGATGCGGATACCAGGCTGCTCATCATGGTAGGCGTCCATCAGCATAGCCTAGAACATGTGACTGAAGAGGATGGGGGCCAGTACGCAGCCCTGCTTCACTCCGTTGGTCACTGCGAATGCTTCGGATACCATCCCGTTGTCAGTGACGCGCGCCGTCATCCCGTCATGAAGCTGACGCACCATGTACGTGAACAGCTCAGGACAAACAAATTTCTGCATGAATTTCCACAGTCCGTCACAATTCACCATATCAAAGGCTTTCGTTAGATCCACGAAGGTAGTGTATAGGTGAGTTCGCATCTCCTGACACTTCGCTTGTAGCTGGCGGAGGGCAAAGATCATATCGGTTGTTCCGCGGTGTCGGCGGAAGCCACATTGGCTTTCCGGGTGCAGGCCCTGCTCTAGGTGACCGTAAAGACGATTGAGAATGATACGGACGAAGATCTTCCCGGAGATGTTGAGCAACGAGATGCCTCTGTGATTATCACAGAGTTGCCGGTTCCCCTTCTGTTTGTAGAGATGGACGATGGTCGCGTCTTCGAAATCCTGAGAAACTTGTCGCTTGGCGTCACATCTCCTGGAAGATTGTTGTGAGTTCTGCCATCAGCCGGGGCCCACCGTGCTTGTAGACTTCCGGTGGGATTTCGTCGGATCCCGGTGCTTTACCGCTGGAAAATCTGCTGCACGGCCCGGATGGTTTCTGGTAGGGAAGGCGGCAGATCCAGGTCATTGTTCATGTCCACTTGAGGGAGCCGGTCAATGGCAGCATTGGAGATGGCTGATGAGCAATTAAGGACCTTTCTGAAATGCTCGGCCCAGCGCTTCAGAATTTGCGATTTCTCTGTCAGCAGTGTTGTGCCGTTAGAGCTGAGCAGCGTTGCAGAACCCTTGATACACGGGCCTTAGATGGCCTTGATGGCTTTGAAAAGGTTTTTCATTTCATTGCGGTCCGCATATCCCTGTATTTCCTCAGCCTTTCGGATCATCCAGGCATCCTGCATCTCCCGCAGCCGTTGTTGTACAAGGGGCCGGCATCTGAAAAAGGCTGCTTTGGTGGCGTCAGTCCGAAGGTCCATGTAGGCTTTGAGTAGTCCATTTTTCTCCACGAGTAAGTTGCTGATGTCGGCATCATTGTCGTCAAACCATTCATGGTGTGGACGGCGTGCGCATCTGAGGACTTCGAGGGCAGTGAACTGGATGACATTTCGCATTTGGCACCATCGTGTCTCCACGGTAGCATTATCATCTGGAGCATTAAGTTCCTCCAGTTTCTCGTTTATTTGGTTGCTGAAATCAAAACAGTGAGCAGGCAAATTTAATAAAAGACTATTTAACTTACCTGGCAGCCTCTTACCTTGGGGCCTTCGTCGGGGTTGCAGTCGGAGCCTTATCTGGGAGATGACGAGGCGGTGATCTGTCCAACCATCGGCATCGCGGATCACCTTGGTTACCAGCATGTCCTGTCGATCTCGCCTCCGGACGAGAACATAGTCCAGCAGATGCCAGCGCCGCGACCGAGGGTGCATCCACGTGGCCTTCACTCGCGCCGGAAGGCGGAAGAAGGTGTTGGTCAGCAGGTGACGGTGTTCCGCGCACGTGCTCAGAAGAAAGAGGCCGTTATTGTTTCAGCTACCGAGACCGTAGTGACCCAGCACTCCCTGCCAGGCAGCGTGGTCCGTCCCGACGTGGGCATTGAAGTCACCAAGGACAATTAACTTGTCCTCTTTCGGCACATTCGCCAGCAAGGCGTGCAGGTCCTCGTAGAATTTGTTCTTCGCCGCATCAGAGCTCATCATTGGGGCAGCGAAGGCGCTGATGATGGTGGCGAACTGGTCTCCCCGAAGAGGCAGGTGGAGGCTCATCAGGCGACCATTGATACCCGGTGGCAGACAGGGCAGACGTCCCACGGTGTGGTTCCGGATGGCAAAGGCAACACCAGCGTCGTGTCGCTCTGCCTTTGGCCGGCCGCTCCAGAAGAAGGTGTAGCCGGCACCCACCTCCTCCAGCTGACCCTGCTCAGAGAATCGGGTCTTGCTGAGAGCTGCAATGTCCACCTTGTAGCGCGCCATTTCCCGAGCGACTAGTGCCGTCCTTCGTTCCGGCCGGTTGCTCCTCGGATTGTCTAAAAGGGAGCAAACATTCCAGGCTGTTAGTGTGAGTGGACTCACCCGAGCAGCCTGGAGAGTATGGCGAGGGGGATAGGGACGGGGGTATTTTTGTTTGTTTTAGTTTTACGACCGCGTATTTTGCGATCTGCGAGCCGCGGCCGGCTGCAGAAGACGTGATACCCAGCATTTGTTTAGAGCACCTTTTCTAGCCCCTTCCTCCGCGAGGAGGCAAGCAGTGCTGTCCCTAAATAGGGCTGCTCGGAAATCCCAGACGGCTGCCGAACTGCACTATGGGTTACGGTTTTGTTTTAGTGGGAGAACGACCCGAGTTAGCCTGGGCCGCCTACGTGGTTGCTGTTTTCCCTACCGTAGGACTTTTTGAGAGGGGGGAGGTGGGAAGTTCGGGAGACAGACATACCGGGTGTGGAGGCACACAACACCGGAGACCCTCGCCTGGTTAAGCCCGCCGGTCGTGACGGTTGCCTGGGGTGTGGTCGCTGTGAAGAACCCAACTTCGAGGAGCCACAGGTGAGAGTTGGGTACCAGTCAGAGGCAGCCACAGGAGCATTCACCACCTGTACGAGACAAATGGAGCGACCAAATACTATCTGTGTGGTGCTAACCCTTACAAGTACCCCTAAACCCCAAGTGCCTCATAGACGAGTTCTAGATAATCTAGGGGCGATAGGACTTCGTAGTCCCCTTACTGACTTTATTTGATCATGCTTATCAGATCGAAAACAAAAAGTTTTAGTGGGGTCCTCATACTCAAGTGCTACCCCGATCGATCGTGGTGGCCTTCAACGTACCGTGTTTGGTCCTTTGTTGTTCTTACTTTGCATAAATGATATTTCAACTATAGTTAAACATTCTCAATCTCATATTTATTCTGCTAGACCTCAAATGCCTGTATTCCTTCTCTAACTCTACGGCCGATCGATACCTAGAACAAATTCATTCGGACTTAGACGCTCTTTTGGTGTGGAGCTCCACGCAACTAATGAAAATCTCAACTTCTTAATGTCGCTAAACTAGTTTTGGGCCTGTAACTCTGCCACAACCTGTTATTTTTAAAGGTTTCCAAAGTTTCTCAGATTTGCGGCTTTATTTCTTATAATTTCTACCTTCCTGCAATTGAATTAAGACCTTATCGTATGTTTGTACTTCCCATTCTTGAATTTTGCTGTCCTTTCTTTGGTTTAATTAACGAATCAAGCCGTTCAAAAATTTAAAATTTCCAAAGTCATTTCACAAAAACTACTATATCCGACGCGTTTAAATACTTCCTTCTCAACTACATGCCAGCTGACGAAGCTAAAATTTATTTGGGTCAGGAGCCTGGAAGCAGACTTTTGTTTCCTTTTTCGACTTGATAATACCTCAAATCTCCCCAAGCTTTCTATCATCACCCCCGTTAGTCTTCCTTATAACCTAAGAATTTTTCACTAATTATACCTCCTCCTGTATCCTCCATATGTAAACGCTCTCTATTATTTGCTTCTAGGTAAAGCTTTCTTTGGAATAACTTGCCAATTGAAATTAGGTCTATCTGCATTCAAGTGAAGACTGCACATGTATCTTAACACTGATTCTACTAACCTTTTATTTTCCTCATCTTTTCCGAACAGCTTTCTCTATGACTCGGAGAAAGGACCATGGGGAATTTAATTGACCCTCATGAAACTATTTTTCGCTACCTCGAGTCCCCCAGGAACCATGATGTCTCCTTTTACAACCAGTCATTCAAAAGATGAAGTCATTCCGATGTGCACATTCGGACGTACACAGTCTAAAATGCTCCCGTTTCGTTAGATACTTAACGTCGTCAGAATTTAATTCTGGACCCTGAGATGCTGAAGCCTCAATTTCACTGACGTCTTTTCGCGAGAATTTTTTTCGTGTGCCTTAGTGATCAAGAACGAACCATATCGAGGTTTCATTATCTCATTCTGAAATGCTACTGCAGTATTAGCCTCCTCTACCCCCTTACCTTATTTTCATAAGCAGTTTTTCTCCTATCCTCTATTCAAAAATGTAGGCCTATTGAACTCTGCCTCCATTTTCAGCGTATGAGTTTATTTTCACTGCCCATTTTCTAGTTCACAATTAATTTCAAAAAATCGCTAAATATTGCCCTAACAGGACAAGTTCTGTCTGCATTATTAAATATTTGTACATTTTATCTGCACACATTGTCATAATTTTATTTTGTTACTAATGCTTCTTTCGTTAGTGCCTTTCTGGCGCTAACCAAATATACATTCTAAACTCTTATTGCTCTGGTACTGTCAGGCTGGCACCAAATTCCTCACGGACTCTTGTGGCCCGGTCACTGTGGTTTCACCAATGCCTGCTGATCCCAAAGATCACAGCGCTCTATGTCTCACAGATGTGAACCAGTCCAGCATTGCTACTGGTGGTCAGCCCCTGCACAAATGAATTTGGCCTTCGACTGACGTTTCACTAATTTTTCATAATTTTCGACATGTCTGTTGCTTTTCTAGGGCTAATTTCCCAACGCATTTCGATTTTCCTAGTTGATTTCTATAATTGTGGCCAGGTCGATAGTCTCAAGAACATGCAAACCCTTTACAAGTAGGACATGCATACGTGCCTCAATCCCCTATCGTTATGTCCATGTCTGACTATCTTTATCACTCACTCCTTGGGCAGTTCCTTCGCCTGACTTACCCCTTAAGTTCGAGAAGCAGGCGTGTAATACATTATCACTCACTAAATCTCAGTCAAAGGAAATTGCAAACTTCGGCAGCCGCATAGTCTTGCTCCGGGGTGTTTGAAAAATGCCAGAGCAACGTTTGAGCATGACCTCATCCAATATTCCGGCACCCTTTGGGCACTGCGCGTCCATATTTTCACAGAAAAGATGACTGGCAATTCGTGATCACCGTGATCAAATTTCCTGTCCAACATATCAAAAGCATTACCTTCTCTGTGCATGGAAAGGGTGCGTTCTAAAGATTAATCTGGTTCAGGCTTACCACCAAACCATAATAAAGGCAACTGATGTGCGAAATCCACAGTAATCACTCCCTGTGGATTATTGAAATCCATTCGTATACCGTTGGTTTTATAAAGACCAGTCAAACCTTCCAGCGGTTCACTGAGTGCATTTTGCGAGAGTCTAGACTTTATCAATGCTTACATGGCTGATTTACTGCTGGTGAGGTTGACGCCTCCAAACAAGATATCCATCTTTGGCAAGTATTCGAAGGACAAGACTCCTGCAACGTTAAAAAATGCTGCTACTTGTGAATTTTGGGTGTCCATACTAGTCTTGGTGGATTATTTACTGGGTTCTGATTTAGTAAAACTCATCGTTGAAAAGGTTACAATCAGGTCAAACTTTCCCATCCCTACCACCATCAAACAATTGCATCACTTCTTCGCTATCTTGAATTACTATCACCGTTTTTTTCCTATAACGATGCTACTGTTTTGTGGCCACTCAAAACTTCTTGGTTCACACAAAGAAGATGATGATGATAACTAAAGGGGCTATAAATTCCCTCAGTGACATTTAAGGCCACTCTTACGAAAGAAGATCGGTTTGTTCACCACCACCGCTCAGGTGCCCACCTAGCTCTCATGACTGATGCCTGCAGCACTGCTTAAGATGTACCTATCCAGCAAACGTTTGTGGCTCTTCTTCAATCTCTGGTTTTCTTTTTGAAAAAGCTCAGTCCAGAAAAGACCCGCTTTGGTGTCTTCAGCCGAAAACTCTTAGCCAACTTGCATTTCCGAGGCGTTGTCGAGGGACACTTTCCCAATGTATTGGGAACCATAACTTTGATTTTACTGTTACAAATGAACGTTCCAGTAACTTTGATTCAAAAGGTCTACAAATTTCATCTACACCGAAGTGTTAGGTTCCGCAACACCATTGGTTAGGTATGGCGAGCTGATGTCAGTCAGTAGATCAGAATTGGCCATTCCGATCTCCTTTGGCTCTGTCAGTAATGCCTCTATTGACTGTTTTAACCGGTGACTAGTTGCTGCATCCATTCATGAACTCAGGGTTAAAAACGTAACAAAGGTTCCTTTGGCGCATTGGGCGTCCAATTTTAGCAGTTTCTGTGACCATCACGACACCAAGTAATTCCCACACATTTATAATAAGACTTCCATTCTACGATACAGCAGTGAATGCAATGAGTTGGATTAGAAGTTTTCTTTCGCAACTACCCGATTACAAAGATCAAAAGGCAAGCCGCCCTGTTCGGTTAGCATGAGATCTAAAGACACAGTTAAATCGAAATAACTGGAGAATTAACGAAGCAATATCTCAATCCCTGCATTACGAAGAATTTCGATGAAAGCGAACCGAAATAAGTTTATGTGTACACAGATCGCGGAATGATTATGAGGTGAAAATTATAGAACAGGACGTAGATAAGCCAAAATTGCTCTTTAAATACGTCAATAGTAGGTTTATAAATAAAGAGACGTTTACAGTGTTGATAGGTGAGAACAACAAGGAAATTACTGAAAATTAAGATAAGACAGAATACTTTTGTCGGCTTTTCACATGCGTTTTCATAGATGAAGCGGATTTTAACCAGAAATATGTCCCTACAGGGAGTAATGACGTAGATATGGAAGAACACTAATTCACAGAAGAAGACGCGAGGAAGGAAGTTCTTGCACCTAACGAATCTAAGTCCTGGGTCCTGATCAAATACCAACAATATTACTGAAAGAGTTTGCTAACGAACTCTCCAAACCACTTTCACATATTTTCCAGCTGTACTTCAATCAAGGCATCCTCGCACCTTATTGGAAAGTAGCACAGTTTTACGGGTTTTTATAAGGGTTTTTCCCGAACCAGCGTGGAAAGCATAGACAAGTGAGCCTAACATGAAGTTGTTGCAAAGTTATGGACAGGATCACAAAAAGACTAGCATGAAGTTCCTTGGTAGCGCCCAACAAGGATTTCAACGAAACCACTCCAGTTTGACCAATACGGTCTATTCAATGAAGCAATGGTTAAGGTGATCCACACTGCCTGTTAATCTAAGAGGTTCAAGAATGTGGGATGAGGGGGAGTCTACTAAATTGGATAGAAGACATCTTGATAGTGCGATCGCAATCCGTGCTGTAACTCAGGGCTCCGTTCTTGGGTCATTACTTTTCTTAATCTATGTCAATGACTGTATGAATGGATTTAACGGCAAGCGACTTGTGTTTAAAGACGACATCAACGAATGGCAACTGATCAAATACAGTAAGGGTGAACAGACTTTTACAAGACAGACTCAAACACCTATGTGAGTGGTCCGATAAGTGGTTAATGAAGTTCAACCTTGAGAATTTTGGTGCACTGCGGCTCCAAAGAAAGAAGTCAAGCCCGATGGGTGACTCTCACCAATACTTCATTGACAGAAGGCGCTTGTTGAATGCTTCCTAACAATAGGGACGTAATAATCACCATTTACTCGTTCGCACCTGTAACATGGAATTCAGGCGTGGCGATCGTAACCTTAAAAATATTAAAAGTTACTATTAAGGGTTCAGAGGAGGGCAAACATGCATTAAGCGTCTAAATGGCTTATAACGTAAAGGCAGACTTGATGCGCTTAACACTTTCCTTTTTGGGTACAGGCAGATCTGTGGCAATCTCATATTGACGTACCGGCTCGTTAGGAATCGGAATTGTGCTCTATAATTTAAAGACTTCATCTACTTGGCCACAAAAAATATAATTATACCGCGTGAGAATTCTCTCATACTTCGAGGAACATTATGCAACCTGGATGTTCGCCACCATTCGATTTCAAAACGAGTTTTCCTCACCCGAAACAAACTCCCCGAGAAAGTTATAATGACGCACATGGCAGAGGCAGTAAAACGTAAACTAGACTTATATTTACTAAAAAAATATGCCGTTCATCCTTATAGGAAAGCACTGCTACAACAAATCACAGCTTTTTACATACATACAGATAACAGTGATATCTATTATTTAACACTTGTAATCACCGATCCTTCAGGATGACTGTGCTTAGATCCAAAGTTACAAAAATAACTTTACATGCGAATATATAACTTTCTTATTTATAGTAACATATTAATCATAACCGAATATTCAGTGCAAGGTTCCTCAGAGGGTCTTCAAAGGCAATGACTACTATCCTTAAATATACTGAACTAGACTGAACTATTCACTTCCATTTGCGATTTTGAATACTACATTTCCCGATATTTTTCGCCACAGTGGGCTTGGCCGAGGACTGCACAGAACAGTCGTAACATATGGACAGATAAAGCTCTTGCCCATTATTATATTTGCAATCAAGAAATAGAAAAATATTTTTGCATTTACCTGTACGAGGATGCTCAAATCAGGAAGCGGGAAAAATAGTTAACTAAACAGCAATTACTGAGGTGAGAGAGTGTACACGCAGCTCAGCGGATAGTTACTGTCAGCGTTTTCACCAGGAAAGTACACTGAGCTTCTGTCGGTGACTAAAAGTCTGCGAAGGGAAATTTCAATTGACTTAATGGCATTAATGAGGCGAAAGTTTAGTCATTCTTGTGTAAACATTGTCGGACATGCGTGTTAGGCAAAAAAGTCAACATATGTAAGAGATGGCGCTCATGGCCTTGATAACGGGCTGCTTAATAACGAAAAATTAGTTTTGGAAGTTTGTCTACTTATAAGCTCATAAGACATGGCCATTCTGTGTATCCAATCCATCTCAGTTTTTGGAACTGGCAGTCTAACACAGGCGAAAAATTGCCCAGATGCATTTTATCATAATTTGGGCGCAATTTTGAGAGTTGAAGGTAGAATCTGGATTCAGGTTATGATTTGGCATAGAGGTTTGCTTCGGATCAGAGTTAATGTTATGATCAAGCTTATGTCATGGTTATGGTCAAGGATAGGAGTAGCTTTAGTATTCGGGTTTGGGTTATGCATAGTTTCGGGATTATGTTAACGGTGAGCGTTCGGTGGAGAATTAATATTAGGGTTGGGATTTGGGCTAAGGTTATGGAAAATAATGCGATGCCTCTATCGATAAAAATGACTGCGCTTTACAGATTTTTTCTTGCATTATAAAAATTATGCACTACGTACAACGAAAGCGTGCTTAGTACCTTCCGATTGATGCCAATGAGGAAATACATTTACAGATACCTCAAAATACTCATAGCTCCCGAATTAAAAAGAACGTGCGTATTTCATCGAATGCCCAGAATAGCTATGATAAAGGTAAAACACCTATGAGTACCCTACCAGCACCAGCCATGCCTGGCCGCCTCTAGGCCAGGGGGCCGGAGAGGGATTTGAGGGGGCCAGAGGGGCCACACCGCCAACTTGGTCCTCTGGCCCCCTCACCGGAAAAAATTTGCACAGCGGGACCCCACGATTTTATCACAGTAGTAGCCCCCTTTTCTTTATATCGTACGCCCAGCGCACATGGCTTTCCCATGAAAATCGGCCACTTCTGCTGCACTCCTTATCGTTGTACTATTAACGGGGCCAACGGTATACAATTAATATAGCTTCCGTTTGGATCCATTCAAGCCAGTCCTGTGAGGTAACCACTCACTCATGATATAGGATATGTGCAGATGAAATTTGCAAAGTATTTTACTATAAAAAGTTGACAAATATGTGCATGCGTAGGAAAAATTGTCATAGTGTGGCCACATTGCTGCAGTTATCCAGAGGTGGTTCCTACAATAAAATGAAATATTTCTGTTACCCAGTCATGTCGGGTTAGATGAACATTTTAAAAAGAGTTATAAATCACAAATTCAGGATTAAAATAAATATCACTAAGTTAAGAAGGTTTTAACATGAAATTCGTTAAGTGCATAGACATTGAGATAATTACCGTATCCCTGGACGCAGGCAATGTTTTGTAAATTGCGGTACTGGTGGGACATTCCGGCAGCTGGATGTGTGTTCTGGATTAATTCAATGGACTAGTTTTACCTTCTCATTTGCCTCCCGGCGTTTTTTTCCTCCACCGTACCTGTCTCTTGCACCGTGGAACCAGTCAATAGCAGCTTTGTGAATAACATCCGCAGAACACTTATTGAAGCTGGTATTATGGCGAATGGGGCCTGCAGACGTCAAGGAAACATTATAACCTACCAGTGAAAAATGTATAAAGCGGGCAGCCAATAAATAACCGCTTTTCAGTGGATCCACCCAGCAGAAGTTGAGGCACAGCGGTGGTCCAATAAAACACGTCAAGAGGTTCCGCACAATCTCTTTCATTTCTTCCCCCAACCACAGACGGCCTTTCTATCTACACATCGCGAATGACGATTAAAAATTTAATATATCCAAACCGCCTCCTTCGCATAATACGCTGTGCTACTAATTCCTTTGAAGAAATCATCGTAGGCCTCCTCTGTGCACAAGGCAGAAGATAGATCGACTGGCTATCCTTGAGAGGGACAGCACTTACGTGATTATAATTTCGTGCGTTACTCTGTGCTTATTCGGTTTCTTGCAGATGCAACATCTATGCATATCCCTAAGCCACGAACGGACCTTTGTGTCAACAATTTCCATCTTTACATTGTATACTTTCAGAAAAACGAAGAAGCCATTTTCATACTCCAATGAATTCTAGCTTGTTCCCCAAAAATGTAGTCCTTTATACTTCTAAAATTTAAGGTTTATCTTCGACCATATGCAGTTTGCGTGCCTTAAGGGTCCCTTTCTTTTGGGGTCCCAAATTATCTCAACGTACTCTTTAACCGTGAATGAAAGTCAATGCAATCCTGACCCTTAATACTTTAAGTGAACTAAAGTACGCAGGTGGCACTTCATTTAGTTTCGGTTCGCGCCTTCAAGATGTCTCACCCCACGAAGCGGGTTCGCTACGACTCTGCGGCTGTTGCGACAGCTCAGTATTATAACACAACTGGTACCGTACCCTCCAGTTTTCAGCTGTCGGCTGATCTCTCGTACCTGATTACAACTCAGCCAAACTGCACTATTGCTGCATTCGAGTTGCCACCACAAAGCACTGAGAAGGACCTACGTGACCTTTTTTCAACATACGGCCCAGTTAAGAACCTCCAGATTGTTTGTAATGGGAGAGCTGCTCTCATTGAATTTAACGAGATATCCCCGCCAACAAGACTTGTCCACTGGGCGAAAATCAGCCCATTCTGTGTTGGTGTCACTCCAGTGCGTTTAGAGTTTTCCTCGCAGACGATAACAGCACCAATAAACTCGGGAAAGCAGGCAACAGCCCAAAATGCAACATCAACTACCGACTCGACACCCTCAAATGTTCTGCATCTTGATATTACCAACGCAGAGTATCCCATAACAGTGGACGTCTTAAAGGCCATTTGTTCCCCACATGGCCAACTCCACAAAATAATGATAGGGAAAAAGAATGCTGACAAATCTCTAGAGGCGTTTGTTGAATTCGCTACGGTTGAGGAGGCGAAGAAGGCTCAGGAAAATTTAGACGGTGCAGATATATACTCGGGCTGCTGCAGTCTAACTGTGACATTTTCGAAACTCAAGGTGAATGTCACGAAGAACGATACTGAGTCATGGGACTTTAGCGATTCGACTCCGTCAAAAGAGGGTTTGTTGAGCTCTGCAAGTGGTCAGAGAACTCTGCTTGGGTCGAATGCGAACGGCGGCGGTAATGCGCATCCGCCCGAGTCATCGGCGACAGTAACTCAGATTTCAGCGCCTGCACAGATAAGTGCTCCGCCAACCGTATCAAACCCTCCCGTTGCCTATCCACCACAGTCCTATTATGGCTATTCTGCACAACAGCCAGTCCCGACCCCGTACATGCCCGCCGGCTATTACTGCTCCACACCAATGATGCCGGGGCAGCCAATGCCTGGTTTCGCTAGTCCTGCTGGGCCTTACGGCATGCCGATGCACTCTCCTTACTACCAGCATCCTGCCGCTGGTTATCCTGGCTATCCGCAAGGCTATATGTCAGGTGGTCAAATACCGACGCAGCACTCGACAGCGCGCTCGGCCCCACAGATCCTTCCTACTCCCCCACCAGTTCATCACGTCACTCCTGCTGGTATTGGAATTGGGCATTCCACTTCAAACCTGAATTCAACGTCTGTAGCTGCTGCAAGAAACACTGACATGTCAATATTCCATGCTGAGGAGGGTGCAGTCCTCATGGCTTGCAATCTGCCTGAGGGAGTTAATTGTGACCATCTCTTTAACGTCCTATGCCTTTATGGCAATATCGCCAGGATAAAATTCCTAAAGAGTAGGCCAGGTTGTGCTATGATTCAAATGGGTTCGAAGGAGTCGGCTGATCGCGTGAGTGAGCATCTGAATGGTGCGACTGTCTTCGGACAGGTAATAGAGTTCCATCACAGCAAGCAGACTGAAGTACAGGAACATGCTGGCCTTGGGACGCTTTCGGACGGCTCCCCTGTGATGAAAAACTACATGAGTGAGTGTTAATTTGTACTTTATTATTGCTCATGCCAAAGAAACCTTAAAAATCGTTTGCTTGCCCCTAGCCACCTTTACGTGGTGCGAACGCTTTTAGTGATGATTGGGGGCACTCGAGTTCTATAGCTTTAAAGTTAGAGGTCATGATCGCACTCGGCCAACACATTGATCACTGTGTTTCTATTTTATTTTAGCCGATTCAAATAATCGCTTCAGAAACCCGATCGTCGCTGCTAAAAGCCGAATTTTGGCTCCTACTCGCACCCTTCATTTCTTTAACGCTCCTTTGAATTTCTCCCCTGAAGACATGTGCCGAGTCTTCGCCGACTGTGGTGTCAAACGACCGCCACGAATCGTGGTGTTTACTGCTAAACCTGGGCAAAAGACATCACTGGGTGAGTGGCGCAGCCTTTCATTATGCTCACTTCTTAAACTACGCAGCTAAGACCTTGATCGTCAGATACTTGGTGTATTTTCTTTTTGTCGCTTTTGTGTTGTAGGTCTGGCCGAATGGGACACTGTGCCTGACGCCCTTGATGCATTGTCCTTGTCAAATCACAGGCCAATTCACATTGTTGGTTTCGCTCATCCGTTCCACCTAAAGTTGGCATTCAGTCCAAAGCCGATATCTGATGACCGAGCTGGCGCGTGCATGATCAAATACCCTGCACCACCTATGCATCATAAAGATGCTGTCATTAGCCGCAAGCCATCCTATAATACTGTTGCCGCTCCTGACGTTTCTGGCTACGGTTTTCAACCACATACGATTGTTACTGTCGCGTCACCCTCCCTCCAGTCTACACACTTACATGCGGCAAGCGACAGTGACAAACCCGCTGAAATAGGTACTGCCATGACACCTCAGACTCAGTCACACGACTCGCGTGACGATGGGGATCCGGCATCGAATGATGTGCCAACGGCTTCTACAACATTCAGTGTTGATGAGCTGGAGGCTGCAGAGGCCGCTTACCTGGCCTCACTAACTGCTGCCGCTGCCAATGAGGGTTTAGAGGAGTCCTCAAAATCCGAACACGAAGAAAAGGTAGATGGTGAGCAACGTGATCCAGTTGCTCCGTCTCTGGAACAGGCTGACGTGGAGGCACGCCAGCCTTCGCCCACACTCGAGTCGGACAGCGAGGATCCGTCGCCGCGACCGGTTCGTCGACAGCCCACAACTCCGCCATCTGAACCGGAGGATGACGAGTAGAACAGCAAGATTCGTCATAATTTCTTTTTCAAAGAACTCGTTGGTAGTCGCAATTGCTACGCCTACGTTTAGTACATGCTTCATACGTACCGTTAAATGCTGCCTGAGGTTATATTTATATGCATATATATATATATATGCGAGGGTAAGGTTTCAAAGTACGTTTCTTCGCCATTATCGATCTGCTTGCGGTTTGCCGTTCATGTGTATCAATTCGATATCTATTATCTTAAAAGTTTGCTTGCTTAACTACTTGATACAGTATTTTTATAACTGCATCAGTGTTTGCATTGTACCATACTAGTCTATTACCATTTCTCTTTTATGCATCTACATAAATGCAAATACATATATTCAAAATTTTCCATATTTAAATTTTATGCCTGTTGTCTTGATGTCTTACAGTTAAAACGTTTACTGGCCGATTTTTGATCACTTCATGCAGTGAATTCATGCCGTTAACAACAGACTTCATCTACTTGCTACTAAGTGTTTACACTATTTGAAGTTTAGTTCATCCACCCTTCATGTGCTACTATCTCTTAACTGGAATTAATTGCGTAACGTTTAATGTAGTTTCTATCTTCGTTCATATTTGATGCGCGTACCACGTTATTTATAACAGAGTCTAAGATTACTTAGGTTCATTTTAATGCGAACATGCCGCCAAGATGTTGTTAGAGTTCGCGGATCCCTTCGTTAAACTTTTGTATTTTAGCAGGTTGTTCCGGTACCAGAAGTTAGTGGGACGCACGGCACGACCTGTCGCAGCACTTTGTTACTATCTGACAGCAGTATGCACGCAGGTGGTTCTTCTTTAGCATATTGTCAGCCTATTAGTACCATTCGTAAATGCCTTCATTAAACAGACGGTTACATTCATAGTTTGAAGTTGCCTTAACTACGTTTGACTGTCCTTCCCCATTCATTGTAAAATAAATCTTCCGTCTCACATGCCGCTTGTCATTCCTGTACTCTCAAAATATCTTGCCTTCACCACCGTCCGCCTTTATACTCGCTAATTGTGTCGCGTGGGCTCGCCATATATCCTATCATGCCGTTCGTTTCACCTCTCGGAACGGTTAATGTACATCTGGAAACCCAAGACCGCGCCTGCTAGTACTGGGTATTTTGCCCTACTAAGTAGCTTGATCCGAGTACTCTCGTCTCCTGTAACGTAACTTTCCTTGATTTCTGTGATAACTTCGGCAATTAAGCCGCCCTCTCTTGTTCATCCCCTTTTACTCCGAATCACTAGCATTATGCTAAGCTCATTCCATATTAAATGAAGAGTTAAATTATCTTAATGGACCCTGTGCTCGTACACCATCCGGTAATTCGTGCGAAGTAACATCAGATTCATGTGGTATTGACTGAAAAGGTCACTCTTTATATTAGTCCAGCGCTTACGGCATAATTTAATGAATCGGCAGCTGTTATTTTGAAGTTTCCGACAGGTAAGTAACTTAACGAACCTATGTTTGGTATAGAATTATTAATGAATGATATTATCGACTAGCAAGGCCATTTCTGACTTCAGCCTTTCAGCCAGCCACACCAACCCCAGGTGCTGCTACACCCAAGGTTCGAAATCGTGACCTCGTTGTTATAAGTAGAACGCTTTAACCCACAACACCACAAGCTCGTTGTCTTTTTGGTTTCTACCGGGGATATGATTGACAAGACAGCGAGCTCGTGGCGCAGTGGGTTAGAGCGTTGGACTTCTAGCCAACAGGTAGCGAGCTCGAGCCTTGGGTGCCGCAACCTGAGGGTCGGGTATGGCGAGCTAATGACGCCTAAAAAGACAGAAATTATCATTCCAGTCTCCCACGTCTTTGTCGGGTATGCTATTTTGCCTGTATCACTAGCCGCTACGGCTGCTGGCTGAGTTCTAGAGTGAGTCCCGTAACCGATCGGTGAGTGCCCACTTGTCACTATCTTCGCGACCCAAGACACTCATGTGAATGCGGTACTTCAGCAGAGAGTAAGTAGTGATAAAGGGAAGTATCCCTAATATGATTCATTTTGCACGCAGTGGGGTGAGGCAAATACCCAACGCCGAAGTGCCGCGCTACCAGGATAGACCACCATGACTTCACGATGTGTTGCATATATAATGTCGCGGGGATGAAATGCCGCCGAACTTTAATTTGACGAAGCTATGGTGCCCGTGACCGTTGTGGTCAATACATTTATTTGTCGCGATCGTAGATGCTCGTTGGTAGGAAGGGTGTGTTTACTGAATATGATTAAAGTTGTTGGACATGCTGGTGGTTAGCCCTGCGGATTGCTCGAACTACGATAAATTTGTGCCACGTAAGAAACTTGAGTATGCAAAGGCTTCTCGAGGACTGGCCAGAAGAGCACCGGATCCTTGGCCACCGCTTCGTGGCCAGTCACGGCGTAGGTAGCAGTCCCAGAGCTATTTCACGGTGTAAAGGGTATGTGCCGTGGTTCTTCCGATGTATTCAATGGGATTATATCTCTGGGCCGCAGTTACCACCTGTGCTTCAGTTTCTCTAACAAGGGGAGATTCGGATCATCGTCTTCGCTACACACCCGCTGTGTTCCCACGGAAAGGCACCGGGAGATGGGCGCGGAAACTGCCATGGGACGTTCCGGTTACCGAGTACTCGCGTGCGGACTGTAATTTTCGCATCGGAAATGGCTGTTATGGATGCCAAATTAAGAAGTCTATGTCGCTTGCTCCTAAGTTATGAGGGCGTCGGCCTACTGCCTCCGAAGCCGGCGCGTTGGATTTTGTGCAGAGAGGCATTCACACTGGGTCAGCATCGGAAGGTAGCTGATGAGTTGGTCTCTGTCCTCGTTTACCAGTAGCAAGCCTGAGTCACTGACTGGAGGTATTGAGGTTGGATATAATGACTGATGCGGCTCAGAACTCCCCTCAATTTAATACTTGACAGCCTGTTTTCACGTACCTATCCTCGAACACACTGAATCAACTACATGATATTTTCTCGGACGAGGCTGAATAACTAGATCCGGGCCCCTGGATGAGCATCTGGTCCTCGGCTTGCAGGCTGCTTATATAATTCATCGAGTCATACGTGACCGAGTTTCATCGTAAAAAATAGGCCCGAAAACAGACTACTGCATTTCGAATATTTAGTGCAGTAGTAACACTTCACCACCGTTAACGGTGGCGTTCTCATCAATAGTTTGTTCGACTCGGTTGAGCAGCTGCCCCCGTAAATTGGGGCCTCCTTTGCAAAGACCTGGTCACAGCAAACTTGATAGCTCAAGGGGATCTTGGGTAACTAAGAGGGTCGCTGCGGATTGGGTATTCCCTCCCCACGCCTGGGTGCGCGAACTGTCCGGTACGTTGGGAGAAATAAATTGGGCCTCAGAGCCACACTGTGCTGACTGTACAATAGTGGGGAAGATATTCCTGAAGACAGGACTGCTTGCTAATCGAGGTCGTTTTCCGCTGGATAATTTGTCACAGTAAAGTCTGGTGTCCGTTTCGAAGGTATGCCATGCTTTGCCTCTGTAGAGCCTGTTTAAACCCTACCCTTGATAGCTTCTGCGATAGAAGAAATCAATTCCTAGTAGCTCATCTTTAGGCTGGGATTAACTTCGAAGAATCCAGCTTAGCAGAGGTAAACAGGAGGAGACAAAGTCTGCTGTCGTGGTCCTCAACCCGGATGTTGCATGTTTGTCAACTGCTAATGAGGATTGCATCAAGTTTGTGAGACCTTGAACAAAATTATCAGCTGTTGTGGGGTACAAGAGTGGCCTATGACGTACTGGCGATCGGTGATGACCACGTAACAGCCGTCCCTATCTGGATTGTTAGTACCTTAATGATTTTTCTATATGCATGTGTTTGAAGATTTGAGGTCCAGCTATCTAATCGTGTTCAACTTCCCCCGAAGAAAACGAAAAAGAAGTGAAGAGTCATGGACTGAAATATATTTGAACGGAACTACTATTATCATAATAGTGCGGTAGTCGTTTCTCCTGGCGAACATATACAGATTTCCTAACGTTCAAAAGATTGATAGTCCGCTGCGACTAATGGTCACCTTAATCGGCGCAGTAAACTACGAGATCTCCAAGCGAATAGTTTGTCAACTCTGTCCACTCCCAAGATCTCTGAAATGTCTATTCAAAACTTGATACAGTTTCTTCAAAGTTCAAAATGACGAATAATGGTGTCATTTCTCTTTTCATGTCCATTCCCTTCACGGAGGAGTTCCTGCTGGCCTACATTATCGACGTACCCGGAAACGAAATTTTCCTTTTTTGAGCAATACTATCGGCAATTAAAGGCGCCCCTATGGGCTCCCCACTATCTGGCTTTTTGGCAGAAGATGTAATGCTCAAACTTGCGGGTGCACTATTTAGACGATAAATGTGTTATTGTCAAAATTTTGATAATAACTATCCCCAAACAACCTTCAATTTATATTCGAAGCAGAAGTAGGTGGAAAACTCCCATTTCCGGATGTCCTCGTACATAGAAAGTGTAATGTAACACTGAAATCCTCAGTTTATCGTGAAAATGTATACTCCGAGATTATCTTACACTGTTGGAGTGGTCATCCCATCTCCAACATCGCAGCTCTGTTAACAGCTTGCTACCTTGAGCGAAAGCTCACTGTTGCGAGAAAGAAATTTATTGAACATCGATACAATACATTATTTTCCCAGAATGGATATCCTGACTTTGTTCATCGATGCACTTTTGAGACAACAGTTCAAGAGAAAAAATTCTTCCCAGAGCTACGAATATCGAAGTGTAAAACCAAAAAAGGTATCAAAGCTCGTCGCAAGACAGCGAAAAACACATCAGGCACACATAGCGCACAATCCTACATCTATTTTGTGGATCCAGCACTTACAACCTAAGGACAGAGTTAGCTATTTAAACAGAAAATAAATTATCTACAAAATAACATGTACTAGTTGTGGTGCAGTCTATAGTGGCCCAATCTGGAAATTTCTCACATGGTAAAAATTATTGGTCGAGTAGTGTGCCTATTTACCGTTGCTTCTTGATATCAGTGTAGCTTCGCTTTTATGCCGTCTAAAGATTATGCTGAGATTTCAAGCCTTAAACGTGTATTCTGAAACCCGTGCACCTGCGTGACTTAACGTTTTAAAATCGGAGGCCATCTGATGTTTTTTAGAATATCTGGATGGACTGCGGTCACGTTTCATACCCTGTAAGCATTGGACTGCGTCTCTCATACTGTTATTTCCTCCAAGAAATGAATTTGAAGGTCGTTTTACCTACTCATAACTGGCCAACGTAAGCATGGGCACTCGGTTAAGTAGGACTATCTCTGCATGTATAATAAGCGCAAATTGTTCAACATTCGAAACGGTAGGCTGCCATCCATCTCTCCTAACTGTGGCTTGTATTGCGCACGAGTCAGTGTTGCAAAGCTGTGTGGGGCAATCTTTCTATTTTTTAAAGTCTATTCGAATATTGCGATCAGCATTTATTTAGTTGCCATGCTGATCAAAAAGTAGCATTAGGCTATGTGTCTCGAGTGCTTCCGGTCAAAATGAGTTCTTGAAGATTACCTTTTTAATTGCTCATGGATACTAAATGGCGGCTTAACGCTTAAACATTAACATCTGTTTTGACAGTGAGGATGTTTCCATGTAATTTATTATCATTGGAAACGCTCACAACACGTTAAGTTCACTGAATTTCATTTCAAAAATCCACCCTCCGTTCTTGAGCTGAGAGCACATCTCTACTGCCAAGAATTCAACCAAGAATCCAACAACATGCCACTTGGTTCAACTAATCAAGTAACAGGGTTGGTCAGTGATCTAACATGAGCTGCGAGATCACATTTCGCTCCTACACTAGAAAATATTGAACATGTGCAAGAGAGCACTCACTAAAACTGAGGAGTCCACTCGAAGATTATCAGGAGCGTGGAATCTTGCAAATTTCGGTGCGCAACATGGGAACGCCCACGCCTGATTCATACTCGAAGAGGGTGCTAGTTTTCACCTAAATAGCATCCGAGGATTCTCTGACAACGTGAACCACACCCCTCAAGGCTTTCCGAAAAGGCCGGTCAGTGACGTAAATTTTACCAGCGGCCAATAGTAAGCAACGCGGGAAGACTGTGTGCTGGAGGAAAAGCCTAAGACAGATTGGTGGTAAGGTGGCGGCAACTGTCGCAGTGCAGCTCTTTAGGTGTATTTTTTTGGGGTAAAAAACATTTTCGCGAAATGCGGCTTTCGATTGTCTGCTGAATCTATGCAGCGTTTGTACTCCGTTTTGAAGGAGGAGGAAGAGGAGGAGCAAGATACTAGTAAAAGTCGTGCATTCTGTACAGAAACGTTTGTGGCAGTCAGACGCCCCGATGCGCGACAAGCTGTAGGTCTATGTGCACGCCTGCCAGCTAGGGTGATGTTGGCGTAAGTGAGTAAATGCCATATTAACTTCATTCAGTGTCTGTTTGACCAGTTGATTGCATAACAGTAATTTTTGTGGATCGTTTTCAAATGGCTGTGCTGGAGGCTGTATGCGTGCATTGTCCTGTCGCTCGAGCACCATCATCGCATGAGCTCCAGCGTGTTGTGGGCACCAGAAGTGGGGGCGCTACATGACCTCAACGTTTACCATATATGAATCGAAACAGGCAGCAGATGCGCGAGTTCCCGATGGTGGGCAGCCCGATGGTTTCCAAAGCAAAAGTCAGAGGAGATATATATTGGGTTGGAAAAGAGCTCGTTGGGGCTATATAGCGTACAGAAAGCTCAGTCAGCAGCTGTCGTAAATACTATCGCCAGTCAAGTGTGTCAGCCGATGTACATCATCTAAAGCCTTGTTCGTCTGCATCCAATCGGCATCACGGCGTTGGAGGTGATTGCATGCGCGTAAGTACCGCTTGATAGGTGAAGGCGACATGACTCAGTGGCTGTGCTGGTAATCGCGGGAACGGCTACCATGGAGGTCACTAAATGAGGGACTATCCAGTAGCCTGTGGACACCGAAACAAGGTCCATCGTTTTTGTCAGATATGTTATGGGCTGTCCTGGAAAGGGTGGTAAAGAAAGGCTAGGCTTACGAAATGGACAAGGGGCAGTAATTTATCTATCAAAACTTTTCTTATACTCTTGACAGATTTTAAGGTTAAACACAGCACGAGAACACATTACAAAATTCCGCCACCTTTTTAACTGGCAAAGCGACTTATGGACTACCGTGCGAGGTATTTGCCTTAGTTAACCCTCCTCAGATCTTAATACTTATCGGCGAAAGCTAGCATTTGAGGTAAGAGGCGCACTGGCGATCCAGTAACATTGTAGTGGCCCAACTTAAGGCACCTGTTGCAACGCCGAACCACTCGCGACTATATGCACGTGCGCATAAGTGGCTGTCTGGTCCTCAACAATTCCGGCTTTCAAAAGTGGCCAATCGTCTTCAAGGTTGACTCACACGTGACCTCGCTGGAGGCCCTGTGACAACTGCGCATGGTATCACACTTGGGGACACCACCCTCGCGGTTTCGGACGTGCCCTCGTCCGGTTGCCAAATTCCTCCAACAACTTCTCTGCTAGTTCTGTTCAGAATACGACACACGACAGTTCGACCGTCGTAGTCCGACGATATCCACCGTATGCACCATGGGAAAGTGGAGCAGGGACAGGTACTTGCGCGTGATTTAGTTTAAAGTGATAGTAGACTTGCGCTACATCTACCGCACTCTCTCCTCCTCCCCCAACTGAGCCCGGTGTCAAGACAGAGTCAAGAAGACCGGAGGCGGGAGAGGACGCAGGTGGCTGGCGCGGCTGGGCCCCTAAGTCCTAGCCGCCCCTCGGCGTGCCACCACACCTCCCATGTTCGGCATTTGTTAGCGGAGCGCAACCCGAATAACGCATGCCGTGCCCTGATGTGGCCCCCGTGTTGGTCCAACGCATTTACCACGTGGCCCGTTTAGGGGGCACTGCTCAGAATACACTATCCTCACAACTGGCATCCCACTTCTCTCCTATGCACCCGGGTCTGAAGGTCGTAGTGACCTGGATCAACCTCTGGACCTCACATGATCACGCGCATCACCACAAAAACATGCTGTCAGTCTGCATAGTTGATTACAAAGGCAAGTATGATCCTGGGCTCCTTCTCCAGGTGACTCCTCTGCGGCATGTATGATCTGAGTTTGAGAATATCACGCGCAGATAAGCGCCGGGGGTTGGAAGGTTGCTAACTGACCATTACACGCAGACCATGCAGTCAGTCCAATGCATATTGTTTGGAGTGGCTGACTGGTGGTCTGAGAGTCAGGCTGCGATGGATCCTTCTTAACGTGACCTCTGGCTATCTCACACATGTGAGATGTGGGCCGTTCAACCCCCTGTTGTGTGAAATCCTGGTGCTTGTGATTGGTGGCCAGGTCGTGTACGTAGTACACGTAGACGTGGTCACCAGTAACTGCACCCATTTCCGCATCAGGCACCTGGCCGGCTCGGATGGTGGTCTGATTGTGGGGTGGGGGAGAGAGTGAGGTCGAGAGCTCAGCGTATTTTCCTCACTATAAACAATCTGACGCGCTTGAAACTAGCACGGTGCGCTAAAAGCCGTGGCTTGGAAGGTTGCCAACTAACGGGAGAACTCGGACCGCGTGGTCAGCCCAATATGTGTTCTGTGTGTAATGGCTGACTGGTGGTTTGAGAGTCAGGCTGAAATGGCTCCTTCTTAATGTGGCCTTTGTGACACCCACTCCATGGGATCCGAGCCAGATGTGGTGGTACGCCCAGGGGCGGCTCCGGCCGCACCAGCCACCTGCGACTTCTTCCGCCTCCGGTGTTCTTGACTCGCCGCGGCACTGGGCTCATGCGAGGAGGAGTGCGGTAGGTGCAGGGGAAGTCTACTATCACTTTAAACTAAATCACGCGCAGGTCAGCGTCCCTGCACCACCCTTCCGTGGAGCATACAGTGAACATCGTCGAAATCGACGGTCGAACCATCGAGTGCCCTTAAACGGGCAACACGGGGCCCACATTAGGGCACGGCATGTGTTATTCGGGTTGCGCTCCCATAACAAATGCCGAACATGGGGGGTGTGGTTGCACGCCTAGGGGGTGGCTAGTGTCTAGGGGTCCCGGCCGCACCATCCACCTGCGCCCTCTCCCATCTCCGGTTTTCTCGTCTCTGTCATGACCCCGGGCTCAGGTGGGGCAGGAGGAGAGAATGCAGTAACTACAGGGGAAGTCTAATATCACTTTAAACTAAATCACGCACAAGTCACCGTCCCTGCACCACCCTTCCGTGCAGCATACCGTGGACATCGTCGTAATCGACGGTCGTACTGTCGTGTGTGTACGTGTGACATATTTGGATCTCAGCCCAGAATTATTATTTCAGCAGGGTTGCACTTTTCAGCCTACGTATATCCGTCATCATCGGTATATTTATGATTTTTTAACAGTACCTACTTTGTTTATGTTAACCTGGCGGAACGCGGACACATGTATTAGTACACGGCTCAGGGGACGTTTACTAGAGTAACTGTTTTAAATGGGATCTGGAGATAGATTCGAGCAGGAGTCTGAAATATCAGGCCAGTAAAGTCTTTGTCCCAGCGATCGCGTCTATTTCCTCTCATTTGTTATCCAGAAAATTTTGTATGAGGCGCATTTTGTTTGGTAAAGATTACTCTTCAAGTGTCATTCACCATAGATTTCCTGCTATTTTCCTTGTGCGTATGCTGCATTTGGTTGCCTGAGGGCCGCTGGATGACTGCAGTGCCAGCGGTCAGGTTACGGGTCTCGAGTTTTGCATGGCCTGCGTATTTTTACACACTCGAATTGAGGAACCAATGCATCTTGTCTGAGACATCTAGTCCACTCCTACCCCCCCCCCAGGTCAATGCCCTTACATATTTTCAGCATCCCACCATTCATTTAAGCAGACAGTCTTGTAGGAGGCGTTCAGTTCACAGCCGGCCATCTGACGTTTTTGGCCACATGACAGTTCAACCGTTGTTAACGTCTATGTCTACCGTGTGACCTCCTGGAGGGTGGTGGCAGGAACGGTAACTTGAGCGTGAATTAGGAATAGTGTCCATAGACTAACGTTGTACCTACCGAACTCTCTCCTAGCTTACCCACATGGACACGGTGTCCAGAGAGAGTTAACAAGATCGAAGGGGCGAAGAAGACGCAGGTTGCTGGCACGGCGGGAACCCGCGCCTAGACGTACCACTACCACCGGCTTTGATCCCACTGAGTGAGAGTTTCATGAAGCAGCATGACTCAGTCCACCAGTCGGCCACTCCACACAAGTAGACACACTAGATTGACTGCACGGTCTGATTACAATCATCGGTTGGCAAACTTCAAAGCCAGTTGTTAAGTATTGAAACAGGGTATGTAAATCTTGTATGCTTTAGAGATTAGCGGGTAAATAACATTACACAAATTAAAATTAAATCACACGCAGGCTTTTGATTTAATTTGCCCAACAACCCCTGACAGTAACTCATGCAACGGTCCACTTCTTAGTAAGTATTGAAGTATTGTTTGCAGGATCTTCCATCTTGAATGTCGGTGCCTGGAGGTACAGCATATCTAAATTTAAAGTGATTAA
The DNA here is from genome assembly GCA_017591395.1 of Schistocephalus solidus. NCBI lineage: Eukaryota > Metazoa > Platyhelminthes > Cestoda > Diphyllobothriidea > Diphyllobothriidae > Schistocephalus > Schistocephalus solidus. Next base: position 12,042 of record WEDG01000895.1, on the reverse strand, counting down.
CCAATAAACGCTCCTATATGCAGATTACATTCGCGCCTGTCATCAACTTACCTTCTTAGTTGGTTCACTGAATAAATATTAACATTTCCTTCCCCTTGCATATGTGACTGTCAGATTACGCCATTTACTGTACACGCAGCACACCAAACGCGTAACTATGCCGCTCTGTATACTGTCTCGTTCTTACTGCGTCTTTTCTTTGCGAATACCGGCGCCACGCTTGCGACTAGCTTTTGCCAACTCACGTTGTCAGTGCGCAACGCCTGTCAACCCCGGTAATTTTAGCAGTAATCGCGGTCACCGGGACCCATCTCCTTTCAAAAGATGCTCTGCTCATCACTTGTGGTGGCAGTGTTGATTCGTCGACGAATGTGAGAGACGTCAGCCAATCAAAATCACCAACCCTGCTGGTTGTCTTTAGGAGCGCGAAACTACCCCCTCGCTCCGCCTGGTGATCCGTTTTGTATGGTCGCCGAACAAAAACGGTCACTTACTCTTTTGCCGTCAACATATCCTCTTCTGTAGTCCATGCATTCCGTACCTTTTCGTAATTTTTATTACAGACGAGAAAGCAACCTTATTAAACATAATTCTGGTCAGCAGTGAAAATCCCCTTAGGAGAAAAAAATTGCAGCACAAATTGATAGTCAGAAATTAATCGCCGCCTTAGAGTAAGTCAGTCAGGTGTAAAGTTTATAGGCTCCGTCAGAAAGCTGATATGAATTTTTTGGCCAAAGTTCATCAGCCACAGCAAAATAACCATGTAATATTCATAAACTGCAAACAGATAGTCAGTAGTATATATAAAGGTTACAGATATCTCACCATCTGTTCATGAAAACTTGATCTTCTTAAAACCTCCTTCATGGAGAATTGTATCTGTATATTTTTTAACTCAGAAGAGACACGTACAATTTTTTATGCACTGCTGTCTTAAGGTTGTATTTTAGAAAGCACAGGTCATTTGCCGGATAGACTGCCATTGTTGTCGAGCCAATTATGTTGGCGTAACCGGCAAACGGGTTTACACGAGAATGCACGAGCTCGCTGTGAGACGGAAGGATAAACTTTACTTGGTAGTCACTTACGCGTCCCCGCCAGGGCACGGCTTTGACATTGGCAGCGTGAGAATACTGAGTCATTCTTTTGACCCAAATTTGAAAAGCTCGACGGCCTCGGTGGGACTCGAACACACGCCAGCAAGGGGAAGGCTTTAGTTCCAGCCAAAGTTCCAGCCAACTGTGCTGCGAGGCCCCACCGGGAGCCGTGCGTTTAATCACACAGAGTAAGTCAGACGACCGAATTTCACGCCTGCTGCAGTAAGCGTGGCGCTCGACCGAGGAATCGATCAATAGGCATGTCGATCTGCCAGCTGCATATAAGGCCCTGCGTGAAAAAATCAGTGGTGCTGATGAAGGTCATACTCGGCAGAAGTGATTTATATATGCAGTGAGCTGTAAAGTCTTTTATGCCTTGACGATGGGCTCGTGTGAGAGTTCGAAACGTCCCAGTGAACGCCTTCCCGTCTTCTTCTATACAGTTCCGTGGGCCTCTTATATTTTCGAACATTCAGAATTGCAATTTCTGGCTTATTAGACTTCATCAGCCAGTCATACCCAATCCAAGGTGTGGATCATCCGAGATTCCAGCCCACGACCTTTGGTCGTTGAGTGTGACGCACACACACACACGACAGTTCGACCGTCGTTGTCCGAAGATGTCCACCGTATGCTCCATGGGTAAGTGGAGCAGGGACGGTGACTTGCGCGTGATTTAGTTTAAAGTGATAGTAGACTTGCGCTGCATCTACCGCACTCTCTCCTCCCCCACCTGAGACCAGTGCCAAGACAGAGTCATGAACACCGGAGGCGGGAGAGGACGCAGGTGGCTGGCGCGGCTGGAGCCGCCCTGGGCGTGCCACCACACCTGGCTCGGATCCCACGGAGTGGGAGTGCCATAAAGGCCACATTTAGAAGGAGCCATTGCAACCTGACTCTCAGTCCGCCAGTCAGCCACTCTACACAAAACACACATTGGGCTGACCACGCTGTCCGAGTTATCCCGTCAGTTGGCAACCTTCCAAGCCACAGCTTTTAGTGCACCGTGATAGTTTCAAGCGCGTCAGATTGTTTATAGTGAGGAAAATACGCTGAGCTCTCGACCTCACTCTCTCCCTCACCCCCACAATCAGACCACTGTCCGAGCCGGTTAGTTGTGTGATGCGGAAACGGGCGCAGCTGCTGGTGACCTCGTCTACGTGTACTACGTACACGACCTGGCCCCCCAAACACAAGCACCAGGATTTCACACAACAGGGGGTTGAACGGCTTACATCTCACATGTGTGAGATAGTCAGAGGTCACGTTAAGAAGGAGCCATCGCAGCCTGACTCTCAGACCAGCAGTCAGCCACTCCACACAACACACATTGGACTAACTGCGAGGTCTGAGTGTAATTGTCAGTTGGCAACCTTCCAACCGTGGCACTCAACGTTACCGCACTCTCTTCTCCTCCCCCACCTGAGCCCGGTCTCATGACACAGTCAAGAAGACCGGAGATGAGAGTGGGCACAGGTGGCTGGCGCGGCCGGAGCCGCCCCTGGGCGTGCCACCACACCTGGCTCGGATCCCACATAGTGGGGGTGCCATAAGGACCACATTAAGAAGAAGCCATTGCAGCCTGACTCTCAGTCCGCCAGTCAGCCACTTCACACAAAACACACATTAGGCTGACCACGCGGTCCGAGTTATCCCGTCAGTTGGCAACCTTCCAAACCACGGCTTTTAGCGCACCGTGATAGTTACAAGCGCGTCAGCTTGTTTATAGTGAGGAAAATGCACTGAGCTCTCGACCTCACTCTCTCCCTCACCCTCACCATCAGACCACTGTTCGAGCCAGTCAGTTGCCTGATGTGGGAGTGGGCGCATTGGCTGACGGATGGGCGTACCCGTCTTCGCGCGCCACAGCACGACCTGGCCCCCAAAACGCACACGCCAGGATTCACAAACTCAGGGGATATGGAGGAGCCATCGCCGTCTGACTCCCAGTCCACTGGTCAGCCACTCGACACACACAGCACATACACTGAGCCGACGTCGTGGTCTGGTGTAAGCGTCAGATTGGCAGCCTTCCAAGCCACGGTTTCTAGGAAACCGTGATATACTCAGGTACATGGTGATTGTGAGGGTGTTGTCGATGTATTGGTGTAGGTAGCGTGCGCTGGTGTAGCTTAGCCTCCGGTGGTTTTCCGCAGGTTATTGTGAATGCGCATGTGACCGAAAAAACCCATGCGATGAGTGAATGCACGAGGACAGTGAGGGCAGTGGAAGCGGCGATCTCTGCTGTGTGATGGTGTTCCAGGCACTGGCTCACCGGTCTCTGTACGATGTATTCGCAAGTGACCGACCAGGCTGATGCGTGAGGTGAATGTGCGGTCGCATTGAGTACAGCTTCGGAGAGATTTCCCATCGCTGATGGTGGTGGTGGTGGTTGTGGAGGTAGTGAAGGCGAAGGCGGTGGTGGTTGCGGTGGTGGGGGTAGCAGGCGATGAGTAGATAGATGTGGTCTCTATGATGGTGGGAGTAATGGAATTGATTCCAGGAGTGAGGGTGGGAGAGTCAGAAGGAGGGTTGGCCGAATTCGACATAGAAATTGGAATTGTCGGATAGTTGGTGCATTGCGTCCGAAGATGTCCAACCAGGCCGATTCGCGCGCGGAAGATGCGTTGACAGCGCGGGCATGTTGGCAGGGCCTGGGCATTGGCGGTGTTGGTCCGGGGCGCTGGTGACTTTCGTGCCGCTCTTTTGGCCTTGGCGGCGGCGATCTGGTTGGCCTCATAGATTGCTGAACCAGTCTTCACCGATCTTCCCCATGCCGGTCTATCCGGGGCGAGGTCCTCCCAGGTCGCCAAGTTGATTTGCAGGTGCTTCAGCGATTTCTTCAAAGTGTCCTTGTAGCGTCGTTTTTGACCTCCCTGCCGGCGAGAACCCGTAGCGACATCTCCGTAGAAAAGTCGTTTGGGTAGTCGCTCGTCGTCCATTCTTACCAGGTGGCCGCTCCATCGCAGTTGCACCTGCCTCAGCATGGCATGGATGCTGAGGATTCCGGTCCGCTCCAGGACTTCCGTGTCCGGGATCCTGTCTTGCCATCTCAGCTTCAGTATTCTGCGGAGGCAGCTGAGATGAAAGTGATTCAGCTTCCTGGCTTGGTTCGAGTAGACGGTCCAGGTTTCCGCTCCATAAAGGAGTGTCGTCAAGAAGACGGCCTTGTACATCTTCAGTTTGGTGTTCAGGTGAATACCGTGGCGATTCCACACGGAGGCCTGCAGCCGGCCGAAGGCCTGACTAGCTTTGGAGATCCGTTGGGCAACCTCGTCATCGATTCTCGTGTTGCGCGACAGGAAGAAGGAGGCCATTATCGTTGCAGCTACCGAGACCGTGGGGACCCAGCACTCCTTGCCAGGCAGCGTGGTCCGTCCCGACGCGGGCATTGAAGTCACCAAGGACAATTAACTTGTCCTCTTTCGGCACAGTCGCCAGCAAGGCGTGCAGGTCCTCGTAGATTTTGTCCTTCGCCGCATCAGAGCTCGTCATTGGGGGAGCGTAGGCGCTGATGATGGTGGCGAACTGGTCTCCCCGAAGAGGCAGGCGGAGGCTCATCAGGCGATCATTGATACCCTGCGGCAGACAGGGCAGACATCCAACAATGTCGTTACGGATGGCAAAGGCAACACCAGCGTCGCGTCGCTCTGCCTTTGGCCGGCCGCTCCAGAAGAAAGTTTAGCCGGCCCCCACTTCCTCCAGCTGACCCTGCTCAGAGAATCGGGTCTTGCTGAGAGCAGCAATGTCCACCTTGTAGCGCGCCAATTCCCGAGCGACTAGCGCCGTCCTCCGTTCCAGCCGGTTGCTCCTAGGATTGTCTAAAAGGGAGCGAACATTCCAGGCTGCTAGTGTGAGTGGACTCACCCGAGCAGCCTGGAGAGTATGGCGAGGGGGATGGGGACGGGCGTATTGTTGTTTGTTTGAGATTTACGACCGCGTAGTTTTTGATCTGCGAGCCGCGGCCGGCTGCAGAAGACGTGAGACCCAGCATTTTTTAGGGCACATTTTCTAGCCCCTTTCTCCGCGAGGTTGCAAGCAGTGCTAGTCCCTAAATAGGGCTGCTTGGACATCCCAGACGGCTGCCGAACTCCACTATGGGTCACGGATTTGTTTTAGTGGGAGAACGACCCGAGTTAGTCTGGGCCACCTACGGGGTTGCTGTCGCCCCCACCGTAGGACTTTTTGAGAGGGGGGAGGTGGGAAGTTCGGGAGTCAGACATACCGGGTTTGGAGGCACACACAACACCGGAGACCCTCGCCTCGTTTAGCCCGCCGGTCGTGACGGTTGCCTGGGGTGTGGCCGCTGTGAAGAACCCAACTTCGAGGAGCCACAGGTGAGAGTTGGGTACCAGTTAGAGGCGGCCACAGGAGCATTCACCACCTTTACGAGACAAAATGGAGCGACCAAATGCTATCTGTGTGGTGCTACCCTAACTAGTAACCCTACACCCCCACACACACATATATATATATATATATATATATATATATATATATATATATATATTGGGCATACGGGTCGACGCCTGGGCACACGCATTAATGAACACAAACTAGCCTTCCGCCGCCGAGACCCCTTTGTCCCTCGTCTTTTGCGCACGCACTCGAGTGCGACCATCGATTCAATTGATGAAACTGAGGTCGTCGCCATGGCCAACACAAAGGAGCGAGGGAATTCCTCGAGGCCTGGTACTCCTGTGCGGGCAGTATCAACCGCCATGTTGACCTGGACATCCATTATGAGGGTCTACGTTTACGACTCACCGCCCCCGTCTAAATGCCACATCAACTACCGGCAACCCAGCCACCCGGAATCCAACTGATCCACCATCCACCCTCCCCTACAGCACCGGGACCCGCAGTTGTTCCACCTCCCCCTTCCCTAGCTCACAATCTAACATGACTCACCTTTTACAAGCCAACGGTCTGTCGGTCCCTGTCACGCCAGCCTGTCTAGTGCGACATTCTAACACTCACTTTTATTTATTTCGTCTGACGACGGGTTGGTGTGACCAGCTCGAAAATTCACGAGTACAACTCGCATTTTTCCAAAGAACCTCTCCTCTTTTCTTATATATATATATATTTATATATATATATATATATATATATATATATATATATATATATATATATATATATATATATATATATATATATATATATATATATATATATATATATTGAAAAGACAAATGCTCTTCGGGGAAATTGAGTTGTACTCGTAAATTTTCAAGTTGGTGACACCAAACCGTCGTAAGACTAAAGGAACAGAGGAGAAAGTGAAGTGGCGAGACAGGAAAGATGGTGACAAACAAACAGCTGGTGTGAGTGGGTGGTGGGTGAGTATATATATATATATATATATATATATATATATATATATATATATATATATATATATATTATATATATATAGACAGAGAATATGGTTAGATTGATACAGTCCGTTTTGGGTTTATTCTTCCTTCATTCAGCCAATCATAACTCTGACTACCAGCTGGGACTGGAAACACAAACATGCGCTCGAGTACGGCGCAGACTGTCCACACACTGTGTCTAGCAGATGGGTCATAAGCACTTCATTGAACCGAAGTTCATAAGTGCCTCACCCCCTGTCATTCTCTATCGCTGCAGATGGGGTATTTATTGAGGCAGGAATAGGTGCCCACCGATGTATTGGCTTCCTGAAGCAATCAAGCTCCGTATGGGTGGCAAAGGTTACGAACAGGCAACCAATTACCAGCCCGAAGTCGGCCAAGTTATATTCGCAAAGGAGAGGGACGAGAGAAGATGTGGGTAGATTGATACATTACTGGTTCGGGCTTATTCTACCTTCATCCAGTCAAACTTAATCCCGACAATCAGCTCAACCGAGAAGCAATAATATGCGCTATTACAGGACATGGTCTTACAGATGCGTAAAAAACGGTTCAATGAACCAAAGTTCAGCGTGATCTTGCCGCGGCAGATCGGGTGGGAGGTATTTATTAAGTTAGGGCTGGGCTCGTACCGATCTATTGGCTTCCCGAAGCAAACAAGCTCTTTATCCACTCAAAATTTCTAAGGAGTTAGAAGATGCACATTCCAGCTTTGTGATAATTATTCAACTTACCGTCACATTGTACTTTTCGGTGTATTGAGAGCTGAGGGAACACTGGTGACGACCGGCTCTCTTAAGCGTGAATCTAAGGTCGTGAAAATGACCATCATCCCGGACATCAACCTGCATTTCATAAGTATACACCGAACCCTCGGAAAATTTGAGCGTAATCTTCAGATTTTTTGGTCGCGGGGCTGTTCCCCACATATGACTCATTTGTATCAAAAACGTTTCTAAAAATAAAAAGGCTCCATTGTGACATACCGTCATCTGTAAAAAGGACATAACAAAATAAAGCGTGTTAATTGGGTCTGAGGGGTTAGGACTTCCTATAAGTAAAGCTACCATGTACTGCTATGGTCAGTATAAATGTTGTTCTGTAATCCGAGTAAACAATAGAGGTGACTTTGCTTGAGATGTTCATCGGTATTCTCATATGTGTCATGGACTTGAAAAGGTTACTCAAGTAGGGGCGTAATATTAATCATACTTCAGCCTAATCATAAAACATTTCAGTCAAGTCTGGATACCGGCTTTTCAGTTCAAAAACTGCAGACTGTCGAAAATGAGGTCTTAAGTAGTAATCATTATTGATGCCTTTCTGAATTCAAATATATTTCACACAATGCATGTACAAAATAATATTCCTCCTTGTGCTCATTTTGTAGCAAATTCTTGAAAAATGCTATCATTCTGTTTTCAAAAACTGCGTACTGTAAAATGTCAGTCCATAAGGCCTCCCTTATCAAGTATACAAGCGGTGATAAACGTGCATTTTGTCCCTGTTTGTTCATCCATCAATGCTACTTATAACGTATACAAGCGGTGATCAAACTCTACTGCAAAGCCTTATGATTATCCCTAGAGGAAATGGTTGCAACAGGTACATTCAAACCCCGATTGAAAGTGTAACCTCAAGTCGGGTTTTCCGTCTGGTCGCAACCAAGCAGATACTGGGTTGTGGCTCATTTGGTAGATTATTATATTATACTATTATTATAACCAACACGATAAAAACATGCTGTCATTGTTACAAGATAGGTCAATCTATAAACCTATTGACGCAGATCCCACTAAAACACAGAATTCATCAATTGAAAAAGTACTTAAACGTCTTACAGGAAAGAAGTAAACATCATGAGATATTGCCAAATCCTTGAGACATACCGAACCGATCATAGTTAAGATCTATGGACTACCTAAGGTTCACAAACCATAGGTGCCACTGCGGCTGATAGTATCAATAATCGGTCCACCCAATTATAAGATTTCTAAGTGGCTTTTCCTCAAATTACATCCATTGACAAAGAATTGTGGAACATCCATTGACACTTCTCTAGGGGTTTCTGGAAAAATTACGAAGACTCAACATTGCAGCAGATGAAATAATGGTGTCTTTTGATGTTGTTTCTCTCTTCACATCCATACCATTAGATCTGTCAAGGCAATACACAGAATAATTGCTCCACGCTTCTGAAACGGATGTTCCTAAATCTACCTTGCTTGAACTCTTGGACTTATGCCTAGGAACGAATGTTTCATTCTTACAAGAGTTCTATCAACAGCGAAAGGGAGCCCCTATGGGCTCACCCATCTCTGGCTTCGTAACGGAAGTAACGATGCAAACATTAGAAGCTACTACCCTACCACTGGTTAACCCCAAGTTATGGATACGCTACGTTGATGAAACGTTTGTCGTCGTCAAAAGGGACCGACTGGAAACACTGCAAAGTATTATTAATTCGATGATACCTGGAAAAAAAATGAAATTTAAAACCAACTACCTTTTCTTGACATCCTCGTACAGCGAAAGACTGACGAAACCTCTCAAACATCAGTTTACCTCAAAGAAGCTAATGCGGATGTTATCCTCTATTATGAGGGCAACCACCATGTCACCCTCATCAATCGAACAAAAACTCACTGTTATATCAACGAACATTACCAAATTGAACTAACTTATCTATTAAAACTGTTTTCCAGCAACGGTTACCCAGACGGCTAACGCTAAATTGAAGCTCCTCCAAACCCATCTAGGAGAGTTGGCACAACGTTACTTCGACGCCCTTAATTTGCAAGAGGTTACCGGTTTTCAAACAGCATTCACAAAGCTCGAGACAGCGTGGGACGGAAAAGACAACATCTTGCTGAGCCGTTAACGGTTTTGTGAGATGCGTCAAGAATCTAATCAATGAATTTGCGATTTTATTACGAATCTGACATTAGCCATCCAGGACTGCAGATATTAAGAGATCAAGGCTGGCAAATTCGAGCAGACAATGCTCGTTCAGCAGTTGATAGTTGGTTTGTGCGATGAAAAAGCTCGGGAATATCTGTAATCAGAGAAGAGAAATTTGTCATGGGAGAAGGCCTCCGATATCGCTAGTCATCAAGAGCACGTATTGCAGAACCTTCAGCAGCTAAATCAGTGTAACGCTGGAGTGATATCATCCTTCGGACCTTAATCGGCTGTCTCTCGGGTGAATACTGCCGGGATTTCATATAAACAGCAGTCATCTGTTCCTTCAACACAACTACCATCCTGCTACCGTTGCGGTCAGACTGTAAACACCAGAATACAGTTTGCCAGTTTTGGAAGAAAATCGGTCACACCGAACGATTGTGCTTCTCAAAAAGACGGACGAACACTAACATGCATGCCACCTACCCGAATTCAGCTAGGGACGGCGAGGCAATACTCCGAATGTTTTCAACGAACACGCCGCTACAATCGCCCTACATTATAACACTTCCGGTGGATCGGCATCCTGTGAAGTTTGAAATCGACTCTCAGCAGTAAGGACTCTCTTCCAAAAGTCCGCCATTTCCTTCCGGCTCGTTCTAATTTTCTTAGTTACACTGGGTAAAACGTAAGGTTCGAGGGATTTTACGGCCGAAGTTGAGCATGATGGAGAACTACAGTATTTTCCGGTTTATGTGTTCCAAAAAAATATCCCTAGACGGGACTGGATAAAATGCGTGCCTTCTGGGCTATCCTATGTACATCGGATTGGTGTTAACCCGGTACTAGATTCCCTGTTGATAAATCACAGAGTATCGTTTCACGATGATTCTACTAAACTACAGCGGCCCACCTGGGAAATTCCAATTTAAATCAGAATTCCGGCCTCGATTTTTAAAAGCTCGGTCAGTCCCCTATGCAGTCGCACCGAAGGTCGAAGAGGAATTGGGTCGCTTACAGAAAGCGGAAATCATCCAACCTTGCAGTATTCGGAATGGGTGGCCCCACTAGTCCCTGTTATTAAATCTGATGGTACCGTACGTATCTGTTGCGACTACAAGCTGACGATCAACTCACCAACTAAATCCTTATCCTCTCCCACGGGCCCATCTGAACATAGGCACCTAGGAGCTCTAATCCCGGGTGCTAGTATTTGTACACGGCTCAGGGGACGTTTACGAGAGTAACTGTTTTAAATGGGATCTGGAGATAGATTCGAGCAGGAGTCCGAAAATATCAGGCCAGTAAAGTCTTTGTCCCAGCGATCGCGTCTATTTCCTCTCATTTGTTATCCAGAAAATTTTGTATTAGGTGCATTTTGTTAGGTAAAGATTACTCTTTGGTAACGGGCCCATCTGAACATAGGCACCTAGAGACTTTAATCGGAGTGCTAGCACGTTTAGAAGACGCAGGTTTCAAACTCAGGAAAGATAAGTGAACTTTCCTTGCAGACTTGGTGGAGTACCTTGGCTTCAAGGTAGATAATACTGGCGTCCACCCACTCGAACATAAGTTCAACGCCCAAGAGACGGCTCCTCGCCCCAACAATAGTAGTCAGTTACGTTCATTCCTTGGGTTGGTTACCCACTTAAGTCGATTTATGAATCAATCGGCTACAACTCTGAAGCCCCTTTATCGATCACTTCAAAAGAATCGTTGATGGAACTGGTCAGACGTCGAATAAAATGCTTCTGAACGATCAAAGGCGGCCCTTACCTCCTCTTCTCTTCCGATTCATTACGATCCCTCAAAAAGCCTATCATACTCACATGTGATACATCCCCATACGGCGTGGGTTCGGTTCTCATGCACCGAATGCCTTCTGGGCCGAGATACCGATCGCCTTTGCATCAAGAGCCATGTCCCATGCGGATACCAACTATTCGCAGCTAGATAAAGTGACCTTAGTAATAATGTTTGGCCTACAACGCTTCCACTTGTACCTTTTTGGCCAACCCTTCGAAATTTACACTGACCATAAACCTCTTTTAGGTTTGCTGGGTGAAAAACGAGAGCTACAAACAAATTTCCTCGCCGAGAATGCCACGATGGACACTCACTCTTTCCGCTTACAGGTATGCAAGGAACTAGGTTACGGGTGGTGCGAACGCAGTGGCTGACGCTCTTGAGTAGGCTTCCCATTTTCGACGATGGCTTTAACGGTGCACCTGCTTTTGAGACCGTATATTTGTTAAAGAGCATAGTTAATGCACCCGCAACCCATCAGCGAATAAGACTGTGGACATCCAGAGATTCTATCTTAATTTGGGTAAAAAGATCCTTGCAATCGAGCTGGCCGTCTTCTGCATCTCCTGAACTTCATCCATTCTATAGTCGTCAGAAGGGATTGAGTCTACGAGACGGATGCTTACTATGGGGATAGTCGTGTAGTGGTGCCACCACAGGGCTGACAAGCCACCCTCAAAGACCGGCATAATGCCCATCCCGGTACGGTGAGAATTAAAGCCCTCGCCCGCAGTTATGTTTGGTGGCCCAAAATTGACGAAGATATCGAAAACATGGTAAAAGCATGCCACGTGTGTCGAATAACACAGAAGACGTTACCGAAGGTGCCTCTGAAGCGTTGGGCCTGGCTC